>CM046061.1:45290080-45771876 GCA_025215515.1 Schistosoma japonicum
AGGCAACGAGTAAATAAAGAAGTTTGGACCAGCTTTTTGGCGAAACGTTGGGATCTTTAGATTCCAGACGCTGAGCTTATTTCTAATATAATTCATATTCATAATTTTAATATGAGTATTGTAATTTTCTTTAAACTTACAAAACATCTAAATTCTTTAAAAACAGAATAAATACTTATGATCGGGGGTTGTAGAGGTAGTTAACTGTCAATTCTGATATCTCGAATTGATTGATCACTCACTCATAACTAAATTGTCTGTAGTCACATTCAAATGCGAATTATTAGTTTAACCCTTGACGTTTTGCGATTTAACGTAAGCCACTTCTTCAGAGAATAATAAATAACTGAATTACATTAACATAAGTTTAAATAATACCATGGAACAAATAGAAATCAACAGAATTGGGACAATCGAATTATCAGTTTAAAAGTGTCGAATCATGTCGATCTGGGTCAAAGTGTTTTATAGTGAATCATGTTTGTGTATTTTTAGTGCGTTTGTTAATTGTCTGTGTGTATGAAGAAAGTAGCGTGTGGGGTGAGGAAAACTTTTAGAGATAATCAATTGTTAGCCTATGGGAAATTTGACATATTTAATTCTCGTTGTTCGGGTAGATAGACCATGGTGGATGAATGATAAGGCCTTCCTTTCTATTAAGTGCAGTGGGGTTTGGTAAAGTATGAAATGCTTCAGCCACACGCCTCTCTTTGTGGTTTGAAAAACATTTTTGAATGATTTTGATATTATTTATGTCGATTTTGTGGTTGTTATAAACAGTGTGCATTGTTATTGCCGATTTGATTTGCAACCTTTCGAGATCTGCAGGATTATTGGAAGGTCGTTTTGTGTAGCTATCATGTTCTTTGGCATGAGCCATGATTTCTCGAGAAGACTCACCAATATAGAAAGCATCACAATCAACACAACCTAATCTATAGACGCAGTGAATTATTATATAACATGAATTAAAAGCTCCAACAATATTAAATTAATTAATTTTTATTAAAAGTACCGTCAAAAATGACAGTTTTACCTTGGAAAACCAAATGACTACTTTGTATTGTTGTATATTATGTAGAAAGGGAAGTGATTTATTGACTAGATATTCTTCTGAAATTCATTAGAAAAAAGAATCACTGAATAGTTTTCTTTTTTTTTTTTTTTCGTAGAAAAGACGTTAGTTATTGTAAAGACATTACGTTTCGTGCTGTTGTGGGACTTTCATTTCAGACAAGTCAGATAGTTAAATAGTCAGATAGTTAGTTGGTCTGCCGTTTCATAGTGTTCTTACTACTACTTGAGTAGACCTGGATAGACAAGCATTTAATTATGTTAGATATGATGATTTCATCAAAATATTTCTCGGAATTCGGTGGAATGTAAATAATAGCTTAAATGTATTTGATAAATAAATAACGTACCTTCGTCTGTTCTGGTATTTACAACATAAAATTATCAATGAACCTCTATTATTTTTGCAAAAAGGAGTGCACATGGATAGCATTTATGCATCATCCGAACGAACAACTAAGTTCCGCATCAAGTTAGTGCCACTAATTTTGTTGTCTTAGAATTATTTCTTTTTGATTTAGTATTATAACATTGATAAATGAAAAACAAAACATAGTGTAAAGATTTACAGATAAATATGATAATCTAAGTAAATACAAAGTGATTTTTCTTAGAACTTCCATAAATGAACGGAAATATTTCAAAACAGTTGAGCACCGAGTGTTTGGAGGAAATTTAATAGAAATGATATTATTGTAACCTTGTATTTCGACTTACACTTACGAAGTAACCCCGTAGAACTCAGATGTGGTAATCAAAGTAGTATTGCATTATATTCCTCGGTACATAAACAACCCAGTAAGCAGTTCGACCAAGAATAAATATCCGATCATATCGAAATACCAATATTTTAAATATAGATAGGCGTAGGGGGGGGGGAGAAGATTAGAATGGAAAGACCATTGATATTTAAGGAGTATGAAGGTCAGATTAACATAATGCACTAAAACAGTGTAATAAAGGGAATGGACAGGCACGCGTACAAACACTCATACATAAGAAAGAAACGCCAAGGCTTAAGGTACATATAGGTCAAATAATTTTCTAGGTTTTCACAAACTGAGTATTGGAGATCACCACAATAAATATCTTAACGATTGAAATTGAATATAACTTCAACATTAGGCTGAATGATGTGATTCGATCTTCAAGCAAATAATCGAAAATCAAAATTATTGGATACACATTTATAAGGCATAAAATAACTACTCTAAAATTACTATTAATCCTTGTCTGTACATGTGAAACTTGCTGTTGTGAAATAATGGATAAATTGTCTGCTAATTGGATTAAACTTGAATTCTTTCTGAAACCAAAACACCCTAATAATAAATATTCAATCGCAGATATATATATATATATATGACACGTGGGGAAAAAACCTTTCATTTTCACCGTCATTCACTAACGTTATACCGATTCATGTGCTGCATAGTTACTAGTGGAACACATGATGATTTACTAAATTGTGATGGTTTGCCTTAAATCAGTTGAATAAGTACTGTCACCTGTTACATTTCTGTCTGTTCAAGGATGCATCTTAACCTTTTATCACATACTAGATTTTTTTGTATCTAAGTTTACATAATGTGTAAAATGCACTAAGGAAGAAAAGTTGGTTATAACTGTAATCTGTAGGTCGATTGACGGACTGAATCCACATGAGTGTCACTGAGAACCGGGGAGAATAGGACAACTCTTACGTTCTAAGTTGGGACTTTTCAACTGTGTAGAATCTCGACTACTCCAAGAATCGAACTCAAAGTTTTAGGCTTCACAGTCAGTGGTTAACATCTAGACTATTGAGTTCGCATATTGTAATACATGCTTTTAACTTCAATCAGTTTATAAAATGTCACATTGAACATCCGACATCGATAATGTTGTTTATTTTACTCCTGACGTATCTGAACTCATATTTTAAGTGGTTTTTCAACTGATTCCACTGCATCATAAATACCACTGACAAAGTAAAGTAACTAACACTAATCCTTTTCAGTTTGAACATTATTGTAATCTATAATGTTGATGTGACCGAAGGATTTGATAAAAATTTATTAAAGTAAATAAATTTTGTTTCATTTATATATCTGCTTGCAATATCTGCATGGAAGCTTCAAATAGTTATACAAGTCTATGAAAACTGTGGCAGTTAAGTTTTGTATTCATTCTAATAGATTTACATTTTGCTTAGTTAATTTTTTGTCTAATTTGCATAGAACTAAAGATAAAAAGGTTTTTATTCGTAGTTATTTTTGTTTTAATTATCTTTTAAAAGAAAATGAACAACACGAATAGTTTTTGTGTAACAATTTCCGCAGTTAGACAATCAGAAAACACTTAGCTTGTCTAACAAAGTTAAACAGTTTATACGCGTACAACTTAACATCATCATCATCATCAATAAACAATAAAGAAAGTGATTTCAAAATAATAAGAACAAATGTAATTGGACTTTAGTGTTGAATGTAATATTGAAGTTAACATTATCTCCATAAGAAATTTTTAGAATTTACCTACACTGTAACAAATCATTACACTTATTAATAATCCTGTGCTGAATATCGACTAGTTATACAAAATCAAGACCATACTGAATACGAATGAAATGATCTACTGTGGTATATTGTTTCATCAAAGAAAAAATATAATGGATAGAAGATTATATTAGTTATTGAAAGTAATCCTAAGTCTTTCAAATGACTTTTAGTATTTTACAATTTAAAGTCATAATTCAGTCAAAAAATTATATTTATACACTGTGTATGTATGTTTTTATTAATTCTTAAGTTATACGCCATTATCGTATTTTCCTAGAAAGCAGAATGAGGACAGAAGTGAAGGAAACCCAGACAAGTGAATTTTATTTTCATTTTCTGTTGCTGGACACTGTTGTACATAAAGCGAGTTTTACAAACTATTTGTCGTTTAAAAGTAAAACTACACTACGCCTTAAGAATTTTCGGGAATTTCGAGTATTAGAACAATCATAATAAAGTGTCGCAATAGTCTAAATAACGGAAAGTTTACGAATCGGAGAAACGAGAAGTGATTATTCACTTAACAAATATGAGGAAAACAAGCACATGTTGAAGATGGTGATTAAGTTACTGGAAGAAGCTTGCAAAAATTGATTACTAAATGTGATAACGTTAATAAAACAACGAAAAAAGTGATAAGAACATGTCATCATCATCAGGGTAAAGTTTGCACAGAATCAGCACATGAATTCTCTGACTTTGCTTTGACCCTAACACCCATTTGTTCAATTTTTTGTTTTCTTTGATTTAGGCCACTTATTAATCGATTTCTATAAGCCTGTTTCAAGTTTTAACCGTCGGTATGTGATTATTCTCTTTTTCGTGTCTGTCACGTTGACAACTATAACATGTACATATAGGTATAGTAAATAACATAAGGTATACATAACATTAGGGTGATGTTGAGACACATATTTAGATTTTATCACAAATTAGTGCATCTATTGCTTGCTAATTACGCGAAAAGATATTTACCCTGTTAACTAGCGGAAATGTTAATTCAATTTAAAGATAGTTACATGTCACACATTGACATTACTAAGAATTAATATGAAAGTTGGATTATATGAAATTGTTCTAATGTAGTAACACGAATCTACTACTTTTCTGCTTGTTCGGAAACAAAAGCTTATCGTTCACCGAATGATCCAAATGTTAGGTGCTAGATAGAATCTCGTAAGCGTCATTTACACGTAATTGAGTAAGGATTTTACAAACAAATAGGAAAGTTTATGTTAGAAGACACAGACAGAGGCCCGAATTAAAAAGGAGAATGGAATCTAAGAAAGCATATAATGTAACAAATAATCACTTTTTATAAACTAATATATATTTGCTTTAAAAATTGCAAGAGTTTGTATCTTTTTGTTGTTAGTGCCAAGAAATACAGTTGATGGATCTTTATCGCTGTATGCAATTCCTGAACGAGAGGAGAATTCGTGACTTGAGATGAATAAATCTTGAGGCTACAGGTGTTAACAAAATATCGAATAAGCAAGGTTAACAACATTAAGTACAGTAGTACATGAAAATACACAGGTTCGAATATTGCAGTCTCTCCTTTTGATAACCTTCGTATCCACGTGTTGTTATCATGCGCCAGACTTGTAGTCATCGTTATGCTTTAAGTTTTCATACACAACCGAAATGTAAGGCATAATGGCTACCTATGGTGTTTTATTTATGGTAGCAAAAGAAAATGGTTATCAAGCAACAAAGAATTTATTAACAATCGTTTCTTCAATTTACTAATCTCTGCTTGTTGTTTGGCAACGACAATATATCAACTAATTAGACGCTATATTTTTTATGAAAAAAATATAGTCTTAGATACAACACTCTTGTATTAATGTATGTTTGATCAGGATGAAACAAGTAAACGTTAGAAAATTATGTTTAAAATAAATCAAGTGACAGCCTAAAAATAAACCCTACTGTTCTCTGTTTGTCTATAGACCGAATCGACTTTTTCAGTATTTAGCTATAAAAGTGGATTTAAAGGAATAAAAGAGTTTGAAAGTACGGTATTTTATTAAAGTACAAAATAAGAAAATACTGAATAAGATACATTCATCAGTAATTTCATTGAAATATGATTCTTTCAAGTTAATAAATATGTAATAATTTATTTAATATGATTACATCAGTCATATCGTTATGGGCTCGTTTATCACATAGAAAAAAAATGTACCTAATCTTCATAGCACAATTTACTTGATAATTTGGTCAGAGGAAATCTACTAACAGGTTAATACATTCACAGTTTTGAAAAAAGAAACTTGTATCAATTTATTTCAAGAGAGTTAAAGTGTTAATAATGTAAAGATTCCACGCTACATAAGGGGTTTAATGGCTAAAGTATAACGTTTTATTAAGTAGATTGTATTTTCACTGTCGTACTTCTTACTTCCGGTTGAATGGCTGCTCAGTATTAATATCCTTCTTGCATACATTGTGTACAATTATGTACTCGATAAGTGAAT
The DNA here is from genome assembly GCA_025215515.1 of Schistosoma japonicum. Lineage (NCBI taxonomy): Eukaryota > Metazoa > Platyhelminthes > Trematoda > Strigeidida > Schistosomatidae > Schistosoma > Schistosoma japonicum. Next base: position 45,296,178 of record CM046061.1, read on the forward strand.
TACATCACCATTTGAAATATTATTAAGGACTTATAACTTTAAACATATTTGTTATTCATGATAATAATAACAACGAATGTCTAACAATCTCGGTTAATATTGATGTTTATTAACATGGAATACAGTGAGGTATCAAAGACACCTTTACAGATGATTGAACAATCTTCTATAAGATATCATCTAGAATGATGATGAAAATTTGTCACTCAAACAGTTCAGCTTAAAGTAAACAATATAAACGAAACTATTCTTTAGAGCTACAAATCTCCTCTAGGAGTCTCATGACTAACAGCAGACTTCTTAAACGAATATTTGAACTTATTTTACTTTATTTCATACTACCTCACTTATTTTTAATATCAAAATGTAACTAAATTCATCCTTTATTAAGCCCCTTTATATATGTTAAGTATAGTTTGTTGCCCGATGACACCATATTTGATTAGAAATTTATTGAAGATACACTTTCATTAGAAGTTGCCAGACTAGTTCATATCTATGAATTTAAGTACTTTAATGCATTACTCTCTGTCTTGTTATCGATAATGAGAATTCATTTTGTATCATTCAATATTTTGAAGTCCTACATAAATGTATAAGTAATATTTTACAACAATATTCATCAATTTGCAATCAAGGTAAAGAGAATTATCAGTGATATTAGACTTCATTTTTTAGATTAATGATTTGTGTTTTAGTTAATTTTACTACTGCTACACCTAATCACTGTATTACCTTCATCTGTCATCATTATTTGCACTGTATTTAATAACGTTTAGATAGTGAAATATACTGAAGGACAAGTAAATGACCAATGCAAGTTTTTGATTTGTAAAACAAAATTTACTTTTAAAATTATATAAAGGAGTTTCACAACAAAGTAACCAACATTGGTGAAAACGTTAGGTAGTTATTAAAACTAATAGTAAACAAGGTATTCTTTGATAATGACTCATTATGAACACCGGTTATATTTCATTTTCATTAAAATTAAAATGTTTGATACATACTACTATTATTTGTTTAATTCCATTAAACTTGTTTAGTGTTTGTATTAAAAACTTAGACCAAAAGTCTGAGAAATCTTGTAAATGTATCTATTTCAAGCCAGAAATGACTCCCTGACGGTATTGTTTTCGTTTAGCTTATTTTTTCATTTTTATTACGTCTTATTTCCAGTAGTTAATTCAATGTGAACATCCGCCATACCTAATACATCTGTAATTTACTTATCATTCTTGATGCTTTTTTGGTTTTTAGCCTTCGCATCACGTACTATGATTCTTAAAACGATGTAAAATTAAAATGCACTAGAATCTTTTATTCAACAGTGAATTAGCTGCTCAGTTATTGCTATCGTTTTAGTCATTACATACGTTAGTAGAATTTCTGCTCAAAATTTCGGTTACTTCACAAGCGTTTTATGTCCAGGTTAATATTATATTATGAAAAATAAATTGATGTATACATGACTACTATTCCAACTATTTCTCATACTTTTAATAGCAACTACCATGAAGTACAATATCGCAGGAATTAATTTTAAAAAAAACTTTAAATTGATACGGTTTGTGCTTAATTTCAAAGCTGAACGAGCATATACCACTGAATACACAGCAGATATGACGCTTAAAGTAACTGTTTAAATTCAAAATGGAATGTCTCAAAATATCACTAATAAGTACCTACATCACGACACCGTAATTATGTGTTTATCGTTTACTAAATATTCATAACTTAAATAAGGTGATATTTAATAAATAGAACAAAAGCGTTTTTACGTATAATGACTCTACTTTGTGTTTGACATCATATTAAACAGTTCAATTGTTTATCAAATAATCGAAACATCCTTTACGACTTTATCTATGGAAAGCGAAGTGTTTTTATTCAATTAAACGAAACATTGTTATTAAAACTACTATGTATTGTCACACAAAAAAGCTGGAAAACAGACAAGACTACAGTAACGCGATGATAATTGTTTTAATACTGTATTATCGGTTGCTTTAATTATGTCCAATCAATCAATCAATCAATCATTCATAAAGTGATTTTCGTATTTGAATATCATTTTGTTTTCATACACAAATTTTCTATATTTCATATCCGGCTTTTATAAGCTTCAGGTTGTTAAATATAGTGAAGGATACAGTGTTATCTAATGTATTTATGATCAATGCACATTTTTTAACCACACATTAAGAGGAAATATAAGAATTTACCTCTAAAAGTAATGGGCTAAGTTTGACTTCTACTGTAAACACTCTGATTGTAACTTAAAGTTAGTGAGATTCATTAGACACTACATATTATCCTTAAGAAATTTGTCTTACATCTCAAATAGTCTCCAGTACAGTGAAAATTTTAAAATTTCCTTTAAAGTAGATTATTTTAGGGTTATTTCTTCTAATTTATTTAGTATGTTTATAAATTCAATTTGTTCATCGTCCATGTTTCATAATAAACACATAGTTTTACTTGTTTATATTTGTTGTTTGTCTAAACTGTAATTTTAACTTGACAACACGAACTGGTTGGAGTTAGATACTCAGAAAGCACTGGACAATTGCTTCGTTGTAAGATTCACGATCCCACTAGGGATTGAATCCAGAGACAAAACAGTTGTCCAGTACTTCCTAGTTGTCTAACTCAGACCAATTCATAATATCAAACTGTTATACGACAATTTTAATAACATTTAGTTGTAAACTGTAATTAGCGATACATGTGTATGTATGCAAAATGTTCCACTTTGGTTCAGGAGACTAATCACATAACTACGTGTCGAATATTTTCAACTAACAAATTTAAATAGACTGGAATAATTAAGATTCGTAGTTCAGTAATAGTTACATAATGGAGTATTTTATCAATATAATAATAGTAGTTATTATTATAACAACAATTCTTCGTACAATTTTTAGTTAATTTGAATGAGTAACTAAACTTATTCTAAATTTTTCAGGTCTTGCTGATGGATGAATGACTAATAATTCGTTGCATCTTGTTTTTTACCCACAACTAAACAGTAATTTTTATTATGGTAAATAATTTTAACTTTATTAACTGCCTTCCAATCAACATTTTTCGTTTCTGATAAACAGTTCTTTAGCTAAAATCTACTGCCAACTGGTTGTTTATAAGTCAGTCGGTATTGATTGCATTTTTGTCTCTGGAAGCGTTAGTATATGAATGATTTACATCTTTACATGCAACTTAAACTCATTCATGCTAAGAAGGGGACCTAGATTCGTTTCTCATTTGTGTCTTGGGATAGTTGGTCATTATTATTACTTAAAGTTTGATTATATATTTATTCCTTATTTTAACTGATATGTTTATTGTTGGTGAGATAAAAATGCTTCGAAAAGTTGCGATTTTCCTATAATAACAACGATGGGATTAATGATAGTACTTTCCGGAGCTAATCATTAAATCATCTACCATAGTTTTGAACACATCATTCTCTCTCTTTGAATCTTAATTGATGGCTTTTAGATTTAGTGTGGCGCTGAAATACCAGCTGGTATAACTGAATTAAATATGATTTCATCAAATCAAGAAAAAGGTATTTATGGTATGGAGAGCCTTTTTCAGGCTACACATATACAAAGTATCATATACAACCTTGTCTAATCCAACCATTGTTCAATAAAACTAAAATAAAAATGAATAGTATGTCTGTTGAAGATTAATCTGAATGATCTATCGGAATAAGGATATTGACTCGTAAGAAGTAATTTATTTCCGCAAATGACGCAAAAGGTGAGATCAGGTTGTGAAAAACGTTGTTGTACAAAGAACGTTGATTGAATTTCATAAACCAATCTAATTGATTCAACACTAGGACACATACTATATTTTTACAAAGTAGGAGCCACTGTACATCACAATAAATGAAAGTATTTGTATTTTGTTTTCATTAATATTAAGAACTGTAATTTGTGTTGTATAGATGGTGTGCGTCTATACGGTACTTAAAGCATATATATGACCAAAGTCAAGTTGCAGCTAGTAAATGAAACTTAGGATATGTCATGAACATATACACTAGGATACAGGTACATACAGCTGATGAATGGCAAATAAGACGAACTGTACGTTTGAAGGTCAACTTGCCAGCCACAAATCAAACTGCAATCATACTTGCAAGCCTCAGCGTTGTTTCAAAGTGAATCGTGGTATCTATTACTGATAAAACACGTAAATTGGTAAGCAACCGAGGTTTTAATAATTGAGAAAGGGATGCACATTTCATTAAAAACATAGGTGTCATATAAATAACTGAACTGAGTCTTATGAAGTTTAATAATTGAAGAGAAAGTGTTGAAATACATAAGTTGGAAACCTTAACTGCAATATTTAATTGATGGCGGCTAAGCATATACCTAGGTAACCATAAGATTAAATGAACTCTTATTACCTAAAAATACAAATAAAAGACTAGCATCTCTACCCGTTGGCAAATCTACTAAGACTTTCTTATAAATACTATATAAATGTAGTAAAAGTTAAAAACTTGAATTTCTGCAGCTATACGAAAATTCAAACTATACTGGTATATTCGCAAGTTGTTTACATTTACATGATTATCAATTTTAGATTAGTTGTTTTTAGCTTGTCTTAAATTGTGTGTATTTACATCATTTTTTAAAATTTATTTTGATTGTCATAATGTTTGATTAGTACTGGTTGATCATGAAGTAGCTGCAATAAACTATGTCTACTGACAAGGTGATAATATGTCAATGTGAATTCACAAATTTGGCTGAATGTGCGTACGTGTAGTGTTCTTCGGGAATAACAAGTAAGTTGCGTGATCACAATATTTCGTCATGCGACTACATTATACTGATTAAAATGCATACCGATAGCGCAAAATTAATGTATTAGTAATCTAAAGTAGGCCTGAATAACTAGATAACCAGAGATTCAGGTAGAAATTGAAAGCTTCTGTTGTTAACAACTATAATAGTGTAATTGTCTTGTGCACTGAAATGTATGAAACCAAGAACGAGGCTAGAGAACGTAAGGTTATATTTTCAGAGTTGTTAGTGCCTACATAACAAAGATTTTAGAAAGGGTGACTCTGTGTGTACCGAGTGTTCGTGAATACATATAAACAAACACAAATAAAATTGCGTATTACCACTCATACTGGTGGAAATTTAGTGAACAAATAAGGTCAACTAGTTTTTATAAGACTAAATATTTCTTGATTATTTCAATACAACCTCTTTATTACTCATCTAAGTATCCTAATGAAACACTATATCATCAAATTATTTCATCACATGACCATCGGACAGCTGTTTCGTCCGAGTAGTACCTCATCAACACCAATCTGTGACGAATTCAGTCAATCAAAGTTTAGTACCTATCTCCGTAAACCACCCAAATGTTGTGATGCGAAAAATTTGAGTGGCTGGTTGGCCGAGTGCCAACTACTTGTGCCTAGTCGATAATTGAGCGTCTGCCTTATGCCCACTGAGTCCCAAGACGGAATAAGAAGAACATGAGCCGATAGACCAACCAGACAGATTCCAATTATATTTCATACATCCGTTTATATATATATCAAACCAGACCACAAAGTGGACCAATTAGGAAATTAACATTAGTACAGAACTAAAGAAATAGTGGCAGTAAATAAGAATAACTTGTATACAACCAATTAACTGTAGTTCATTGTAAGAGACAATATACTAAGAATAAATATACTAATCGGGAGGATAGGGTAAGTAGAATGTAACAACCATATAAAAAAGTGTTTAGATTATCCAGTTGAAATAAGTGAAATAGTGTTCTGAAACACAGTACTGAGAGTTTGTTACTTTTCTTTAGTGGTCCGGCATAACACCAAATCAATTGCAATAATCAGATGACTAATGACTAACTTGAGGATGTTCCTGCAGTCCTGGTAAGAAGTCCTGATTAGTGGAATTCACACTTGTCTGTGGTGAGACTGTTGAAAATGCATAATCGTCTCACTATGTCACGAATTTATAGGAGTGGGAATTCTACCATTGGATGCCTGCCCAGTAAAGCAGATGGTTAGACGTTCTCCAACCAAGGGAGGAATTTGGGTGAGCACTACTGAGAAGTCCAATGGTAAAACGAAACAGCTGTCCAATACTCCCTGGTTTTCAATGGTACCCTACTAACATCAATCTGTGACGAATTCAATCAACTAAAAATATATTATTAAGGTTGGACATGGTAGAGATTATCGAAACTGATATTGCAAATTTATCTGAAACAACCACTGTAAACCAAGAAATATTGGCAAGCATTTTTTTGATCTCACGTGGGACTCCATGACATTATGCATTCACTATAGCAGGCGATGATCGTGATCAGTGTTTATCTAGCCATAATCGAGTCGTGATATCAACCTGCAAAAAGTTATTACGTAATCCGGCAACAATTACCGAATCGCCACATATATAACTATTAATCGAACTGATGATTAGTAGTGATGCATCAAGTTTAGGTCGTATAAAGAAACGTATGGTATATAGCGTGACAAAATATAATTACCGATAAGTGTTTTATGTCGATAGAATGACTGAATCTTATAACAAACTGATGTTTGTTGTGATTATCTGTTGTAATTGTTTATTATCTATGATAAAGCTGAGAAAACATCAACAAAATAGGTTAGTATCTATGCAAACAAAAAGAAAGAATATTTAGACTGATTTTTTTGATTACTAGTGAAAAATATACTGACTTCTTATTTAATGAAGTTTTTTATTAGATCAAGAAGACTTAATCAATACTTGGGAGTAATCCCATCTATAAATCTTGTTAATATTTAGGGGATATTATCATTTGAAGTAACCTAAGTATTTAGTTATGTTACTGTGCTAAATGAATCAACTTAAACGTGGCTAAATTAGATAGCATTTATTCGTTTTGTTATCAGTAACTGAACAACATACTTTCTAAAGTATTGTTTATTTAAAAAAAGTCGTAACCTGATGCTCATGCATCAGTTCTTTTTTGTTATGGTGTTTAGTTACAAGATTTGTTAAAGTGACAAAAGATATCTGAGGAAACAATTGTTTTCGATAACTTCGTCATCAGGCTCTTATAGTTATAAACCCATACAAAATTGCATTACAATAGCCATAATAAGGCGCATATATAAACATGCAGTAAATTAAGAACGAAATAGCAAAGATGGCCTCTTCAATTTGCACATACCAGTTTAATTGCTTTTGTGGACCGAGTTACATCGTTCGTACCCAGAGGTGTTTGTCCTTACTCTTTCATGAATATGTACCAGCATGGTTGGGAAAAAGGAGTAACTCAGTCTATAAACAGTACAATATGAGCACAGTTAATAGACAATAAGCAGCGATTAAAAATAGGAGATGCATTCACTATTTTGTGCTATATCTCAATTAATCTATCTAAAGGAGCCAGATTATGGCTGCTTTACATAGCGAATGCTATCAAGGTAAACTCCAAAAAACCCAGACTATGCGTCCAGAAGAGGTACTTCAGTCTCTCAGTCTACCGTGGCCCACGACTATGGCACCCGTCACATAAGCTGACTATGGTTTATTATTATACCACAAACATATTTTCTGTTTATCTCTAAGCTGTCTCATTTTTAATTACAAACTCACCCTTCTCGATTCACATCAACTTCCGTTATTGAAATTTTCATATCATCATTATTAACTTGACAATGTCTCTCTTAATTCACATAAATTTTATATCATTATAATCACAGTTACCGTGACAACACATATCATATCATATTTTATAGTATTATTGACTAGTATTCTTATAATCACAGCCAACCCGACATACTACTTTGCCTATTGCATGATTGTGTTCACATAATTTGCTTTGCTCATTGTAGTACTGAATGTAACTAAACAGATTATGGTAATTAATTACTATTTATAACTGAAAACCAGGAAGTACTGGATAGCTGTATCGTTCCAGTGTGTCTTGGTTTTCACTGGTACCCTGTCAACATCAATCTGTGACATATTCTGTCAAGTAAAAATACCAATATCTACAGAAATAACCATCCCAACTGAACTATTATTTATAAATTTTTTTCATATCGCTGTTATAAATACCCTTTCAAACTTACAACTGATAAATTCTGAATATATTTAAACAGCATTAAATGAGAAAGTTTACCATTCTGATATGTATTATTGTCTAACTATGTAACTCACTCAACATATTTATACATACATATTATTTTGGTAATTGTCCAGAGCTGCCTGCTTTCAACAGTTATCTAAGTTAAACCTATTAGTGATATCGAATCGAAATAATAAACTGTACATTTCAGATCTCTCCTTTCCTTTAATGAGATAAGTTGGAAAATTTTAACTGAGTATCCACAATGTTTGTGATTAATTCCATAAATTAAGTTTATTTCACCTAATTAACATTAGTCATTTAACTTGATGACTTGGTTTTCTTAGGAGTTACATTCAAAACGGTAGTTTTTAATTTCCCCTGTTAATCAAATTTAAATCATTTATAGCTAATATCTTATTTGCTTACATTTGGAAAAATATCATTTGTATATCACACAATAACTAATGTCATAAGTTATGAGTACTTTATTATGGTACCATTATTTGATCCTCCTCATTTAACAAGTGAAAACTGAATCGAAACATGGCTTATCTTAAATACTTATTTAATCAGTAGTACATTGCAGTTTAACTCCACCCAGAATAGTTAGGTTAGACACAGATAAATCTGTTAGCTACAGCTAAATTTATGATAAATTATAGCTTTCAGGAACTTTAAGTAATAAAGTAGGAAATTTAGATCTCATTCGGAAATCCTACATGCAGTCATATCTTTGGTTAAAATTTTTACTTTTCGATAGAGTAATTATTATCAGTTGAGATCGTTTCGTGAAAACTGCTATTTAATTTTTTAATCTGATCTCAGTTGAGTACCAATGAAGACTTGAGAATGCTGGACAGTTGTTTCATTCTAGTAAGAGACTCCATAAGAGCGCCACACTCAACTCCGAGGGAGTCACATACTAAGACGAAACGGTTATCTCGTGTTTTCTGGTACTCACATTACTCAACCAAGATAAATTAAAAGGATCATTCATAAATGATTATATTTGCTAAATCGTATTCGTTGTCGTACAGTGGAAAGTTCATAAGCGACTGTAAAATATTCAATTGATTAGGTGTGTTGATCTCCAATTATTTTAAAAAATTCTGTCTTGAAAGAACGTGTAGTTGTAAAGAAGCATAAAAATCAGTTATGTTCAAGTATGTTCACAGAAAATGTAATTTAGAAATTATGCTGACTGAAGGAAAAATGAACGTTACGTTAAAACATTCACAGGATAAAACGTATATAAAGTGTAATATGCTTAAGCTTCATGTATCAAGACTAGGTAATCCATAAATCATGTTCATAATCGCACTTTTAGACATTATCCTTCACGATTGAATGTAAGTTAGCGAATACTAAAAAGTGACTTTGTCCTACACATTTACATAACATTCTAGGGTTATAAAATAGTCCTAATTGAAAAGATATATTCCGTTTCTTGAATTGAGGTAGTTTATGGAGATTGTTATTATGTTTTAATTAAGTGAATTCATCACATATTGATATTCGTTTCCCACTTTATATTTCAAATATTTTAATGACTAGAGAGTATCGTTACTAAATCTTAGAAAAGAGATTATGGCGGTTAAGGACATATTCTTATGGTATTAGTTTAGTTATACACTTAACAAACATTTAGAAAGTTAATTATAGCCTATTGATTCGTGAAAATCATTCGTCTAAAAGTGTTGTATAATGAATAGGATTAATTCTAAACGAAGCGGAAGTAAGGATACTGAAATGTAAGACATAATTAGTTATTCAGTGAAAAGTGAAAAACTCTACGCATTGATAGAATTAAAGAATCTTTTGTACAGTATGATGATAAAACATTACGAACAAATTCAAGTCATTTCTAGACAATTGAACATACTGTAAACTAGAATCAAAAACCAATAATTGTAAAACTGCAAATATTTAGCAATAATAACAAACTACTCATAGAATAGTATTTCTTAATTACATCCTATTTCGTAAGTTGACAGCTTTCAAATTACAGTTAATTTGCCCTATTAACAATTCACTAATAACCAGAATGTTTATTAAGTTCTGTTGATCATGTCGAATGTACATTTAAATTTAGAAATAGAGTTATTAGTTCTCTGAAGCTCATATTTCTTTCTGGGATTCGAAATGAATTATTCAGTCATATATTACAAATCAAAATAATATGACTTTAATTTCAATAGTTTGTGATACCTTGTAACTTTGTAATAAAACGCTTTTGTTGCTCAACTTAAGAATAATCATGAAACAATTATAAATATAGCTACTTTGTCAATAGGCTAGTAAAGTTAGTCATAATCAAAGGGCATTGGATCAATTAGCATTGATCTCAGTTGTTACAATACATCAGTATAGTGAGAGAAAATTAACAAATTTCAAAGATTACAAATAAAAATAATGTTTATACTTATGAATAAAGACTTCATGTCTTCAATATAGTTAACAATATGGACATACAAAATACTTCAAACATATAACCAACCATTGAATATTACTAACCGAATCATTTTTGAAATACATTTGTGCAAGATGTAGATTCACAATTTTACTTCATATTTAAAAATCCCTGAACTTATTCCATACATTTAGGCTACAAAATGAGAAGAATTAGATGAAATTTTTGAAAAGGTTAACAGTATTTCCTACAGTATCAAATTCACTAAAAAAGTCGAGACTATCAATCGTAAATTATCCTTACTCGACGGTCTGATCAAAAGAAAACAAGATAACTGCTTTTTTTATTTTTACTCAAACCAACATTAAAGATGAAGTGATTTATAGAAAATGGATGATACGTATTTATAGTATTCCAATAAGCATCAATTAAAATTTCTGATGTTTCGAGGCTTAGTGAAAGTAGCTTCTTGTGTTGATTCAATTCAGTTATTTTTTTTTCTTTGAAGAAGCGACTAGTATTTAGCTGCGAAACATCAGAAATTTTAATTATTACCTTTAAAATATAGAAGCATATATCACTTATTTTCATAAACAATCTATCCATTGCTAAATTTATTTGAAATTATCAAATCTAACCTCGTTAACGATATATATGAAGTGATTATATAGACAGGAATTATTAATCACAATATATCGTAATACGGAATTTCATTACCATGGCTTTATTTGTTAGGTTTAGTAATTTATGAAAAACATGCAAAAAAAATACTACAATTAAAAAAATAAGCAGGCAAATATTTATTTTTCGATTGGGATGGTTATTTTTGTGGATATTGGTACTTTCAATTGATTGAATGTGTCACAGATTGATGTTGACAGGGTACCTTTGAATAATAGGAAACACTAGAGAGCTGTTTTCTTCCAGTGTGGAACTCCTCGACAGTGCGCACCCCATGTTCCACACTACCGGCTTCACCAGCTAAGAATCCTATCATGAGTGTGGACCCAGTGTTGCAGAGGGTTAGATGTTTGCTGTCAACCTGAAGTCCGTGGTGCGGAGTCTCGGGTACGCACTGTTGAGGAGTTCCACACTAGGACGAAACAGCTGTTCAGTGCTCACTGGTTTTCAGTGGTACCCTACCAGTAAGAATCTGTGACATATTCAATCAACTAAAAATATCTATTTGTTATCACCAAATTATATCATTTCGATTGTAAATTTGACTATTTTATCTTACTATAACCTCTCCTTAGACATAAATGGAAGTATAAATATTCTTTTTTACTTCAAAATATTCATAGAAATGCTAACCATATACCCTTAATGATATTTGAATTTCGTACAAGATCATAAGTATCAAGTTGCCAGTATATTTACGGATCCGATAACTAGTTTGTAAGAGCTTAGATTGATTGTCTAAAAAACTGTTATAGATGACTAACGGAGTTGTAGTCATCGTATACAAAGGTATCGACTTCATTATTTATCTACGCATTGGCTAGTAGAAGTCTTTGGTCAAATTTAAATTTATGTACATTGAAGTGGGGTGAATTCAAATCCGAATTCGGCTATAAAGGTCTGTACATAGCAATATATACACATAGTAATGTGCTTAATAATTACTTTCAAATAATAACACAATAGAGTGATATTTTTCGCTTTTGATCGCCTTATAATAAAACAAACTGTTAACATTTCATCTCTATGTATTGTGAACCTGCCTTTCATTTTTTGCATCATTTAAACATTCTTTTCATTTAAAAGGAAACAGTATTTATCAAGTGAATGAATAGTAGAAATTACCGTGTTTACAGCAACGATACAAATTTGAAACAATTTGTTTCTTTGATTAATTTTGATAATTTAATAAGAAGATGAAGTTTATCAGAGTTATGTGATACATTTGCGTAATGCATTTCCAACAATCTGATCACATTTGCACTTGTTAAGGCATTTATATATGAAAAATAAAAGGTCACTAGACAGTTAAGAATATAAGCTAAGTAAACAAGGCTAATGAAGAGAACAATGTGAATCACACTGTATCAAGGTCGGTTGAGTAAAAGTACAAATTGTTTTTTAACACACAAGGGTGGTTTTAACTTCCGTTTAGCTAAAGCTTTAACAAACCTTAGTATACATCCTAAAGCACTTTTATATAACATCACAAAAGACGATTTGATATCAGTTATGTGGCCTGTTTCAACTAACTGTTTAGCAATAAACGATGAAAGTTGCTTATCCTGTACTTTTATTTTGTCCTTCGAGTTTTTGTTTCCAAAATTAAATCACTCCCCCTTCCAGTGTATGTGTGATCAGCTTATTCTAAATTTATTGCGCAAATATATCACATAGCTCTGTAAAACTTTGTTTTCTTATTGCATCATCAAAACAATACAAGTATTCGTCAATTCAGTTTTCTTTTTTGTCTACTTTTAAGTTGCTAAATGAAAAAATTATTTATTAGTAGAATCGCTTTAATAAGAGAAATCTTCAAATTATTCTTATTTAGGAATTTCTAGTTAATAATTCACTTTTGTGAACACTAATGAATAATTATAGTGAAACTTCCATGAATACAAATGCAAATGGAAGCATGAGAAAAGATTTTACAAATCAGAAAATCGTTTATGTATTAGAATGTGAACCAAGTTTTCAAGCTGAATTTTAATATCGAGTAAACCAACTTTGTTTTTTATTATGTATTCTCAACTTTTTTGATCAGAGGTTCTAGGCAAAAGTATGGGATACAGTAAACATGATACTAAGACAAATCTATTTAGTAGATTGAAATAATGTCAGTTCTTGTTTAACTATCTCTTAGTGATTATTAAACATTGCAAAGAAAGTCACTTGTTTCATTAAAAAAGTTTCAGAATTTCAAGACGTGTATAAAGTGAGTACTTTTTCTGCCACTGATAGAGTCTTGTTAGGGCCACTTGATGCATTGGGTAATTACACGTTTTGTAGCATATTGAATAACATTTTCCCGGTTAATGGTACCCAATAACGAAGTGATAACTCTTATACTATGTATGCTTCTGGAACATTTGAATACCTGCATTTACAAGTTGTTTGCATCGGAAACGATAGCTGTGAGTAGTACACTGTTTTGGTATAACCTCAAAGCGAACGAGTGTCTAGTACTTTGTAGCTGCTTTTCATTGAATACTTCTTCCATTATTTTAATGCATTCACTAGATGCATCTCAGTATTGTCACATTTAGTCGGTTTAGAATTTTACAGGCATATTAAAAATATCATTCACTTTGTATAGCAAATTAAACAATTCACATTTAAAGCTGTTTTGTTTTATATTCTCACCTTTCACCATACTAATAATTTAACTGTCTGGCTAATAAACTATGCTTACTTAAAATAAGATGAATGTAATTAATTTTAATTTCTCGAATCCTTACATGGCAAGATATTTTTCAGTTTTTTACTGAATATACAATGAAGTGAATATTTGACAACCATGAATATTTTTGACTATGGCACATGATTTATCAGTGCTACAAGAAAACAACACAAATAAATTGAATAGAATCATATGACATTTTATTGTGATAGGATTTTCATAAGTTCTCCATGATGTATAATGTTAAATGTTTAAATGACTTATATAATACATCATCTTGGTTTTGTGTATATGTTAAGTTAAAACAAACAACTATCATATAGTTCCTTACAAATTAATGCTACATGCAAATAAGAGCATAATCAAATATTTACTGTTCTGATTTTTAAAAAACCTGTAATAAGTGTTAGTTATGACACATGTAAAACACTTATTTTACTTTTTTTCTCTTCAGTAGCCAAGTGATTTGGATATAATTTTATAATTATCTGTCAATTCTCTTTAGTGACTGTTTTGTCTATAGCATTTATGCAATATATTTTGTGAGTCAAATTTATATAACAAATAGGGAGAAGACTAATCACTTTTTGCAATTTAATTTACTTCTAGCTTTACTTTCATCTTAAAAGTTGGTGTGAAACTGTTATGATAAATGAAACAGAATGAACAAAGTAGTACACATTATTAAACAAGGTAACGGTGTGGAATGGCTTCTAATGGCCACCTACTAGTGTAGTCATATAGTAATGTACAATTTTTGAAGAAACTAAGAATGTAGTTTGAGTTGGATTGTAACTTGCAATTGGAATTCAGGACGCGCGTTTCTTCCGCTTGCCAGTCACTGTTCAACTCAAACAATACCTGTGTACCACCTATATATCAAGGAAATCCGCTTAGCATGAACATATGGCAACATATACTGACCAGTTTCAGTTCATAATGAATAAACGGGAAGATCCAAATACATTAAAATTAACTAAAGAAGTTTGAAAAATTCCTTTTTTAACAGTTTTAAGCGAATGTCTACTAAAAATCGATAATCCGAAATGCTTTTTATACAACTACTATTAAACTAGAGAGGAAAATACTAGTTCTTTGAAGCTAAAGTTTACTTAAGTTACTTAGAAATTTTACGGTATATTTTGAAAACAAGAGGAGTTAATTGATCGAGTCAATGTACGACTAAAGGGGCCCCACGGTGTAAACCGGGATAACTAAAGTGTGGATCTTTTTATTTAGAAAATAGAACAGAAATTGACTGACAATCCACAGTTTCAGTCAAATATGTATAAATTTAATGTTAGATTTCTACAGACGACAAGTGAACAAATGTATGGGGTATAAAATCTAAAATAATTAAAATCAAAATATTTGTAAATCATTTGCATATAGTTTTACTAATACCTGAAGAATAACTCTACTCTAAATTAAGTCATTTCATATTCCGAAGTACTATTAGATTCGCTTCTGGATACTGGTGAAATTTTACTGTATTCTATAAATATACGAAATGAAATAAATGACTATTGGATTAAGCAATTAATTTAATTAATTTACTTGGAGTATATAATTAGCCAGATATTAATTAAGATAAGAATAACCCACGAAGCATTAGTGTAAATATGAAACGCTAAATGTAGTTTAACTGAATAGACAAAGCTTTCAAAACAATTTTCATTACGAAAATCTTTATTATAGGTGATAGACAATTATTACTGACAACAGTTAATGATCTAATGGTTAAATAAAAATTCATTAGAAAATATACAAACTTTTTCTATAGTAGGGAAAGCGAAATTGTTTTCAAATGAATATCGGTTGATATTATTTCGAATCGGGAAGTTGAACATTGGATTATTGAGAGTGTGCAGCATTATTATTTTTGTACAACTGATAATACTAAACAGGGTAGTAATCAACATTAGGAAACAAGCTTTCAAATGGTGAATTAGACATGCTTTAAATATCATCAAAAGATCCCACTATACAAATGTCACGAAGAATCGCCCATATTTGAATTAAATTAACTTTTTCTTATGAAATCAAGTTGAGAAGCCTAAGATGACTTGATAACATAACAAAATGAACAAATAATTATAAGAGATATTTAATTTGTTCCATTTTCTAACTGTTTTATTTCACCTAAATTTTTAACACAACGTTAACACTTAATTTTATTGATTTGATCTTAAATTAGGCTAGTGACAATACTGTGAATACTGTATTGTTTTGTTTTCAATTCTCATATTACGAATTGGTCTGAATTAGACAAACATTGATCACCTGGAAGCACTGGAAATCTGTTTCTTTCTATAATGGAACTCTTCAGAGTTGCGCATTCTCGTCTTCATCGGGGATCAATCAGAAGACCCTCTGGTTCCGCGGCGAACGCCTTATTATTAGACCATGGAGTCAAAATTGACGGTCAACTATCTCCACAACACCCAAATATAATGCTTTATTTGTTAAATCAGTGATATTCATTACCATTTTTTGAGTTTATATTTAAGATATTGAGAGTTAACTGAATGCTTTACTACTACGATCGGAAACTGAATGTATATAAGTATCTTACTGACCTTATTAGTCTATCTTTAGCGGACGATAATTAGTCATTAAATAACAATGTACACGCAAATATTTTTCGTTCACCTGTAATTGCTTTCGACCTTATACAGTTGTAAAAAGTAAATTAATTTTTCGGAATCATTTTTATTTTACTTTTTTTTCTCCAAATCAGTCTCATTTTCTAATATTCTTATTCAACATTTCAAATTACTATCTTATCTCAGCGGAATTATTTCGTTTTGTGATACGAGCGAAATCATAACAATAGCAAAGCCAAAATATATGAGATTCGATTGCACAATTTCTCCGTTTAAGGTAACTCATATTCAGTATACGTTAAGTGTAAGTCATTCATTTGAAGCATTTTGTTTTACCTATGCAAGAAAACGACTTGTGTTCGAATATAAAATAGGTTAGACAGGGAAATATTTATTAATTATTTTATAATGCAACGAAAAAAACTTGTTACTCTTTCCATGGATATTTACAGAGATACTGGATCGGATTAAGTAAAAATGTAGGAAAATTTTAAACACAATAGAAGAATTTGACGCTGTTAAAAGAATTTAGTTAGAGATTATTCATAACCATGGAACTTAAGCTAGTCATTACTTTATTGGTCAAATAGTTCTATATGGTATGAGGCTTAAATGATGTATATGAGTTATCAGATTGTTGTGTTATTTACATGTTTGTGTATACTAAATGATTGGAAAACATTGTATAAAACATCTAAAAATCAAGTATCATAGTGTATATGTCAAAATGTCAACACGATCATTGAAACTTAATTAGTGTTGTAATAAGCTACTTCTATCAAATTTAGGAAGCTTGTTACAACACACTATTAACACACACTGTTAACACACACTATTCTGCTAAATTAAAAAAAAATTCATGCAAAAACATAGATTTGTGTCGAACGAAATGAATTTAATTAATTTCATTAAATTAAAATAAGTTAGTTGGAATTTGCATTACTTAAATGATAAGTTTATTAACTCAGTCCAACTTATTTTTTAAGAAAGATATCATATGAACTATCTCATCATATAGCACTTTTAAGCTTTAGTTGAATTATCTTTTATTCCGTCACAAGCATTTAGCTTACATCGTAACTTGTGGTATATTACATTGGCATTATTAGTTCTTTCTCATTTGTAATATTGATAATGATAAACATAATGTCTGGGCAAAAGTATTGATTTTTATAGACAAGAGAGTAGTTCATTCATACAGGCTCACGTGATATCTTACAAAAACAGAAATTATCTGATACTTAAGTTTTCATCATCCACATTTATAGCATCAGTCATAATGTATCAAGTAGCAAACATAATAAGCTTATTTATCTAGTCGTAATAAGAAAGAAATTTTAGTTTCTAATGGTAGTACTTTTATTTGTTATGTCATCTACCAAGTTGTAAATAAGAACAGAAATATGACTTTTATTGAGATCGATAATAAAAATAACACATTTTTCTATTAATATTATTATTATCATCATAAAATGTCTTACCATGATGAATAGACTACGGAATAAGTTTTTATGTTTGAAAAAGAGATACTCCCACAGGAGTGATAAAATAAATTTATTTGTAAAAATGTCTGAAGAATTTAGACTAAACGAAGCTTTAAAAAGATATTGATTTCAAGTACTTGAGATGTTTGTTATAAGCGGATTTAAAATAGTTTGTTATCAGTTAACATCATTTAGTTAAACTATTTATGTAGTATAAAATGTTAATAATAGTGATCATTATTTAGTATGATTTATTGAAGATATTCAGACAAACACTTGGAGTTACACCATGAGATTGTTTTATTAGTGTAACTTTGTTTGGAAATATGAGTTTCAGTAAATAAACCATTTAATGTAACACAATTAACTGTTTTGCTGTTAAAGTATATAGCTATTTCGTTGTTTCGAAAGGGACTTTAGATGATACGATTCTAATGTAATCACTGTAAAAGAACCAAAGAAAACAGAATATAAACTAAATGAAGAGCTATAAGAAAGTAAATTGCCTAATATATATATATATATATATATATATATATATATATATATATGATAATAGTAATATAAGTAGCCACATTCTCATTAGCAGTTTGTACATGAAAGCATACCAGTTTACAGGCATGATCGGAATGATACAGGTTTGTCTACGTACAAGGATCATGATAGAGTCATTGGTAGAGAATCTACACTATATGAAGGTATTATTTAAAAACCAAGCCAACGACATCAAAGGTTATTATACTAGGGTTCCAGTGGTACGTGTTGTATTAAAGTGCACTTCTGACAAACAACCACTTGCTTTTTCCTTCTCTGGCATCTACGATTCCAAGAGACGGCTGGGAAGTAAACAGAATAGATCATACGGCATATCCAGATATGGGATAAGGCAGATAGTATTTGGAACTTGGATAAGGGCGACAACCAAGCACATATATGGGGGTTTCCTTCCGTAGTGGTGGAATCTATGTAAGTTGATTTTGAACGGTGAGATATTAATGAATTAAATACGTCATTAACGAGCGTTATTAGTAAGTTGCTGCAAAGCAGACCCAGTCCCTAATGAGAGCAGTCCACAACCTCTGCGAGAAGATGATATACAATGGGGAGAAGACAAAGTTAATTTGTAGTTGTAAAACAATTAGTTTTTAACCAGAATCTTTTTTTCGTTCTGTTATTTTTCATAATATAACGTCCACTGATTGCAGTGTTCAAAGTTTTAGAACTCTGATGAGCCATCACTGAATAAGTCGAAGGTAAGTTGTAAGTCTTTGAGGATTTGGTACGAATATTTAGGTTCTACATACATTATTTCAAGTGCTGCTCGGTAGTATCTAGTTTACATACGCGTGCTGCACAATGAGCGGGCTGAGTACATCGCATGTTATGCTAGAGTGTGAATAAATCGATAGTTTATTCAGTGCTTTGGAGTCATTAAATAGTTGATTTAATGCTCGTATAATCTGAACAGTGCTATCTAACGTACTGATTTTTACCAGTAAACTATTCCGAATGGCAGTTTATTTTGGCATGATAAAAGTAGGTCGTATTATAGTATTACAATGTTTCACCCACACTGTATTTATGTGGTTTCTGAGACTGTAATTACATGCTTCGATAAATCTTAATATAGGGTCAGGGGAGTATGCAAAACAGTGCACAACTTTCAAATAAAATGGCTTTGAGGTGACAGATTTTTTTTGTTCCGTGAATGTAAGAACCATATATATGTGCTATAATTCTATTAAATCTGATACATTGCTATCTAAAAATTATAACAGTCATATAATCTTATATGGAAACCCTTATCTACAACCAGGAATACTGAATGCATGAACTCAGATGGACAATAATAGACATCAAAAGACTACGTTTTATAATCGCGTACGAACTAATTGTTAAACTTCACTTACTAAAATGAAATGGATGCTATCATACATATGATAGTGTAAATTTTTATTTTAACGACTAAGCTTCTAAGGGTCAGTAGAATAAATGCTACAGAAGTATGCTGTAGGATAATGTTTTAGGTGAACTATTAAACAGTATGCATATACTTTCGTTCCGTTTGGCTCAGTCTAACATACTTTATTTATTCATATGCTTCACATTAACCGAATTTTGTTTGGAATATTTCCTCAAAGAAATCAGTAAGTAAAGCAATCCAGTTTATTTTTAAAATAAATGTGAAAAGTCATATGTAAATAATTTTCAGAATGCATAAAAAAGCCGTATTTTTCGCCCTTTCGAATTAGCCTTAAAGTAGAAACATAAGTTGACATGCTAAATCCATATTCAAGTAATCAAGATAGTTGTCAAGTTAAGTTTTTCTGATTACCTTCTGACATACCTAATTCATTATCTATAGAGTAAGGGAAATTAAAAGATGCAACAAATACAAAAGTTAATTAGATGAATGTCAATTCTGGAATTTATGAGCAACTGAGGAAACTTTTTTTCGATAAGTTGTTGATATTTTGTATTTCGCAACATTACTAAACATTCATCGTTTTTAAATGTTTTACATTATAAACTGTTGATCTTTTCACGGCAGAATGTTTAATTAGATCTAGGCGATGCTTACAATTAAAGTAAATAAATGTACAAACATAAGATGATAAATAACTGACTGATCCTTAATATATTCCCTTAAATTTCAAAGATCTATTAATTCTATGGAAAAAAGACAAAAATGTACTTCACTTATTATTATGTTTTAAACAGATAGCAGCTAATTCAATGTATCTTTTTATAGATAATAACGAATAGCTTGAATGGAAAAGTATACTATTAAAAATTACCGTTATCATTACTTTATGTCTCAAATTCGTTACGACTACAGACAGATATATTTCATCCATAAATTCTTGTTGATTGTCTCCATTCAGTCATTTAGTAAATCTGTCTATTTAAATTTCACGCTGTCTCATATAAAGCGAATTCTTCTCATTTTAAAATGTTAGAATGGGTTTTTCTTGTTAATATTCAGAAGTGTATGTATAAATGGCGTCACCATTATTAATAAACAATAGTAATTAGATTGAACGTAATGTTATGCATCAGTGATTTGTCATATGCCTAAATATTAATTTGTAATATTTATCATATTATGTATTTATTTAATTATTGTCTTTTGTACATGAATATATTAAATAGACAAATTTGGATAAATGAGACCTATGAGAAATCCTAATGTAGTTTACACCAAATTCATTTAAATAAGCTGTTAAGAAAAATTTCCAAAGTTTATTAATCTTACTTTAAACAAGAGTAGCCTATTGTTAATTATAAATGATAATCGTAAGTTTGTCATTACTGATTGTCATCTTATATCACCGCAACAGCTATTAATTGATGATTAAGTTAGTGGTTTCAGGTAGTCGTCAAGATACCCTTCTTAGCCTATATTTCTTGCTAGTTAGCACTTGTTAGCAAGGTGCAATTGCGATCCTGTGGTAAACGATGATATACAATGGATTCTATCTCAGGTCGACTAGTTTCATGATCCACGAATGCTTTAGCATATCCGCTGTGACTATCCTCCTATGCGATTGAGATGTTCTCTGAAAGTAATCAACTTTATATATGTTTAGTTTTTAGTGCAGATCGACCCAACTAAGGAATTATTATATTTAAGTTGGATTGTGACTGGCAAGTGGAATCCAGGACGCTATACAGTTGTATTAATGATGCAGTACCTTTGGGTTGCCTCAATGTGTTTAATGTTTCAATGAAATCCTTTATTATATGAAGCAAAATAATAAAGGGTTTTCATCCTAGTCATCTAATATCTCAGTGGACTAAAATGTAGGTAGATAAAAATTTATGATTATTGATCTCCAATCTTTATCTGTTTTTCCTACAAGACTTAATACAAAAGGGCTGTTAAATAAGCTGAATGATTTCCCGGTAAATAGAACTTAGTGCAACATAGTCCAATGCGCTATAATTTATTTCGTTACTGCACACTACAACAAATGTTTTAGCAATGAATTAGTCTTGTCACAAAACATAGTTTAGTTAATCAAAGGTAACACCCTGATTGGTAGATTATTTTAAGTATCTTTAAGATATTCGTTTGAGTATAACTACAACCTCATTGGTTATTTATATGGTATAATGAAATGAGGAAGACGCGAGCAGTAAGTGAAGTAGCACAATTTACGTGCACTGGACTTTATGAGTTCTGTCCAAATTCATAGAAAGTTGTTTGTATTCAGAGATATTACGATATTGCACAAACAATGTGAGAAATATTGTCGACATTGTTAACCAGCTTTATCTTAAACTGAATCCAAAATCTACAAGAAAAGAACTCTAAATGTGCCTAGAACTGTAAGATTAGTAAAATAGTTTACGCTTTGAATTAGGAAAGTAGTTTAGTCTACAGAAAGCTTGTGAACTGCATGGATGAGAATCACACTACTGATGTAAATATGTTTTTGAAGTTGATTATTCATTAAATTAGTCATTAAACAAAGATAATAAAAATATTTTAATTTAACATGGGAGTTACATATACACAACTTTTACTGTTGAAAACATGACTTCGTTGTGATTCTCTTAGTAGGAACTCTTCCTATGGAATACGACAAAAGTGTATTAAATTCGTCTGTATTTATTTTAAAATGCTTAAATTTGTCAATAACATAACTATTACTCATTTAATGTCGGATCAGCGAAATTTATTCATACAGTATTATAAATTAGCTTTTACTACTTGACTCAAAACAT
This sequence comes from Schistosoma japonicum, assembly GCA_025215515.1. NCBI lineage: Eukaryota > Metazoa > Platyhelminthes > Trematoda > Strigeidida > Schistosomatidae > Schistosoma > Schistosoma japonicum. The sequence continues at coordinate 45,318,891 of CM046061.1, forward strand.
TGAATGATGTTACGTATAACATTACATCTTGGCGAATTTTAATACTATCGAGTAATTCGATCCACAACTGATCATTTTTAATGCATGTTACATATGTACTGAATTGTTCCGAGGATTAAATTACAACTTAAGACTTGTACAACACTGTCGTTTACATAAATATGATGTGAATTAGTAGTATAAAGATGATATCATTTACGAACTGGAATGTCGAAATTCCCTACCTCGAGAAGCTTTTAGTAAAAAAAAATGTTAACCATACAACTCTGTGTTATCATCAAACATATAATTGAATAAATAAAACTGTTAATAGCCAGAATGTTTGAAGAAGAAAAAAAGTTGTCGCCAAATTTATTTGCTTTGTCTAATTTTACAGATGTGTTTACATAATTCTAGGTGGCTGCCAGCTGTAAATATGTGAGTATTTAGACATTATGCGATGCATAATATAGAATCATTTTAATCCTATCAACGTTTCGGGAATATTTATAGCTTATTATGACAAAGACTGTACAGAATTAAACAGTTTACGCAATCACTATGAACACCGTTTAGTTTAAAATCTTCAGCTATGACAAGAAGTACAATAAGTAAGTTTTTACCTCCCAAGAAGACTGATGTGAAAAACCCTGTAGTCAGTAGGTTTATGTATGATAAAAACTGAGGAACGATTCAGTCTTATGTAGGGTTTTACAATATTAAGGCCATTTTATTTTGTTATCAGCTATTCAGGATTAGTAAACAACTCCCAATCACTTCAATTTTATAAACCACACGAAGTGATATCTGACTAGTGTTCATCTGTTATCTGTTGTAGATTTTAGTATAACAATAATTTCTGTCAAGATCTTTGCTTCAAATTATATCTTACGCCGAATTGTGACCATTTTGACCTGTTTTCAAAAGATGGGCACACATGTATGTTGTTATTCTCCAGATAATAGTTTATCAAAGTATATTGTTGTCGCGTGATATGTATGTTTGTATCTTGTTCTATAACGCACTTTGCTTTCACTCTATTTCGTAAGCTAGCTAGACTTTTAGGAATCAACTGAAGTCCTTGAGTTATACTAGTGAAAATATCATGTAAAATAATCAAAATATTGATCCGAAAGTCTTTTCGAACTTGCATTGGGAGTTATATTAACCCTACACAAAAAAATCTCCTTCAAATTCTAAAAGAGCAGTACAATGAGAATATGGGTTCACTTAAAGAATTCTCTAGAATTCTCTGTAAGTCTTTACGACTTCAAATAACAATCATAATGGACCTACTATCACTCTTGAGAGTAATATCGATTCATTCAAACCAATTATTAAATGAAAGTTAATCATATGCGCATCTAATTCTCGAACGTTAACTATCTTCCAAGTTTACTGGAAATTCGTGTAGATTATGGTGAGAGTTTGAAACTTCAGAATGCATTGTTTAATTACACGTTGGAAGTATCTAATTTTTATTACTAGGAGTCATATAAGCTACTGTTGAAGTATCAAAATATTAAATGGTGATATATTTATTCAGTTAAAAAAATGAACTACTTAAACTGATCATATGCAATATTTTAGTAGTAATATAGTAATTCTACATTAAACAAAACATATTCTACCAATTGATAATTTCACTGATTTATTGGTTCTGCCAGTATAGAGTTATCTATGTAACGATAAATGATACACAAGACTAATCAGTTCAATGTCAATCTGATAACAGAAGTGTGACAAAAACATAATTTACAGTAATTGACATTAATGAATTATTTATTCATAAATGAGAAACACCCATTAATTAATGAATCAATGGTACTCTAACAACATCAATTTGTGACAAATCCATTCAATTAAAAAAAATAATTTGTTAGTTTGAACAACATAAAAACAACAAGATTAGCAAACTAAGATGAATTTATTACCTAGTTTAGGGCTTCAACTAGCTGCAGACGGTCTAAAAATTCCTAATTCGTATTTCTATACATAAGAGTAGTAACCATTGTCATTTGCTTAGTTCATTCCCATTGTGATCTATCCGAACCAAATGAAAATAACGGGTATATAGTTTCCAGCTGCTTGACAGGATGTAGTTAGACAATGGAGTTGTTTATTTTGTACATAAGATTTTTGAAATTACATTCCCTCCCTTCTTACTCAAGTTACACTATTTACAATCACGTAAAATGTTATGTTATTCTGAACATTCAGATATCAATAAATAGTCTTTCATTTAAAGTAGCTGAAATTAAACACCGCTAATCAAGACCATTGAATGATGTCTCATTTTCATTTTACTTTAATGTAATATCTTTTTTATGTTACTAATCCTCTGTATACACGTACATTTTTTTTTATTGAAACGGATGTCTTTCAGGATAACTTACAATAGACAGCTGAGTAAATAATTTCATACGACATGTTCCGCGCATCCGGACAATATGAGCAAAACAGAATTCGCTGAATAAGATAAATTCCTTACATTTTGTGGCTTCTTACCAACTGCATGCGTTCTAATGTTTATTACTAATATTATTACCAGTAACGTTATACATGCCACAATCAGTCGAAAACACTAAGTTTAAAACTGGACAGAAAATCATTAGGACAGAAAGAGAATATCAGATATTTAACGAAAATCAGTATTTAAGTAAAAGCGTTTCAAATATGAAGTGATGAATCGAGATTCTAAGTTGATAGATCGAAGAAAGACTCTATTATGACAGTTGAAACAAAAATTGCCACACATCTCAGAAAATTCCTAATAAGAAACCATTTGACAGTTCATACCTAAAATTACTTCAAAGCAAAAGGATCAAGTCTGCCTTTTATATATTGTATTTCTAAAGTTCAGGAACCAAGTATTCTCTTATGATTTGTATAATCAATAATAATATTTAACTTTAAGTTAAATATATAAACGCACTTTGAGTTTTTTACTAAATAGTCGTTTCATTTCTTGTGAATTAGTAGAACCTTCACCTTGGTTTATTAAACACTCATCATGTCAATAACCTACTAACTTGAATGTGTTATTTTCCCGATGGTTCTTCACTTGTGACAACAACCAGGTTGATTACAACTTTATTAAACAAGATTTTATTGGGATAACAAATCTATCACTAAGAGGTATCCACGGATATTATTCTTAAAGCATTTATTAAATTGAGGTCATTATAGTCCTAGTAACAATTTTCTAAAAACGTTATCACTTGTTACAATTACGATTTCATATTAATTTACACGGCTCATCTTAAGCATTACAAGGATGATATTTAATGTGAACACAAATTGGTGACTGATATTCAAAAACTCTTTCTATTAAAAGGAAGCGAATGCTTGGAATTAATAGCTTATGTTCAATAAAACGTTAGGTTTACAGTAGATTTAATAAAGTTATGATGTTTAAAAACAGGATTCAAAAATGACGCAAGCTTTTCTAAAGAGCTGTTTTGTTGAAATCTGTTTATCACTAAGTTGTACATCACTCATTCATAGGCAGACAAAATGAGATATAATATCCGGCTAGCAAATAGAAATAAAGTTGAAATATTATCAACTGATATCAAAATAAAACCAGAGACTACTGAAATGTTATTATGTAGCTATTTGTAATTAACGCCTGTAATCTTTTGTAAAGCGTTAATGTTTCTGTTAAATTTTAAATTAATCTAGGGTCACGTATCTTCAAAGTCTCAGTTCTAAGCGAATTGTTAACTTCAAGAATATAAATATGTAATATTCAATAACAGAGCTATTTAAATGAAATAAATAGTTAACTATCCAGGTACTGTAAAGCAACATTGTTACATTTTCCTTCTAAAACAGGTTAGCAAAAATTAGCAAAACTTGATAATATTTCCTAACCATTTCCATGACGCTTATATCTGCGTGCATATATTTTTCAGTCATTTAACATGCGTTATATAAGTATGTACGACATTTTTGCATTGTCTTATTTTATCAAGTATTGTCAAGTAAATTGTATTTATTATGAAAATTTCGAAAAATTCACTGAAGTGAATTATTTTCTTGAATCATTTCACTAACAGGAAATGTAACAATAAACTATGTTTTGATGTATTAAGCTTAGAAAATTTAGTCTTTCTAGAATACTAGATTTATATGTTATTGCTCATCATGTATAAATCGGCGTTTCGCCTGATCTATATCATCTTACTATAACGATCTGAGCTGATGTTTTTTTATTGAGTAGGCATACTTTTGTAACGGTTTCATTACGTCTATTTATATAGGATTTTATACACTCTACGTAGTATAACTATAGCCTGAATAAACAATCACATTTTATGAAACAACTAGTTTCATAATAAAGAAACCATAGCATGTATTAGTGTTAATAACATAAGTGGGTATTAGTAGTTAGCTGACAATCAGTATTTTCTAATTCATCAGGTGAATAAAAGTATCAAACAATTTTGATTTTAATTGCTTGTATTCGTTGCAGAATAATGTTGGTTGGGTAGAATTGAAAAGGAAGAAGCACTGGACAGCTGTTCTATCCGAGTATGGAACTCTTCAACACGACGTACCCTCGGTTCTTCCGGGAAATCTAACCCAGGGCTTTCAGATCTCACGGTAAATGCTTAACTATTTCCCCCACTGAATCGGTATTCAGTGGTTTAATTACTACTTCCACCAATGTTAACAGGGCGCGATGATTAAGCAATGTTACTGATGATAACTATCTCACTTCTGACAAGTCTGAACGCCATCAGATACTAATTGATACCTCCTAGTTTTGATGACGTTATATTTCATAGAAAGTAATAAATCTATTTCACTTAAGATAACTTCAGCTAGTATTTTAATAACCCAGTATATCTGATAAAAACTCCTTAATTTTTTTATTGTGAGCTTGGGAAAGTGAATTTCAGGTAACAAATACAATGTTTTTGTTAAATAAAGTTGTAGTATGACCAATTCAATAATTTAGCAATTAAATAAAATAGTCATGAGTTGTCTGATTTTATCAATACAAACGGTGGCACGCTATCATTGGTCTAAAGATGTGGTTCAATTTAGTTCGATTTCTGGTATGGTCATGAGTTATCACTGCTGGGAGTTACATACTAAGACGAAACATCTGTCTAATGATTCTTTGTTTCTAATTTAGTTCCTCAACTAAGGTCTGTCTGTAGGATACAACTTCAAGATTTATTGTTACACTTTTGGTGATTGAATCTCAAGTTTTGACTAAGACGGAAATAGTAAATTGGAAGTTTAAATATATTATTCTTACTGTGATAATTGGAAGTCCCGAATTCTTATATGTGATTAATACAAAGCGTTTTAAAGCAAGCTTGAAGTATTTTTTAAAAATTCCTGTATTTTATTCCATGTTACTCTTTCCTATAACTAACAAAAGTTTACAAGTAGCAGATGGCAACGTTCAAGTAGTAATTAATTTGAAATTAAATAGTAATTCAACATTGTCTTTGCCTTCCTACAATAATGACTCTTCATATACGGAACGGCTCACTGTGTAAAAGTTAAGGTGCCTGGATTGGTATATTTTTGCTTCTATTACCACCAAATATCACTGTAGACAAGCTTTAGTTAGTGATATTATTTGCAATTTAAACAATTTTTTATTTCATATCCATTTTACGCTATTCACATCATTTCTATCACTTATTGAGTGTTGTAATACCGTTGTTGGAAATTGCCCAATTGTTTGTCGGATATTTAGTCTCGACGTTTCATGTTTTTTCGGTTTTAATGACGTTTGTTTGTTACGTAAGAGTTAAGGTGCAATTAAGAGGTGACAAATTTTTTGAAGTTGTGAAAAGAATTGCATATCGTGATAATAATAATAATAATGAGAGAATTGAGTGTTATAAGTAATTTGTAAACCATTCAGCCACTGGCTATTATGACGACCATGACTAGGAAAGAGGCTGTACAGATTTCTTATGTACATACAGGTCAGGTTTGAGATTGTGGATACCGATGGCATCTAGTAAATGTAGAAGACGTATGTGCAGACCACGCAGTGGATTAGGTGGGACCCGATAGATAATTTTAAATGCTCTTTGACGTTTACTTGATGTACCGTATTAACCAACTGTTCAAGTATAGAGGTATTTACTTACCGTAGTTGACCTTAACTCAGCCAGGCTGGATAATGTTCTGAAATTTTATGATAGACTTACCAAATCGTGCTCCTAATATAATTGGCTCCACAGGAACAGTTGAATTGGTATATACGTATAGATGAGGTGAATTCAGAAAGTTTGTCTTTAGTTCCTGTTTTCATGATAGGGTGGCTGTAGAAAATAGTAAGCAGTTTGGCTGCAGTAAACGTCTTTTGCAACACTTTTATAATTCGCTGCGTCGTGATTACACTAATGTTGTCATCTAAGAAATGTTGTCATTTAAGAAAAATCAGTTTCTTAAAGACAGTCGTGTTTATCGATTTTGTTTTTGTAGACATCATATGTATATTTATGAATTTTAGCGGGTAAGTGTTCATGCTGAGCGTGTTGTTAATGGTGCTTAGCTCTTCTTCAACAGTATCTTTAGAGCCTATGTATCTAGCGCGATGTGTTAGACTTTTCACTAGGTTCCTTTTGTATCGCAATGGTGCAAACTGAAGAAATGAGTATACTGGGAAACCGGCGGTGATTTTTTCTATATACCTCTTTTTAATATACCATTTGTTCTTCGAGTTAATAAGATGTCTAATAACGAAATATTATCGTTAAGCTATTTTTCTAAGGTAAAAGTAGTTGATGGATAAATGTAGTTAAATCTTCCAAGTATACAAATTTTATCTATTTCATCTGTCTGGACTATGAATGTATCATCTACATATTGAAAAGAGAATGATAATTGCCTGATTTTATTTTTGAGAGGACCATTTTTTTATTTTGACAGAAAGAAATCTGCGAGAATCCGGCCCAATAGTGATCTCATTGCGACATCCATCTGATTATCTGTAAAACTCATTATTAAAGTGAAAGTTTACGTTCATTGTGCATCCAAATGTAAACTCTTTTAGTGTAGAAACTGGGACTTCAGTTTCTATATACAGATTGCAGTATATTTGCATATATACAATGCTCTTGGAGGCTTACATGCAAACATAATTTTTAACTAATTAGATTATTAACAACGCTGGTTAACTGGAAGTAAATAATTGAGAAATAAACAAATAATTAAACCAATAAAAGTGACAAATGAATCGACTTTAGAAAAAAAAACGTGAACCAATATTTGAGATAAATATGAGGAGTTCATTTTATTTCAATTGGTTCCCATTGGTTTCTTACAACCAATTACATTTCAAAATCAAAATGGGTTTTTCTATTGTTTTTATGAGTTTTATGGATTATCTTGCAATGATAGAACTTAAATAATTGACGAGATGATTGAATATTCCATTTGTTTAGACGATAGTAATAGTAAACAAGATGCAACTCAGCTGCTAAAATCTTTCAATCAAGGGCCTTTTAATAATCAGGCTTACCAATGGACACGTATATCATGAAAATCTCTACTTTTTAAGGATTTCCATGTACAGAAAAGAAGACGGTATAGTTCAATCCTTGGAACGATTCATATCTAAATTTGTATAGTTTTTAAATCAGTTACAAAAAAGTCGTCATTTCAACACTAATTTTTAAAGTGGAAAGGGAATATTATGCTAATAAACTGATGGAAGAGTTGATGAACATTTTACTAAAGACCCATATTCATTGAGATTAAGTTAATATTTTACAATCTTTTAAAATTATTAATCGTCAATTAAGCCGTAATCTTTGGCTGTTTGTTATCACTTATCAGATATCTAGTTTGTGTGTTCAAAAGAAAGCAGTTATAAGGCTTTTGCTGTCTCTGTAAAGTGAACTCTTGCATTATGTCACAGAACGTTTTACGACTACTTTCTAGTCCGACGATTTTACATTTGACTAATGTGGCTGATACCATTTACTTCATTCCTAATTATCGACCCCGTTTATTTGTTGCATAACCATTTGCTTTTGGTCATTTAGTCTACACCTTTCCCATCGTTCCAAAATATTTTTCTACATAGTATATATTTGCAATATTTCATTCTAACGATTAATTTTATTTAGATCATTATTAGGTTATGCTAATGTATGTCAACAATTTACAGCTAAATTCATTTATGTAAGTACGTATAAATCTAGTTATAGTTTTGATTTCGAGTAACTACAGGTAGTAAGCAACTGAAAAGAATCAAGTGAAATAAAATATGTTCATTCTATTCTTTGTGAGTGTTTTTTTTTTACCTTGCTTTGTGAAAATGGCAGATTTCTGACTGGAGACAGTGAATTAGATCTTATATGTGGTTTAGTGTGACCAGGAATCTACTTGTTTATACCCTCTATATTTGTTATTAGCTTCTATTGGCTTCAATAAAAACAATTTTAAGATTGTCATTCTCCTATGAGCTAATTCATTTTAGTTTTGAAGACATTCAGTATCAATATAATTTAGTTCCGTGTGTGTGTGTGAGAGGGGGGGGATAATTAACATTTTATCAGCTCAAGTATGAAACTAAGTTGCTATATTTGACTCCAGTTTTATACGGACTCGATCTCTGACGTCACTCAGTGTAACCTCATATCATCAGCTTGACATTATTTCTTATATCAACCATACTAAGAAGTTTATAACTTCACTGATTTTCTATAACTGAGATATATGATAACGCATTATGTTTTATTTTTACATTATATATATATTTCAACAATTGGTTAAACAACCAATTACAGTGTTATTCTATTATCCGAATTACTTATTAAATGTTAACTCACTTTCATAAATCGAAAATAACCCCACCGCATAGATGTACAGTATGTTTACAAATACATAACATCAACAAATGTATTGACCTACTGTTAACTTTAGCTGATTGAATATGTCACAGTTTGATGTTCACAGGGTACCATTAAAAACCAGTGAGTACTTAATAGACGTTTCGTTCTGATGTGGAACTCCTCAGTAATGCGCATCCTAGATTATGCACCAGGGGTTCCAGGTTGACGGCCAACGCCTAACGCTCTGAATCACTGTCCAGTGCTACCTGATTTTCAATGGTACCCTGCCAACACCAATCTGTGACATATTAAATCAGCTAAAATACTGACATCTATAAAAATAACCTTCCCACCTGAACTGCTGTTAATTGTTAGTAAACTTTGTAGCATATGCAAATTAGAATCACATCTCCCGACATTTTCACACCTAATAAATAAAGTACGAAGTATCTGACATTTTAGTTTCTCTCCATATTATAATTTTAGTCACAGTCCACATTTGGACGTTTTATCTTTTTATCAAGTTGAAAATGCATTGGATACGCAATCTTACCTGCGTATACACACTGAATTAATATCTCCCTTCAAGTTATTCACTCATGACCATGATCAAATTAATAGGTTCAGACGAGAAATAACGTGAACGCAGTAAATTATTTCTTATTTGTTAAAAGGATATAAATTTTAGATCATATTCTAACAAAGATTGTTCTTTCTACTTCACCTTGTTTAATTTGAAACAAAATTAAAAAAAAATTGACGTTCTTATGTTTAATTCACATAATTTTTGGTAGTATATTATAAATGCTATTTGTATCAAATACACCGAGAGTATTAAACAACAATTAACATCAATAACCATTAACTGATTATTTCTAAAAATGGCTTAAACTTGTATCTTGATATGGTTGCATATTACCGTAAACACGTTGCAGTTTTCATCTGTCGTTTATGAATTTACTCCAACAAATAATGACAAAATATATATATTAAGTTATTGGGCGTTACTACAGATTGTATTTAATATAGTTAATCTCATTATTTATTTCAAATGAGCTTCTAATTACAAATTATAACAATTACTATAAAGTCAGTTAACTAGTCACTTTATACAATTGTTAGGCTTTACATTTTCCAGTCTCAATTTGTATATGTTTCTACGGTAAGTTTTAGAGTTATGCAATTATTTAAAATCTATTAGCAGCGAGGAATGCCAGTATAAAACAATGTTGAATAAACAGTGTACTCTGTTTTATTAGTTCTTCTACAAATCGTATCCTAACTACTTCAAAATAGTGAAAAAAATATCATAACTTAGGAATATTAGTTATGTATCAATTTCTTCAAAGAGTGCTTCTGACCTCATTGCATAATAAAATATTTCAACTATGAAGTGAGATTGGAGTTATGGCTTAGAACAGCGTCAAACATTCAAAATAAATTGACTTCCTAAAATAAAAATGAGTATTTTACTAAAATAGTTAAGGTCATATTTATTCTGCATAAATGATTAAATAAATTCCCTGTTATGCCACTTATTTACAACTGCATAATAACAATAATAAATGTATCCCTACCTTTTCATAAATATAACAGTAGTCATAAGAATTTCATGAGAAATCACCAGATATTCACTGAGTTATGGAATATACAAAATATAGAAAGAATGAAGATTCCAGATTACATCACATTTATGCAGTATACACTTGAATTATGCTGTTTATATATTCAAGTGGATATTTTCTGCTTTTCAGAATTACCGATGTTTAGTTGGTAATTTCCACCCACCACGTAATCGACTTTTAAGACATCCTTTTAACTAAATATGATTTATCGGCAACTCTACGGACGTATTTGTTTATTAATTTCTTTAATCTTTTCCACTAAATCGAAAGTTTTTACATTGTCTCCTCGTGCAACCATTGCACATGCCAAAATGTGATAATGATAGGCTACAAGTGAGATATCAATAGCCTTGATAAGTTCATGACGTCTATAAAGAGTGTCACTTCAAAGATCCACAGCTTGGCATTTTTTCGTTAGATATTTCCTTTTCTTTAAAAATTATTAACTAAGCATCAAGTTTTCATGTCAACAAAATGGTCATAGTTTTTCTAGATTAAATGGAAATCACTATTTGAGGAATAAGCAAGGTGAACAGTTGTCATTGGTTTTTCTTTGCTGAAACGTTACTGTTCAGCCTTTACATATATTTTTTCACTCGAAGAATTTTCTGCAGTTATTCAGTGGAGTGTACTTTGTAATCATGGATGCAATTCATTGTGCTATGTTAGAAAATCTCGGATGCATACATTGACTACATGTGCGCAAAGAATTCTACTTCATAGAACTTAATTAACTAGGTAGGAAAAATAAATGCTTTGCAGCCAATTAAATAATTCAAGAGGGTATCACTAATTATTTTATTTGAGATATTAGGTGCTTATCTTAATACAAATAAACACTTAGCAACTTGTCTAGTTGTTTATGGTAGAAAAACTGGCACCTCCTTCAGACAAGTACCAATTCTTGTTAGTTACCTCTAACCACTTCAGAGTTTGATAAATTATATTTGTAATATATCGACGGTTCATACACAGACATTTCTATCAGACTTTAGCGAATTGGTTATTTAACATACTAGTAATAAATTGTTTAGAAGATCTAATGTATTGAGTTAATTGAAGGTTAGAACAAGAACAAAACTCAGTGAAACAGACAATCCATAATATGTTTACAATTCCTTTTGATAAAACAACAGTGATCATTAAAGTTTGCTTAATATTTTAAGGTTGCATATTTGGCAGTTTGCTAAATAGCATTAACTTAATATATTAATCGTAATAGATTACTATTTTTCTAACGGTTAATAAATGGAGCTCATCAAATTCATAATCGTAAATTAGAAATACCTGTTATGCTTAAAGAAAAAGAAAGCATTCTGGTTACGTAATGTTTATCTTTGTCTATTCGTATTACCTGATAGGTAGATAGATCTTAAAGTTTCTTAAATTTTTTTCATTTACACTTAGAAATCCTACATGAACTGAATGTGATTTCAGCTTACCTATTCGGTTACATAAACGTTGACTTTACTGTCGGTTAAAATCCATTATCATATTCATCTTGGTAATTATGTTTACTAGTGGTTAGTCTAATTTATTATTTTATTTGTGTAGCTTTACCGATACAAACCAGAAGTTAGCTTCATTATTTTCTTTCGTTCCCATAAACTGGTTATTAGACTGATCGAATTATTTGTTGTTTACATAGATAGATGATTGATTGCAACAATTTCATTAGACATAAGTCACTTGAATTTCCCAATTCGACATTTCTGTATATTAATTCAATTATAATTACAATGTGATAGTTATTTCAATTCATTTTTAGAGATTACAAAATTAAGTATTGCAGGTTATTTTTTTTGGTGATATCATAAGTGATAACGTTTTCTTGTCAAATATATTTTTCTGGTGTTTGTATCTTGCCTTAGACTACTTGTCAAAAAAAGTCAACAATTCATTCATGTACCAAACTGACTGTAACAAAATGAAATTAGGCGGTAAATTGATAATGTGTTTATGCATACATTAATTCATTTTTATGTGATTCATCTAACGATAAAGTTATTTTGTAGGAATTATGTTGCGTAATCTTGTATAACAAACGATATAACTAATTCCTGTGTCCAGTTATAAAGAATGTTGATGGTATAGCTGTGAGAGTTGAAAAAATTCGAAAATCATTTTAGAAAATTGGTATTGTAGTTTTATGAAATATTCCTAAGGGGTGTTAATTTCTACGTTTCTTAAATTTGTGTCAAATTTTTGATCAATGAACTTGATGAGGTTTTCATGACGTTACTTTTTATGACTGTCTAGCTTTCTGATCCTATTGAACGAAGTATTATTTCTAACCAGCTGATATTGCTCCTCCTTTTATTTTCACCACATTTCGTACATATGAGAAGATATTATTAATAGTTATTTCCACATATTTTGCGTTTAACGAATGTTACTTATTATCTTAAGATTGTTGAAGAATTTCACGTTTACTTTTATTTGATTGCTTTTTAAAAATGACTAAAAGGTTAGAATGTGCCGGTCGGAAAACTGTTATTAGTTATTTTAAAGATTCGGTCACCATTAGCTCTCTTCTATGACATGTGAAACAGGTTATATTAAGCTAGCTTCTCATTATGCTAAAGCTATGTGACCAAATAAGTCAATTTATCAGCGATTCTTTAAACTTCTTCCTACAGTAATGCTTGTATGCAACAAGATGGGAGATGGAGAGCTAGTCACTTAATGTTTATAATGCATAATACTAATAATTCATTATTAGAAAAACAAACAATTAATAGGTATGATCTACAGCTAAATTTTAATTTATAAGGACTCATTGTGCAGCCCTGTACATAAAAAAGAAGAAAATGATTATACATTAATTTTTTTTTGAAATAATTGTTTAGTTGTATGGATCTATTCCAGGATTTCTCGCATTTTAAACATCTCATTATCTGCTTTTCCTTCATCAAGATATATATCACATACGTAGCCTTATATTGTATGAAATTATAAATCTGTTAAAATATTATACTGTACGTATTTTATCTTGAATTCATTTTAAAAAAGAAGCCTATCTATTAAAAACTGCTTTGTTTGATAACGCATCCAGATAACATGTTTAGCTCAGTGACTAATAACTTCGAAAATACAACGTAAATATTGATATATGTAACATTTAATATTTCTTTCAAATAATGAGTAGGGTATCTAACTTAAAAACATTGTTAACTTGCTTGATATTATACGCGGAAACTTTACTTTTAGTTCATAGTCCGGAAGTTTAAATGTAGGTATTTAGTTTCATTAAAAAATCATAATAATTATTCAATGTTAACCACACGTAATAAAGCAAAACATATTTGACTTCCTGAAAAGTAATATTTAAACAAATTTATGGTTGGATATGCTACGATTTCAATCTTTCGGAAAACTAGCTACAGTCTACATTTATTATTGACGAATAAAGATTCTTACCAATACGCCATAGCATGTGAAAGTTACTTTTATTATGTGATTATTATATTGTAGAATGGTTTGTTTTGTTTTTGAAGTGGGCATATAAATTTAAGGTACTAGGATTACGGGAAGTAACCACGTTTTTGTTACCAATGAATAAATATATGAATACATTAACACTACGTTTGACCAGATATTTGTGTTATTCTATAATATTACATGTTTGGATGACAGGTGTGTTGATTGTAGAAACATGGAAATAGTTTTGGTGCAAAATCTTAATGTCGTTGTTGACCGGATTTAATTATATTTAGTGTTAGAAACAACTTAATAGAATTGTGGTTCTACAAATGCTATGAATTATGGAAATATCAACTCAATTCCGGTATCACTCATTGAAATAAATGTGTAGCTAAAGATACAAACAACTATAATCTAAGATCGAGAAGTGTTACGTATTCAGATGTGAATAAAATTGACTACAGTATCTTTTTAGATACACAGATCTAGTTTAAATATTTTATATCACATGATTCAATGAGAAACGCAACGATTGATACTGTCTGCTTATTGATCATTTTGAAGGATGTTGACATGCAAATGTTTAGTTCAGTATTAAGTATGTGGTGAATTATTGCACCAATAAGAATGTATTGTTATAGCATATTTTACGTCATCTAGGAATACTAGGTTACGCATGTTGACATTACTAACAAATATATATTCAAATATATGAAGTTTTTATTAATCATATTTTTGGGTAACCGGTCACTGTAAGTAATCAAAAGTACTTCTATCTTTTATTTCAGAACTCAGATATACTAGCTTTTAATTTTGAACTACTTCATAAACTTATGGTTACATCAATCTATTTAGCTTGCTTCATTTAAAATGTCAGCAAGACACTTTAGGTTATCCTTTGTAACAACACTATACACAATCTGCCAGCTGATAAGAACAAGGTAAATACTTCAAAATAGCTAAGAATATAATACACTAAATACATTCTACATTTTTTTTGGATACTCATTTTTAATTGAGTCTAATTAAAAGTTACAATAATAACTTTATTTGATTGATTAAGAAAATGGGTAATTTTTTGTTTTGTTTATCAAAGATTATGCTGAGTATTTAAAGATTAACAAAATTTATCTTCTAAAACATCATTCGCCTTAAATTTCTCTTTAGTCGATTGACGTGTCCCTTCCAACAGTTTCAAAATGTCGTATAAGTAGGATTAGATGATTTCGTATCGAGCACATAGAGTATATTTATGTATATTATTGCCTTAAAAGTGCCATTAGAACAATCATATCAATTATATGTTGTGTAACAAAGTAGGTATTTAAACACTAAGATTAATGATTAAGGCATCATGATTATTTTGTCAGTTAGGTATGTTAAAATCTTGAAACTATAATTGGACAGATTAATAAATTATTTTGAAAATGTTCTAATGTTAAACTAAATTAACAGGCATAAACATATTTAGGAAAAGTATTGATATCAGTCAATCTCTATTTCATCTATTTGAATACATACAATCAATTATAGACTGGAAGTATTGTGCCTTTTACATAATTTCTTGATAATTAACACGCTTGCTAAACTTAGAAAGTCACTATATTATAATTCGTTATGGGAATTATCATTGGGATAATTTATGATTGTATCATCAGTAATTATTAAAGATAAATTACTATGTTTCATTTATGAACACTGTATCACTTACATTTAGCTAAGAGAAACATTTTGTTGGTATCTTTTGTACCAAGTAATACAAAATCAAAACCCAGAGTATCTTTTGTTATGTTTAGCGCATAGATTTATGCAATTAAATAACTGTTTTATCCATCCGAATTCATTTTAACACTTTCAGGTATTTGTTCACTAAAAACATATTTTTCAGCATAATAATAAATAAAAAAGATTAGCCAACATCTGAAGAGACATTTACAAAACACAATGATTTACAACAGAGATGTGTTAAAAAATATGTTGCAACATTCATGATAGTACGGAATTCATGCCTTGTTAAAATGTAAAACACTTTCCTATATACACACACTCCTAACAACAAAACCTTATTAACATGAAATATTGTAGATGAAAACAAGTCAACGTTTTGTAAATAGTTTTAGAAATAGAGCTTTCTACCCTTCATAATAGAATAACTAATGGTAATGAATTCAATTTTTACATTGAATTAACTTTTATCAATTTATTGTTAAAGTAAATGTCATTATAAATGACATTCATGTTTCTTTCTTCTATTTCTATGAGTGTATTTGTGTTTGTCTATAAATGTAACTACTACAAAATTTAACATAATTGTATATTTCATTATAACAATGTTTGTGTTAACAGAATGAAATTGAATGATTTTTAGTTTTTGAAGTCATTTTATTGAGATATGGACATAAATTAGTTTTCTATTTGATTGTCATTCATTTAGTGGTTTTCTAATGAATAGCTTTACGGGAGAAAAAACATATTTTTATCATTGTACTTGAAATAAAAGAATAGATATGTAATATTTTTGCTCTCATAAATACAATAGAACAGTATGACAAAGAATAAAGAGTAGAATCTCATGATATGAATGAATATGCTTAAAAGCAAATCCAAGAATTATTTAAATCTATTCTTATGTTTATATCCTGAATACAAACATTAGAAATAATATAGGGTTTTTATTAAGGCTTTTGCGGAATGTCGAACATCATGTAGGGTCACATTTTTGAACTAATTGTGAATGATTTCCTCAATAAATCGTAGAATACCTCCTGGAATATCAGATAACTATTCTTTTCTTTCTAAGGATATAGTTAAATTCTCTTGGTTCTTGATTTTTCCAGGCTTTATTAGATGGTTATAAATGGGGGTGGGGCATTTTTACTTTTGATATTCGATGATAGAAGAATGTGCATTTAAACGTTCACTCAGTGAATAACTTTATGTTTAAAATGCTACGCTTAGATGTCAATTATGTTAAGTAACCATATTTTTCAGTAACATTTTTGTAAGGATTAATTATTTCAGTTGGGATGGTTATTTTGGGGGATATTGGTATTTTTACTTGATTGAATATGCCACAGATTGACGTTGGCAGGGTACCATATCACAAATTGATGTAAACGGGAATTCTACCACTATATATCGACCCAGTAGAGCAGAAGGTTAAGCGTTCACGATCAACCTGTAGCCCCTAGTGTGGAGTCTGGGGTGCACACTTCTAGGGAGTTCTACACTTGAACGAAACAGCTGTCCGGTACTCTCTGGTTTTCAGTGATACCCTGTCAACATCAATCTGTGACATATTCAGTCAAGTAAAAATTACTTATTTGAAAACATTTCAACTCATCTACTGGAATTATATTCGTCAAGTACACATAAATGTTTAACATTAAACTGATAGGTATGTAACTGAGAAGCCACTAACAGTTACATGCAACAGAATTTATAAAAATCGACAGCATGCTTTAAATATTAGGGTAAATCTCTTTTCTGAGTGAAATCAGCATGTAAACTAGCATGTATTATGCCAAAATCGAAATTGTACTTTTTAAAGACTAAATATATTTTTATATGATTGCTGGACAAAACATCTATTGGTTCATTTTGAAAAGGATAGGGTTAAAAGCAATGCATCTTAAGTTTAACAAAACTAAATATATAACTTTCCTGAACAGCTCAATCTTCTAAGAAGTTTTGATAATGTTTTCACAAAAATGTATTTAGTAATTAATTATTCATATACCATGTAGAATGAATTCTTGATGAAATAAGCATCATTTTCATTTTCATCTGTAAAATGATTGAATGCGAAATTGTTAATAGCTGGGTGCAAAATAAGTCGTCTGAAGATTAAGTAGATGTTACGTAGCTTGTAGATCCTTGCATTGATTTTAATGAAGACGTTATTACTTAATGAGGATTATAGTGTTATCTGACATTCATTGATCAGCCCTTGATCACAAACTATAAAATGCATATTTTTCAAGTTCCCACAGTATCGTAACCTATATACTTTGATAACAAACGTTTAAAGTTAGTCAACATGGATTGTTTTGAAGTTGTTTAAGTAGGCAACAATCTACCATATGCAGGACTATATGTAAGGATGGGAAAGCCATCTAAGCAACTCAACTGCTACATAGCTAATAACAGTTGTGTGGTTATATTGACAACTAACGTGTTTACTGCACTGAATATCATTTTACGAAACTACTTCATGAACTGATGTAATTTTTTACTTGTTCATTCTGTTGTTCAGTGTGTATGTAAGAATTTCGTGTGTTTGTGACATTAAAATTCTTTTTCAGTTATTACTAAGTTCCTTGCTTTACTAATTCCTCTATATACTTTTATTTAATACCAGCTTGGAAAAAAAACTCAATCTTCTACTTAGAAAAATATTGTAAATTACTAGTTTAAATGCCAATGGATACTTGAAAACTATTGATTTTAATAAAATTTCCAGCTAACTAAAATATCTATTCATGCATAAATTTTAACTTTATTCTTTACAAATCCCATTCGGTAGATGAATTCATGACAAAGATAAAAGAATGTAAATTTAAATAACGTTCAGTATTCTAAGCAAAAGAAACAAATTATATTTGAAGATATATGAAACATCACTCTATTAACTATCTATTATGTACAAGTAATTCATGTGATCGTATTCAATGTATTTTATAACAACAAGTATGTATTAATTGTAAGAGTTAGTTAGAAAACAACATGTACTCCTTGCTTAGGTTAAACAATCAAAATAGTTATATTTAGTATCGGTTAAAAATAATATCATTTGTAGATTGAATAAAATGATAATTTGCGTTTTCTATTATATCATCGTTTATAGGACTTTATAGTTACAATCTGCATCATCGGATATTTTGATTAGTTTTTACAGCCTTATATATCATGCTTTTATTAAAATGCAAAGCATTGCGTATAATGTGCTATTTACATCATGGGTTATATGCATATCAATAGTGGTAAAGAGATAAAGTGTCGAAAACTCAATGAAGTCAATTATATAACTATGTAAAATGCATTCTTTGTATGACGATTACTTGATTTCTCAGTAGTTTTGTCTTAAAATCACACTACAAAGATTATGAAGCATATGTGGTTAAATTAAAAGAAGTATTCCTGGTGATATATTGAAATACCATGGACTCGTATAACGAGATAATGCATTATTATTCTTACTGAGCATGACTAAAAATTATTTGATGAAACAGTACTTAAACGTTGACAACAGTCATTCTATGCTTGCTTTCGTGATAAATATTCACTTCTCAGTGATTATAGACAAATACGTTCAACATAGAGTCCATGCACTGACCTATGAGTACAATTATTCAATTAGAATCGATTACATTATACACATAGGACACTACTAAGTGTTTCAGTATATATTTTTATTCCTGTGATAGAAAGAACATTGCTGATAAATAGTAATTACCTTATAATTAAAATGTATTTGGATTTTCCCTTTGATATTCAATGAACTGAAACTGATCAGTCTCTGTCGCGATATGTACATCTTGAGGGAGTCGCCTCGATACAGCAATAGATCAAAAGTATTGTTTGAACTAAACTGTGGCTGGCAAGCGAACATTAACACTGGGATATACACTCATTCAGCTGACAAGTCCCGAATAAGGTGAAACGTGCATCCTTAATTTCAGTTGTTAGCCATAATACAACTCAAGCAGTAAACACTTTAATTAGATATGTAAGCTATACTTGAATCAACAGAAATGCATAAGTTTCTTAGCAAAATCAAATGTATACTATATGAATTGATTTTAAATAAAATGACAATGTAATCAGTTTTACAGTTTTCTTGAATACTGTTTTCCATATTCTAAAAAAATACAAATTAAATATTTAAGTGTTTTCTTTGTGAAGTATAAAGAAAACCCAATTAGAATGTAAGTGATACTGGTCTTAATTGTTTTTTTTCTTTTTAAAGTCGATAAGTTAATTTCCTTGTTGATTAATGTTGTTACATCGAACACTTGATTATAACAAAACTAAAGTGGTTGATATGAAAAAGAAACATCAATTTATCAAACAAAAAAATGTCTATGAATAGGAATAAGATTAATTTCATTTAGCGAATTTGTGAATTAAGATCTACTATTATGTAAACCTACATTTTTGATGTTTCATTTGAGTGAGCTAATGTAAAACAAAACTACTTTTCAATGAAGTAATGCAATTTCCATGTTTAATACTTTTCACATTTTGTGTAGGTAATAAATTAACAGAAGAAAATTAATTGAGTGAATTGACTCATTGTAATTTTGTGTTTCATTATGAAGTTCTCATTGTCAAATATACCATCCTGAAAGAGAAAACTTTTATTTTAATAAATTTAAATTTCTTACTCTGGAAAATGTAGTCAAGAAATAGTTTGATTGTTTTATTACTTTTCATCCCTCAATCATGAAATGAAATAGATTTTGCTTAAATTCACTGAAGGTAACTATCCACAACACAGCTTATATAATTTCATAATTAGAAAATCAAATGCAATACATCCTTGCTTAACATAACTTTACTTTTTAAGATAACCAATTCCTTGTGTACTGATAAATAAGCGGCATTAGCATCACTTCTGGCTACTATTAGATATGATAAATTATTTTTCCCAGAACACGGTTTGATAAATGTAAGGGTATTTGCAATAGGTCATCATTGACATGCACATTGTGAACAACTTTCAAAGATGAGGTCATTGTTTAGGATATTTTCACTTTCTTTTACTTTCTGACACTATTTATAAATAATCAAAACTTCCAGATTAGACTAACTTACGGTGAGAAATTTATTTAATGGGTGGTTTTTGAATAATAACTGTATAAATAGTCGATCTAGGAAGTTCAGCTATTACATATTTCACTAGACAAAATTATATATGATGCCAGTTTTTAAAGGAAACTGGTTTTGGGTAATTATTAGATGTCATAAGTGGCGATAGTACCTATAATTCCATTAGGAAGGAATTTTATTAAACAAGTTTGTGGCATTAAATGTCTTTATAGTAGTAATGTCAATAATCATCAAATCTTTATGGAGAGAAACGCCAGGATTAGTTGACCTAGTTTAACCTTTGTTAACGAGGCCGTAGTTTGGTGAAAATATCTGTAATAACGAAGATTTCGACAGATAAAGCGTTTTTGAATAACGAAAGAAACGCACCGAATCAAATAAGAATGATATATGAAAATGCCTTCTCGACGAATTCATTTACAATAATTTCGCATTTGTATTTTTAGTAATTAGTTAAATAAATCAGTTATTTAAAAGATGGAAAGTTTACTGCAGTGTGTAGAAGGTGTGTGAAAGAGAACAGTTGCGTGACGGAGAAGTGACTATGCTTTATACGACTAAGTGGAGTGCTCCGGAGGCAGTTAAACCAGCCACTTTGTTTGTTTTCTCCTGTGTATAGAATCCTAAGACTATAAGACATTCTCATGGATTTTTCAGGTGTGGGGTACATTTTAAAATCTCTTTTCTACAGTAAATATTGATACGACTTCAGTTTGAACACAAACTTGCTCTCAGTAGGGCATTTAAGGATACAATTTAACTGTCCGCAAATTACATCTCTGTACCATGTAAAGTAATAGCAACATTTCTCTTTTATATTCGCATCAGAATATCTCGTTTTATTTAGACCATCTCAATAAAATTAGTCCTGTCGCATTTAGCTTCTTTGAGTAACTTATTCAATCCAAATAATGACCTCTGTTAATGAGTGTAGATTACTTGTCAGTGATACATGCTATATGTATGCGTTGAGTAACTTTTACCATTTAGTTTGATAAACGGAAGTGACTAAACGTCTTCGGTCTATTTTTCTCAGATTCATTTTTATTTCTCATTAGCAATAAGTAGAAACTCATTTTAAATGTGGATCAAAATATTCACAACAAGATTCTTCCATTAAACAAATTTAATCCTGTTTTTCGAATTAAGAACAGATATAAACTGCTATGAAAGCAAACAACTAAACTAAATTAAATACTAACCTACAAAACTACCTCAGTTCAAAATGTTAGTTTATATGTACAAATTTTAACTGGTTATCCGTGTTTTCATAGATAGTCTATTCAAATGCTGTGGAGTACAATAAAGCGTATATGTGCATGTTTCACTGTGAGTAAACCATGCATGAAACGCAAGTCTTAATTCCTTTAACAATCCAAGATCTTTAAATTGATATCGTTTTATTGTTTGTCCTTAATAGCTAGGCTTGCCTTCGCGCTAATAATTCATTTGAAAAATTGTTATTTTGTTAGAAAACAATTTTCTTGGGACAGCTTTCTTATATTTTGACATCAGTTCACCGGATACAATTATTGCCCAGCCGTAGTGTATCATCGCATATCATCCTTCAGCCATCATTAAATTTTTCGATTTAACAGTCTAAAAGTAGCTAATTCATGAGGTTAAAAGACGAGGCCATGATATAATGACCCAAAGTGATTAGCATATTTTTGATATACGACACTAGGCTTATTCTGTATTTGTTGAAGAGAGCTGACATTTCATTCTTTCTTTCGGTTACTATTGAAGTAGTAATTGCACCTCAGAAAATTGTATTAAATCGAGTCTCTATGATTACGAGAATTAAATTATTTCACCACAATACATTTAGAAAAACTGCATTTATCAGACAGAGAATTATTCTTCAATTTGTCAGTTATTATTTTAAAGTAACTAATGTATTGACTTGACATATTCTATTGAACCCGTAAAGTACTATACAACGGTAATTAGAAGTATTTAAAATGAGGCTAACTTTATTTTGCTATCAGCCGAACGTTTTATTGCTTTCAAATTTTGAAGGTTTCGTTAAACCATGAATATTACTTCTCTTAATTTAGGTAACTTGAACTTACTGTTCGATTGGATATATAGCGGGTTTCCCTTGAAAACTAATAAAAATGAGATTATAAATCATAATTTTATTTCTTAAGGTGAACAGTCAACTCATCATTTCGATTATATTAAAATTGTGTCTAAAAGTCCACCGAGTAGAAAATCGCTTATTTTTTTATCACGAACTGTTTGTTCAATATTTATTAATCAGTAGGTTTACTATTATCTCATAAAGCGTAATAAGTCTGTAGCATTATCCAGGCATTTTCAGTACATAAAATACTAGGAAGATTATGATGATAATGTTTTTGGATAGTTTTTTGATTTCTGACGGTATTTTTGCTAATTAAGCATGTAATATATACATTTTTCATTTTCAGCGTAAAATTCACGTAATAACACCATAATATCTTCATTTGTAAACACGAAATATTAAGACGCATAAGGAAATGCGAATTTACCAAATGAATGGAATGTGAAGGTATAGAAATTATTTTCAACTTTGTGAATTTATTACTAAGTGATAAATTAAAACAAACCTTATTTCCTTAAGTTTTTGGATGTACAGAGATGTGATATGTAAAATACATTTATTAATAGGTGTTTTTTTAATTTAAATATTCACTCAATCGTATGATCTAATGTTCACATTTTTATTTATTCGTTGATCTGAGTGAATTGATGTTTACCTATTGAAGGTTATTTTCAGATAACTTGGAATAAGTATTTTGTGCTACTTGACACCAGTGAAGATTGGATATACATAATTTTGAAAAGAGTGTTCTTTTTCATTAAATCCAAATTCAATTAAATCAGTCAGATATGCTAATACTAAGCTATTCAGAGAGCAATGAGAATTATATTCAAAGGAAAAACAACATTAGGTAAACTATGCAAAACAAATCATATTAATTACATTAGGATAAATTTCTATGGAATCAGATAATAAATCATTAATTTTTTTGGTTTACCTACCACTTATATTTCTACTAGTGACTTCTGATTATGTTTTTAAACAAAATAGGTAATGTAATCCATGATAGTTTATCAGTCATTAGTCAACATTTTGAGATTATGGACTGAATGTCAAGTGAACTTCTACATTCTATACTATTCTCTCATGGAAAAATCAATAGGAAATATTGGAAGCCTAGTATGTTTTGAAAAAGCCAGTACAAAATTCTAAAAATAAGTATTAAATAAATAGAAAGTAGTTTATCATTTATAAATGTTACAAGGTAAAGTATGTTATCAATTTATAACTTACCGGAAATAAAATAGAAATGTAATAACTACGTAAGAATTCACTGATCGATAAATGCCCAACCTAATCATATCTGGTTTCAATATCCTTTCAGTTACTGTAGAAAACCTGGTACCAAGCAACCTTAAAATATCTTATTGATTGCTTTGTTGGAAATGCTTGAAATATCTTAGAAACAATTATTTAACACTGAGTAACTTCAGTGTCAAAACCTTCAAAAATTTAGTGAAGATAAAGGGAAGAAAAACATATTTATTTTCATTTAGTTTTCTATCATAGTTCTACAACTAAATGATTAAATTGGAATTGTTTCGCTCAAATATTTCACAATTATCTGCTTACACTTTATTGTTGATCATCATTTGTCCCACTTATCTAATAAGGTTTTTTATGACAGTTTTCTTCTAGTCACTCACAATAATATCAATGAAAGTAGAAATTAATAAGTATTCATAAATATGTGTTCTGTATCATATCTTACCAACTTTCATAAACATATGATCTAAACATACTTACATATATCTCAACTGTGTTCAAAAGAATGGATGGAATCGCAAAAGATGTTAATGGTAAAGAAATCTTGAAATATTAAACATTCAAGTGATATCAATTGAGTAACAACAGTAAAATTTATTCAGTCAACAATTATGTCATAATGAATATTAAGATTCAGTCGTCATTTGTTGAAAAATGATACATAGCTATCATTTTCTTCTAATTAAAACACCTACATCGTTTGGTTGTTTCAATGAGAGATTTCGCTTCTTGTCAGTAATTCCTTCATTTTAGCAACCATTGATTAGCTTGGCTAGCTGAAACACTTATTTTGAATTTCGTTGTCAACTACGATTCGTCTAGATAATGAAACAGCCTAGACATTGAGCAGATCTATTTACTAATGAATTTTAAAATAAATCCATTTGTATAAAATAAGAAGTTAAAAATCGTTTATATTTTAATTTTTAGTTTTTCTTTATCAGAATCTTTGATACAAGTTACTTTAATTCTATGTCATTCACCATCTTGTAAACAGAAATGTTCCTACTTTTATACATTTTTATATTACTAGACATGTTTCAATAATATACAAGTTCAAATATTCGTCAGGATTGGAACAGTTTAATAAAACTCTGAAAGTAGCTAATTGATGTTTCCAAATTTGCATTAAATATTAATCCCAGGAAGACGTACTATGAATATAATAACATAGTGAAGTGTTGAATGAGAAATAAAATAGAACATACATATAAGAGATAATAAAGGAATGTATGAAAGGAAAATAATTATAGTATACCATCTAATTACACTAATCACCAGAATCTACAACCTAAAATGTTGTACATTAAATTAATATTACTTTCGGTTTGATTGGTTATTATGAATATAGGTCTATATTATGCATAAGCATTACACTTTTGTTTTGATAATGGAATATATGTTTCATTTATTGAATCATTGTTGCGTTTATTCCTGTTCAGACTAGCTGCATAGTGAAGGTATTTATCTTGATTGCAAAGAACACTTACGCGTTTACCGGTATCATGCATACTGATGAAATTATTTTGAATTGTATTTTTAGCATCATTTATCAATAAATCACTTTTATATTCACCAGTACTGTTAGGAAATGAACCATCTCTGGTAATATTTGGTACATTTATATTAAAATATGTGTTCGACGAAGAAAAAGAAGTATACATTTTATACGATGAAGTTCTTGAAACTTGTGATATGTTATTATTACCAGAAGTATTATTGTTACTTTTAACAAATAAATTACTATCATATGGTGTGGGTAGCCAGCAATAAGCAATATCATCATTCAAGGAAGATGTTAATGAGGAATTGTCATTTTTTAACTGATTGTTGCTTAAATGTTTGATTCTTTTGTTTGTTTGAAGATATGAGTCAATGAAGTGATTAATTCTTAAGCAAATCGTATTAAAGTCTGGTCGTTGGTCTGGATTAGTGTTCCAACAGTTAGTCATTATTTGATATACATCAGAGGGACAGATATTCGGAGGAGGTAAACGGTAACCTTTATCGAGCATTGAAATTACGGCTTGATTTGTCCAGTTCCAATAAGGTCTTTCACCAAGACTGAATAACTCCCATGCCACAATGCCAAATGACCATATATCACTAGCAAACGTGATTTTTCTGTACATAATGGCTTCAGGAGCGGTCCATCGTATAGGAACTTTGCCACCCTGAAAATAATGAAATTAAAATTTACTGAAACCTAAGAACTAAAACAAATGTAAGTATAAACAGGATCCGAAATGGTTCATGATTCTATATTTCATATTTACAGAAGCGATATCTGTTCTATCATAATTTAGCACTTTTCAGCTCATTTCTTGTCTTTTAATTTGCTAAAAATGTAAGGTCGTTTGAAAACAATATTTAATGGAACTCAATAATCATCTACTTCATAATATATGGGAAATTGTAAACTAAGCAAATAATACCAAATGTATTACCTTTTCTACGTAACGTTTCATATTTTTATTTGACTTTGAACACGGTAAAATGTGTAAGATACAACACGCACACTGAATGAGGAATCAATTTATACTACAGGATAGTTTTACTCTTTTACACACAAACATTTAGTACTGGTTCAATAATTGATTCCATGGTTTTAAACCTGATATTGTGAAATGAGACTTTGTGATGATTAACAAATGTGTGCTATCTAATAGTTCTAGTATGAGATATACATATTTCCGGAAAAATTCCATGGTTGCTTGTCAGTAACATCATGAAGAAGGGAACTTTTGAACCAAAACCTAGCCTGGAAGATTGCTTTTCTTTGCAAATGTTTTCGCCTAATGCATACACGATATCCAAATATGATAGTTAATTCGTCGAGTGAGGTTTCATTAAATTAACCAAGTTAGTGATATTCGATTAATCTTCAAGATATCCTGCCTACTAAAACACATCAACTCTACCTGGATATTAAATGCTTGATTTTAAAAGCAGTCACATAAGCAACTCATTAAAAATAGTAAAATATTCAGGTTACAGTAGGTTCGGAGACGTAAGCTTCAAACATGGTATTAAAAGGTAATGCATTATTATGAGAACAGTCAATTGGTTGTTTTTCCACGTGTAATATTTCAAGTAGGTTGAATTTCAGAAAACTGTTTAAGAATACGATAGATTTCCCTAGAAGACTAATGCTTACATTTACACGTACATTCCAGTTTTCAAAAAACAACGATACTAGCTTTGATATCATTTCTGGTCATGAAGTTTTAAGTAACTTACGATTATCAATACTAAATTCAGCTTTAAAAAATAATAGCTGAACACTTGTAGTTCCTAATCTATCAATATATTTTTTTATATACAGAGATATGAAGTCTTGAAACCAGCCTGTTAGCATTGTGACAGTAACAATAAAATTTCAGTACGTTTTAATGTACTTAAGATGACTTAAATAGTTAAAAATGTTTTGTAAAATATTATTGCATTCTGACTAACAGCCAGATAGTATTGTAGACATGATTGATGAAATGGTGAATATTGCTGACAGTATTCAACCATTCACAAAGATATAGTTTGTTGAAGAATAAAAGTCAAACATCTCTAAATTGACAGTGAAAGAAAATTCACCAGTTAGTAGTAATAATTTTTTTCACATAGTGTTAATTAAGCAGTTTAAAGTAAGACTTACGGTTATTGTATATGCATCTTCCTCCGAATCTGAATCGAATCTACGCGTCAAACCAAAGTCAGACACTTTACATGTGTTAAACGTATCAACGAGTATGTTACGAGCTGCCAAATCCTTAAAAGAAAAATTTAGTTAAGCATAAGGATAAAATTAATTTAGCGAAAATATAGTTAAGAATAACTTTAGTAATATGTAAAACAATTTCAAAAACCTTCATATCATTTCAAAATTTAGATTAGTTACACCAAACAATGTCATTTTATTGAATAACCACATGTATTATTATGTAGAATGTTGCAAGTTAGATTTTAAATGTTTTATCCTGATAATCATTAAGTATATTTGGTATATTACTTGTACACAGTAATCTCATTTCATTTATTACAACAGAGAGTTGAGTAACAAGCACATAAACCTGTTAACTAAACAGTTCAAGAAATTTACCGTATTTTCAGTGATAATCTGTATTTGACCAAGTGTATGTATCTTCAAACTACTAAAAATGTCTATAAGCTAATTACAATAGAAAATACAATATATCATATATTGATAAGCAATTAATATATAATTTTATTAGCTTACTCTGTGAACATAGTTAAGCTGTGAAAGATAATTCATGCCACATGCAATATCCCTCAGCATGTACAATAACTGTTCCATGGACAATGTATTTCCAGTAAGCTTTAGATTACAGGAAGTAAAAGAAAAGCATAAAATTTAAAAACATTCAATAAACCAAAAAAAGAGTTTATATCCAAATACAATATAGTCATTCAATAGCTATACTGGATAAATTTCAAAAAAGATTGGGCATAAAATAAATGAAAATACGTAATAATTGTTTTGCTAATAAATGAATTAATCAGTAATTCGTCAAATAAAAGCAAAAATATATTCCGCAGTACTGAAAATATACCATTTTTACTTGTATCTTCACTACTGACACAGTAATAGCACTTGTTAAACAAACAAAACCCTAAAGCCACTAAAAGAGTCAATCATTGTTGAATTAAAGTAACTATTTGTTGGATAACAGTCTACGAACAAAAAATTGGTACACTAGTATTTTTTCATGATACTTGTGATTAAATGACTCTAAATGAACTTGATATCTTGTAACAGTTTAGTCAATATAAAGTTATTGTATACTTTTACATATAAACATACTGATTCATTTGCTAAGTTGTAATTTCATGTAGATTTATTGACTGTAAAAGATATTTCAAGAAGACAGTGACCATTCAAAGTGCCAATCGAAACCCCATTATCAATTTTGTAAACTTCCATGAAAATTCCATCTTAATAATTCACATAATTGGTCTGATAAATAACGCTGAATAAAATCGTGTTTACTGTAATGCTAATCACTTGTAAAGTTTGACTCACTAAACAGACAAGAGTCAACATCAACATTCTGGTAACCTTACCAGCTAATATCATCAGTGCTATGAACTATTTTCATTCAAATATCTTTAACACTAGCTGTCCCCTCAATATTTTATATTGTAAAACAATTTTAACACACTATATTTTGATTGATCATTTCATGTGTTAATTAGACTTTTAGCAATTCTTGGCCAATGTGTTAAGCAAACTATTTTGTTACAGGCAAGTGAATCTACAATTATCTGTAAATTAAGACCGTGTATCATGAGTAAATGTTATTGTCAATAAAATTATTTTTGCTGAAGTGTCTTTATTTTTGCTTTGATGGAGAGGTAAATTTATTGCGTAATAAACAAATATTTCGACAGCTAGTCTAGACATACATTAATTTCTTTGTAAACCTTGAAAATTTGATATCCTCGAGCTGTATTTTTATTTCTAATTTGATTAGGATGAGTAGAAGTTCAGGGCTAGTTTGCGTTTATCGTAAAATGAGTATCAGCTAGTTCGAGTCTGCGACTTATGATCTATTTATCATTACATTTAATTACAAGCTACTAAATTATTTACGACTCACGAGTTTCAGTTTTCGCTAAAATTGAAACATTTGATGCTTTGACCTCCTTTGGTTCCTTTCCTACTATCTCTGATAAAGATTCATCTTTTTAACTGAATTACTTGCCCATTTGAGCTTGTTGATTGGTGCAACTGTTTTAAAAAGTCCTTTGATTCATTTTGTTACACATAATACACGCTGTTTATAAAGTAGTGTATGGATTTAGAAAAATACTCATTATTATATACATGAACACTTTATTTCATCCTCAGTAGTAATTTTACTACTTTATATAACTGAAATATTACAATCAGAGATTTCTGTAATGACTGCCTCAAGTTGTTTAGATACCTGTCAGTTTTCAAATTATAATATGCCTTATGTTTAATTTTCTAACATTATCTATTCTAATTATCAACCCGACATCACTGTGAATCCGGAATAAAAGTTATACCACTGGACATGCATCTATAAATATACTCATTAAGAAAGTCACTAATTAATAAAATACTAATCAAAAGTATGTTGATAATTCCTTGGAATACAAAAAAGAAAACTGTTCAAACGTGTGCCGAATCAGCTAGCCGGTTTATTGATTTGCTGTTGTTGTATACAGTAGATAACTTTTGTAAAATATGTCAACTCTTTTTAGTGTAACTCATCTAAAATAAATAAAAATTTTAGGCTTAGTAATGCCATTCTTGGGGACATTTTACTATGCAAACTATTTTTTTGAACAATTTCCTCCTTTTTGAAACATGAATCTTTCTTTTCTCTTCATAACGATAATTTACATGAACAGTTTTGAGATAAAAGGAAACTAGATTTCATACAAGTCATCTATATTTGGTTTATTTTAAACTATTACAAAGAGTTTCTAGCCGTTATGTTCACTTACACTAAAAGGATTTCACAAATATATAAAACAGTATCTCCAAACCCTTCCTTTAAATGCCATTTTGAAATTGAGTATTTTTTATCAAGTTCTACAAGTACTATTTTTTCTGTGTCAGGTGAATAACGTCAAATTAATCTAATTTTGTAGACCTAATTATTCTAACCATAATTAAATTAATAAAGGAAGATAACTCTGTCAGAATTTCATTAATTTTATCACTAATTATTTATGTAATATCATTAGTCCATGTATTCATGAGAATCTTAAAGTGATTGTTGCATAACATGTATGGAGTGTATATAAAGTAACTGACATTATAAATTAACGTATGTTCTATAATAACTTTCTACTTCATTAGTCTGTTCATTTTAGTAATGTCAAGTAGTTGTGTTTCCTATTCTGTATGCTAGTCACCGAAAGATGGCGTTAGATCATGAATTCACTGATTACTGGTCTAGGTTTTGATGATAAGTGTAGACTACCTGGTTAGAGTTAGTGTGATTGTCATAATCATTAGCTGACGACTCTGGGTGACAAGGGTCATAATCAGTCACAGTGGTTCAACAAAATTCACTCTTTGTCTTTCCTCAAGACGTCTGCTTAAAACTATTTTATATCATTCTGCAAACTAATTCTAGCTCCGTGGACCATATTCTATATGTCCACAACTTTCTACATATTACTATTGGCCGAACTACTAGATCTACTAATTCGGTGTTAATAAGGCATGGCAACTTGGACCAAGTCGTATATCGTACAAGCATGCATGTATACTTTTCTAGTCAAAAAACATCACAATCTCGTAGCAATTATCTCAGTTAGTGAATTAAGTTTATGCAATCCATTATACCCATTAATGATAATGTTATTGTTTATGTCACTTAACCATTAAAATCCTATTACACCTCTTAAATATTAACAATTCGTTATTTATTTACCTATATGCATTTTTGTCTAGATGAACTTAACATTGTTCCCAATCCGGTTATAATCTGCTTACAATCAATAAAATTAAGAAATAATATTTTTTCTAAGGTTGTGTTTATATAAACATACAGAGCTATTGACAGATACGATAAAGGATATAATGATTTCATATATCAGTTCATGAGTATTATTTTATCCCAACAAAATAATAACGTAAACATAATAAGTATCATAGTAAACGGTAAAACAAAGAAAACCCTCAATACAATTGTGATAGTTACCTTATGAGTTCTATGTAATAATCAGTGAATATGGAGGTTATTCAATGGAACATCTTAACTGAAATTATCATGCATTGTTGTGCTTATTTGTGTAGATTCATTTATCTCGAAAGTGAATACTTTCAATTAGTAGAGTTCTATGATATTATTATCTAAGTCAGGTGAATTCTTGAAATCAAATGTTTCTTTAGTTATTTTGTCTATAATTATTTCACTAATTATAAAAATTTTCAAAGTTTTTGTTTATTTTCAGTAAATTAATAGTCACTTTAGAACATTTCGAAATGGTTGATTGGATCCAATGTATAGTCACGTATTTATACGAATACTAAAGTAAACCAGTATAACATTGCTAATCAATTAGTATTTCCCTTATTATTAGGTACTACGTTGAATATAGAAAGGTAATCACTTATACGAAAAACATGAATGTTCATAATTATGAACTGACTGCGGATCGATGTGGTTTATAATTACCAATTTTGTCCATAACTTGAATACAATTATCAATATATTATTTAAATAAAAGAAAGTGGTTACGTTGCCTGTTACATAACATTATTATTATTATTATTTTGTTTTAAGGTGAACAAATTTTCATAGTTCCAACATATTCCATTTCATTTAATAAATTTTATGAGACACAGGTTTCCACTGAATATCCGTCTATACAACGTATTTAATCTCCGTGAAGAATTGTTTTTAGATTTTTTTATTGGAAATTTGCACTGTCTGACGTACATTTATCTTCAAATGATCAATATTAAGACAAGATTAATAAAAAGGTTGATATTTCCTGTCTATTTTCAATTATGTAGAAATAATCTGACGAATAAAAGATTGGCTTATTGTTATTGTAGCAACATACTAGCAATCTTTGATCATCATTTCTGAAAACGTGCGCTTATCTGTTAGGAATTTATATTTAATCATTTTAACTGAAATTTTCATAGTACTATATTAGATATCTTGGGGTTTAAAAATACCGATGGTATCTAACCCTAAATTTATATACAAGTATTTTATCTGCAGAAATCAGTTGTTTCTTAAAAAAAGATTAACTGTTTGTCAAATGTTAAACAGGTGGATACTATATAACTAACTGATTGCATAGGAAAATTATACAAAAATGCATCATTGAACAATGTTAGGCCATTAGTCAAATTGTCTAATTTACACTTTTAATAAATTCAACATGTAGATGTTTTAAAGGATACATACATAATAAATTATTCGCTTACACGTAAGTAATTATCCAATGAACCATTTTCCATAAATTCAATGACTATCATTTTAGGTTCAGATTTAATGACTAAGCCAATTAATTGAACAATATTTGGATGATCTAGCTGACTTAATATATTTGCTTCTGCCAAAAAATCTTGACGTGTTTTTTCACTAACATCTGGATGCAACATTTTTATGGCAACAAGTTGGACTTTATTTTCATCAGTAGTTATGTAATCACCAGCGCATACTTTTCCAAATTCACCTGAATAATTAGTAATAATAAAAAAACCGGTACGATAAGGAAGTGACATTATTATCGTAAAGTAAGTAAAATATTTGCAGTAATACAGTGACCTCAGATACGATTAGCGAAAGCAAATTCTCACTTATATATAACATGAAATAAACAAAATGTTGACGCTTGGTTATCTGGATACAAACTTTACAAACCAAATAAAACAATTAAATTACAGTTCATAAGTAGGTGTTAAAATAAACCATTTGATTACAGTGGAAATTCTACCATAGAAGGCCTATCCAGGGGTGCTAATAGTTAAGTAATAGCTATGAGACTTGAGGGTCTTCAGTGTGTGATTCTGGACAAAACAACTGTCTAGCTCTCTCTTTTTTTCAGTAGTATTCATCCGAGTCCAATTTGTGATGAATATAAACCACAAATTTAAGTGTCAATCTTCACAGAACTATCGCAAAATACCTACTTGGTCAATTTTTATTATGCATTATACCGACTATCGTCTGTATAAAAGTTTTCCCACTTTGGTCACAAATGTTTCACTTAACAATAACATTTTATTGTAAATACGACAAGTATTTATTTGCAGTCTTCTGATCGCCACTCTTTACAATTCATTCTCAACATCTTTCTTATTTAAAATTGTTATGCTATCCATTTAGCAACATCAATGTTTACGCAGAGATCGAGAGCAATGCTTACAATTTACTATCACTCAATATTTGTTTCAAAGTATTACATTATTTATCACTCTATTACATTAGTATTTAGAGTACTTTTGAGTTATGTAAACTTGCTTTATGTCTGTGTGCCTGTAACTTTGTCAAATAGTTTAGGACTGTTCTCATTCCTAAACTCTGTTTCATACTACTCACATTTCAAATACAATGAATTGTGTCTGTTGTAATTCTCATTATTCTATAGTCTTCATAATCAAAAGGAAGTCAATACTCCATAAGCTTGTTCTATTTTGAGACGAATAATAGTAAAAGTAATGAAGCGTTTAAAATTTTGATAAGTGATTTATGGTAAATCATCCGAAAATAATTTACTCTCGGATTCAACATTACCTTCTCCTATAGTACTCCTAATCATTATCCGACGTGGATCGATTTCTTTGCTTATTTCTCGATTTAAAACTGGTTGTAGAGGTAGATCACATGTATTTGATTTTATTGAAGTTGAATGTTCACTGGAGGCCTCATTTTCTGAAGCTATAATTAAAGCAAAATAAATCTTCTAAGTAAATTACAGAATCAATAACAGAATATAATGGAGTTATTAAGTTATGTTTGACAGTTTAATTTTGTTTATTATAACAGTTTACATTAATAGATGAAAGAAAATTATATCAGGTATTTTGTTAAGTATTTTGAATATTGGTCAACATCAATCCTACTAAATGGTAAGAACTAGTTAAAATTTTAAAACAACAAGTTTTTAAATGTTGATGCTAAAGTTTAGTTTTATTGAAATAGAATTTTCAAATGTTGAATAGTTCAATCTATACTACTATTAGATCAACCTTTTAAAGGAATTTGAATTCGACAGATTTTGTTCAGTTAATACTACCATGATAAACTTATAAAAACAATTAATTCATGTTGTTTGCATAGATTATTTTAACTAACTAGATTGAGGTTTATCTATTTTTGTTTCTAATTATATATCTGTATGACAACATTAAGTCTTAAAACAATGTAAATTTTTATGATTGAAGAATTTCTATATTCTGCAAAAATTATGATGAAAGCAATAATGTATGATATTAAGTAGATTTACTAAAATAGATGAGAAAGTATAAGATAAAACAATGCTGTAAATGGTATTAACTACAGAAGCTCACTTATCAGTTTTATACTAAATTTTATGAACAAAAGAAGAGAGTACAAGATATTGAGAAGAAAGAAATACATAAACTACTTCTTATCAATAAACTCTAATCTACACAATAGTTGACTGTAATATAGACGTTTCCTTTTTCTTATCCTTAGCTTAGATGATAATGAAAGTTTAAGTTGGAAATGAATAAGAATTTATCAAAAATTAAACAACTTTTAATTATAATGTTCGGTGCATTAGGGTAATTCAACAACTTATAGTCTTAATATATCAATAAGTGGTAACCAAGGAGAATATAGTCAACAAACATTTCAGTACACAATAAAATATACTGAATTGTTTTATAACTTTCCATTTAATCTTATGACGAGTGACCTGGAAAAAAAACATTCTTCAGGTGTGCTCTTCATCGATCTTCGTCTACACGAACATACTATTTAGATAAATAAGAAAACTTTAGTCAATATACTATTCATCACTTGTCAAAATATATTGGAGAGACAAATACTTTTGTCTAAGCCAAAACATTCAAGGTTCTAGATGGAATAAAATATACACGTAAAATGAAAATTTTAACAGGTTATGGGTAATTTTACTTAAGATCATTAAAGTCATTAAATCAATCCTAAAGTTAACAAGAAGAAGCAATACATCATATATTTAGTAAAATTATTGTGATAGGCAGGAAAGACATTCATATGTTACAGATACTCATGACAAATATATCTGATTTTAAGATAGTAGAAATATTATATATTTAGCATGGATATCCTCAAGGAAAATATGCTGTACCTTCAAGCTGCATATCACATGCCGTTGTTTTTTCCGTGATACCATTCACTGAATGTGGGACAAGATCAGTTTCGAATTGTCTAAACAAAAATCCATTGTATAATTCAAATAAGATGTATTAATCACGGTCTAACTTTCAATATTAATAAAACACGAACAACATATAAACTAATAAGCATCGCAATAAGTGTTTCTGGGTAGTATCCACATAGTCAACTAGTGCTTCACTTCATAATATACTTTAACTGGGCAAAAATAAGCTCATACTAGAGAACCCAGTAATTTTTCTTCACAGTTCATATTAGTAATCCCAAACAGTTAGTTGTATTGGTCAGTTAAGCAGATTCTCAGGAGTGAATGACTTTTCAACATTTTTACTATCATAATGAATAAACAAAGAACAGAAGCTGTTTAATCTTCTGATATTAACTTCCATTCACTAAACTTTCTAATAAATTGGGCGAAATTTGATTGAAACATCGACTTTGTCGAAATTTTGCTCATTCAATAAAGATGAATTACAACTTATCTGTGGTGTGTTTGTGAAAAGAATAGCCGTCCAATAAATACAAGTACGATTAATAAATTCATTTACGGTATATTATTTGTCTCTTTAATTTTAAGTATTATAGTTAGGTAATTATTCACACTGATGAATAAGTTATTACGACATTGGTCTCTTTAAGAAGTACTGTTAATATATATGAGAACAGTGACTGAATTTACACCGATTTACTGCTAATGTGGAGAATTAGTATAACATGCTGGAAATAAAACCCATCGTTATCAACCTTTCACAGATTATATATACTTCTGTCTCCATCCCTGGGACACTTTAATATCCTATCAACTTCGTCATTGAGTGTAAAGGATTTGTTGCTTTCTAATCAGAATTTTATCTCTTAAGGATTGTTTATTGCTATCAAATGGCCATTCCATATCTTGATTTAGCGCCTGTCAAATCTATAAAAGCCTAAGAAGACAATTACTTTGACGTTGGTGCATTCACTAATTTGATTTTACTCGCAGAATTATGTGTCGTTCTTATTACTAAAGGGTTGATTCGATGTTATTTCTTTGTTAAACTCAATCTGCTGAAATACGAATTTAAAAAGACGAATCTTTCCTTAGTAAAAGGATTTTCACTGAAATCTAAATTCATTTTAACTGTTGAGATACTCTTTTATAATAGCCCTTAAATTTACTCATATTACCATTCAACATGTTTAGATCACTGCATCTCCATACGCTCTATATTACAACATTCATAACTGATTCAATTCAACGAGCAGGTAGGTATGTTGTGAGTAATAACATAATAAATGATTTAGAAATTCTAGTTAGAAACTTAAATATACGTGGTATTTACCATAGGCTATATTTTACTGTAAATGAAGTGTAACAATCATATCTTCACTTTGCTAAATAACTAAACGTATTACAGGCATAATAATACTTTCGTTAAGAGTTTATATTTTTTCATTGTTGTTCACTTGTAATTGCCATATGTATATCCTGAAGGGATTACTTTATTGCAGATTTAGGTCACACGTTTTATTAAAGTTGGAATATAGCTTACAAATATAATACGAGACTCACATTACCTTATAATTAAAACTCCTTAAGTAAGTGTTCCAACGTCCCATTCCAGTGTCTATGTTTACAAAAGGATTTGAATTCATTTTACTCGCTTTAAACATCATCAGATTATGCACTAAGATACTGAGTACTATTATGAACATCGAACTTGACATACAAGTACATGTAATTGATTAATCTCAAATATGCTGAAATAAGTATCTGAAATTCAACTTGACAGCTTTAATCTGATTTAAGTAATAGAATATCGTTATCAGCAACATCTGGATAGTTGAAATATGTTTTATTAAAAGTTCCTCTTACTGTCTTAGTTCGCCCGATTAAAGTGACACTCACTCCCATTTAATGTAACCTACCAAACCTTAAATTACAAAAAAAAACAATTAACCGCTTTTGTTAGAGAATAAGATTTTATTTTAAAATTGATCTTTCTAAAAGTCACCTATCACTAAACACTGCTTACTTTCTGCATTAATGCTGTTTTTCTTGAATCATTATCTTAAGTTTGCGACATAAACTAAACATCATTACTAGAAGGTATCAATAATATAATAGTTTATTTCAATAAATATGAAAGCTAATCTATCAGATGTCGACAATAAAATTGATAACACAACATGAAAATTATTGAATCAGTAGCTTACGTATTCTCTTCTGTAGATATAGTTCGTTTGTTGCAGAATCGTAGAAATATAAGAATAGTCAAAAGGCAGAACAATAGGATTACTCCTATACCCAATATACCCATAAGTATTTGAAAACGTTTAGATGTATGCATTGGTCTCATTATGTCAGAACCATTTAATGATATTGATTCTCTCGAGTCGCTAACCATAAATAATGTTTGGTGTTTAGCGGTTTCTAAAAACAAGATTTTTAAGTAAATTAAAACTTCAAAAATATCAGTGTCATTTGAAATAGTAATGATTACTTATGCCTGGAGGAAACAGCTATGTTTGAAAATGATTGTTTCATATGAAACTGTGTATTTGTAAAAAGGAACACAGTCTACAAGTTAAGAATTACTGAATAATTGTTACATATTTTTCATTTGATATACTTGAGACAACGTTTACAAAAATGAAATATTGTGGTATATACATTGAAAAAAGCAACACAGACCACTTATGCTGTCGAAGATTTAATAATATTGACGCAGATAAAGTGTAATGTGTAACTTCAAAGGAAAAATCCTTTATAAATTCATAAGAACAATATGAATCCCCCTATTCAAAAAATCATTTCTTTAGGGTAATTAAAATGACATTGACATGTACAAAGGAACTGAACATTTCGCAATTATTGAAACTTATAAATACACACTGTTTAACTTTAGATAGTCGACCAGATTAAACTACCCGGTATTATGTTTTTTGATTGACACTAGTCATTAAATTAAAAAAAAACAACGACTATGTATTTATGTATTCTAACATATTAACTCATATCAGTTATCTAATAAAACATTCAATAAAATCATATTTTTACTTCAACCTATATGAAGTAAAAAACACTGACAATGACAAGAACACTGAAAACCGTTTTGTGAATGATAAAAGAGGCAAACAATCTGATCTAATATGACTAACTGATCGTTTGATATTATTCAGTGCTAAATTTGTTATCGATGATAGGGTTTTCTGGTTAGATGCATTAGATAGTGTCAAAAATAGCATAATATGACAACAAAAATAGTTAAATTCGAGTTAGATTCTTAATAAATTTTCATTAGTATCAGGTTAATTTATCAAAATTTGGTAGATATTGGTGTGACAGTAAACTTGAAGGTAAAAAACTAACTTTTGAAACTGTCTTGGTAACTCACTTGAAAATTAAATTGTTACAAATATCTATTTTTTGTGTCAAACTTCTGACTTTTATAAAACTTGGTTTATTTTCAATTCACAGTGTTACATTGTATAACATTTCTCTTCAACGTTGAGTACTGTATTCTCTATAAGTTTAATAATACTTACTGTAATGCATGTTCCTGCAGTACTACATATACTACTTATATTAGAATGTGAGTAAATTTTAAGTTTGTTATGATTGCATACAAAGTTTTAGCTTATACGAAAAGATTTCATACAATTGATTCCATTTAGAAACTTGAAGAAAGAGCTGATATTTTAGTAGCATAACATAATTACATTTTACCTCGTTTCTAACCAGCCATTTACATTCTGTAATTTTTTGAAGTCAAACTTGTAAAATAGAAAATTATCATAGGTAATGACGATAGCCGAAAGTAAGTATCTGTAATCATCAAAATAAATGGAAGATGGAGGCAAAGTTAATAGACCAGGATAATAACTACTTCAACAAAATGAAGTTTGCAAGAAAAAGTGAAATGGTTACGTTATTAATTAATTTCGTATCTAAAAGGCTGGATACAAGTTAATTGTGACTAAAAACAATATTGGTCAAAATCTTTTGATTAAAAATCATGTGATCGTGAAAATGGAGGATTTTATAGACTATCCAATTGAAATAAATGAAATGCTCAAAAAGTAAACGATGTAATAGAATACATATAATAGTATCATGCAAGCAAAATATTAACCGCTAATACTTTTAAAGGTTTCTAATTTAAGGCATTTAATTACTGTGACCTCTGTTTTTTGTAAAGCCTAACGAAGTCAAATGAATTCGAGTTATTCTGCTTAAATGTTTATTTTTTGTCACTCCAACTTTGTGTAAAACAATCAATCGTAGTAATATATATATATATATATATATATATATATATATATATATATATATATGAGAATGTGGACAGTAACGTCTATATATGGTATTTATTAAAATGTAAGGTTAAACTGTTATGAAAGCTTTTGAATTCACTGTACATAGATCACTTAATACTTAACGATATATTTAATAATATTCGAGCCAAAATGTAAACCATATAAAAATAAGATTTGTACTAAGAGGCTAACAACATTTATGCTTCGTTCGATTATAACAATCCGTAATAGTCGTATTTTATACATAAATCACTAGACAGTCTTAAATTATGCTTTAAAAAAGTAAATTTCCGATCATTATAACAAGTCTTCTTGTTAAATATATATACACTAATTACCTATATTTGAAACATTTAAATTAATTACTACTAAACTTACTTTTAACTTCGGTGTGGTTTTCAACAACGTTTGAATAATGATATACCGACTTCTTAAATATTCCCCAGCCTGCTGAAAGATGAGGCCTTACCTGAAAAAACGAAAGCGTACTGATATACAACAAGTTAAGTAATTTGGGAATCTGTATGCTAATGTTCATTAGCATATTCATAAACGTTTGGAAAATATAGAAAATTATAATGATACGTCAACATAATGACTGATATATTTGATATAAAGTACATTTGTCAGTGGTTAAGTATGTAATACTTACTACTTTTCAGCAAGTTAATGTTCACATTGTACTCAATTAATTTTAGGTATATAATTTAGAAGTTGAAGATTGATCCAATCACCACAAAAGTTAGAATGAATTAAATAGTTTAAATAAATGATGCTTACTGAAAGTGCTATCAAACTATTCCCAAAATAACATTAGAACACACCACATTTGGTATTCTTTGGATACAATTCAGGCTGTATAAACGACGCATTAAAATGATTTGCCCTCTAACTTAAAATCTTACTAATGAATAATATTTTCACTGAAAACATAGTTGATTCGTAAAACTTTTTAATGCAATCGAGTTAAATTTCAATACATAACAGACGCAAAACCTGTTTTATTATATATATATGTTCTCCGCAAACACAGTTTCCGAACTCAGTTTATTTTTCTAAACTGTTAAGCACTAAAACAACTGAATGTTACTTGTGATTCCATAAGTTACAATTGACTATGTTAAATAAATTCACATGACTTACCCATATTGCCAGTATTCCAGGCTGTGGTAAGTCTGTTAGAAAAATAGAGGATTCCGACAGAAAATGAGTAAGTGCTGGTTTACTGTGCCAATAAGTGTCTTCGAATTCCATCAGTGAAGAATTAATCCAAACATAAACTTGATATTCAATAACAGTAAAATCTGCATTTGATGAATGTGACTAAATTGATTAAAGAAAAATGTTTTAAAAAAGATGCAAATAATATCGTACACAAACTGGAATATTCAAAATAACCCTCTTGCCTTCTAAAACCAATATCTTTCAGCGCATCGAAAAACAACGTTATTGAAAGACATCAAACAATGTTGAAATAAATAAATGACTTACAAACGTAGAGGAAAATTGTGCTAAATATACTATGACATGAACCAGGTGTTATTTAAAAATCACATATATTACTATTTCATGATGATAATTTTAACCCCGAATCATTCTTTTAGTACATTATTGAAATGATATATGTAAAGGTATCTCAGATTAAGGAAGTAAACGTTTATGTAGAGCAGTTTATCTCAATAAAATCAACTGTGTCGAGGGTACATAAAATGATTGGATGAGAGTGTGAGAGACTACAAGCTATAACTCAAGAGGATTCCTAAATTCTTTTTAAACTTCAGATAACTTGAAGATAAATCGGCGATAGGACAACATTTATTAAAAATATGACAAATGACTGGCTTTAACTGAACTAAGTATCTTCAAAAATACGTTTTAGTTCCTATAACAAATATCTGACAACAAACTCGAACAAATTGAATAGATAACATAGGGTATAACCATGCCGATAAATATAAATCTAAAGTAACACTCATTTCTTGTCTCATGTTTCATGAATGACAAGAACTTAAATTTATACACTTAATAATCTGTTACTATGTTTGTACATATTTTGGAAGTCTGCTTAATACAAAAACACTAGCTTGTATTCATTTATTCTCATTCTATGCTTATATAGCGTCCGATTTGTTTATATCAGTCAGGTTGATTATATTTACCCCTAACTATAGACTGTGTCCATTCGTGATCAGTAAATTTTTTCACATTTGATCTACACATTCATGCATATAGCTTCTCTTAAAAACCCAATTTATATTCAATATTCTAATTTTATAGCTACTTTTAACAAAGAAGTTCAATTCAGATTGTCAAACAAGAATTTAGAGTAGTTGTATTCTTAACTTTAATCTCAAATTTTCTACTGAATATTGTTTTTTTGTCAATATTTTCTATACACTAGGTGCCCAAATGTTGTTAAATGATTTATTTAAACCTCTTCAACTACTATGTTCTCATATATCTATAATATTGTAAGGCATCATTACACATATATAAGAACATTCCACCCAAATCCATACCAGGATATAGACGATAAGCATGAAAATCAGTATTGATAACAATCACTAGGATGGACAAATAACTTTGCATGAATCATAATGAATAATTTGCTAACTAATAATAGTAAACACTGCATAGATGAAGCAGATAAAGTGAATTTGTGATATCATTTCAGAAAACCTTTTTCTTACTAATTCACATAAATTATTGTTTATTCAATTATGGAGACAGAATATTTGATTTCATGTATGGTGATATAATGTCTGTATAGTGCACTTTTAGTAGTAATTTGTAGTATGTTACCATATGTTGGACGTAATACTATGGTAAACATCATCCTGAGGATTTATTGGACATTATTTACCTGTTTCCTCTTCAGTAAATTGACACAAAAAATCATCTCACTACACATGTCGAGCGTGTTGTTCGTAACCATTGGGCGAATGAAACATTATTAGTAGTAATACAATTGTTATTCGGTTAACATTTAGTCAGTAGTTTCATCGTAAATTATACTTCATGACAAGTCAACTTTCATGAATTACGTTTTAATGTATACTTTTCAAAAATGTCAATGAAACAACCTCATAGTGGATAAAAATTTACTAAAACATAGTTATAGGGATCATTATACACAGCAGTTAATAAAATGAAATATATTTCGTTTAGCTTTAAAAAAATTACCTGTTCATTTGTCATTGGAGAATAATCATCTAAAGCAGATACTTGAATGAATGATTTACTTGTTACAAATTGTG
This sequence comes from Schistosoma japonicum, assembly GCA_025215515.1. Classification (NCBI taxonomy): domain Eukaryota; kingdom Metazoa; phylum Platyhelminthes; class Trematoda; order Strigeidida; family Schistosomatidae; genus Schistosoma; species Schistosoma japonicum. The sequence goes on from CM046061.1 coordinate 45,362,340, forward strand.
GTGGTTCCCATGAAAATTCATAAACTTTATCGACAGTATTCTTTTCAGTCTTGTCGTATACAACAGAATCAATAGTCAATTGCTGTGTTAATGAATTATTTGCTTGCCAGTCTTTTACTTCATTAAAATGGACACTTCCAACAGATATGTTAACTGTATTAATATGCAGAAAATAAACTAATATCAGAAGAAACTCATATAATAATAGTATGCTGTGTGGAGCAAAATGTCACCGACAAATAATGGACGATATTTATCCATGTACTTGTAATTGTTTGTATCAAGAATTGATACCATTTAGAGAAAATATTAAATCTCAAACACTAGTAAGGTTAGTGATATTTCACTAGTGTTACAGCACAAATCAATCTGTCATTCTAAACATACGGTAAATTTAAAACATCTCTTATATTAACTTCTTCGACACTTTATTACTGTTTTTGCTTAATATCATGTGTGACACTAAACTAAGTATGTTGCATTGAAACAACAGATTATACATAAAATTTGATGAAAAAGAAATAAAAACACTAAATGTTAAAGTGTGGTTGAATCTTCTTAAAATCACTAATACAGATTTTAGAGAATTCAACTTTTTGTTAATATGTTTAGGAGCATCTTATGTTGTTAGCGCGTAGTTAAACATGATAGTGACACTAAAACTCCAAGTTTGCAACGTACGTGTAAGTACACTAACGTAACAGATGTTGAGTATAAATATTCTCTGAATTATTTATAAATTCGGTATTTTTTTTTCTAGTGTTTATTATAGTTTCTCAAATCCAATTATTTTGCCTGTTTACGTTACGACTTACGACAAATTTCTATTTGTCAATGAACCGTATACAAGTAATGATGTCGATCTAGATCATTTAAGTGTATAGAACATTCAGCATTTTGCCCATAATACTGATTAAAGTGAAGTAGTGTTCCATTCATTATATAAAGACACAATAAGACACTACAGTATGCGTTATATTTATGATCTTGAACAACTTCTTGGTCCTCACGTTTGTTATTTATAGATAACAGATAGTGTTCAAATGAAAAAATATATTTCAACTTTTTTTTTTAAAAATCCCTCACAAGGAGTATTCAATAATAAGAATTGTTGGTTTGATTGAGTTCTCAACTCAAAACCATCCGTCTGAGCTACAAATCTTCCCTACCATTTAATAATAAGAGTTATTTCATCAAATAGATGTTTTTAACAACTTCGTCATCAAATTCTTACGGTTACACATCTATGATTGTTGTATTATGTATTGGTCAATATAAGGTGTACAAAATGATGTTTAGTGAATTAGATAATCAGACAGAGGCGTTTGAAGCACTCATCTATTCATGTGTTTTCATAGTATTCTCCAAACTGTTAACCTGATATATTTTGTAAACCTAGTCATTTATGGACACAAGAATATAATTAAAATTCAATCGATGAAATCTTTAATAATGACCAAGCCTAATATCTGTTTATCTTTATTTGAACTTTAAACAAAGAAATGTTATTTACCTTTAAAACACAAATAAAATATTATAGAATATATACATAAAGCTATTTGCTGTTTTGTGCTTATCCTTCGTAAAATTACATGTGCATTTGAATTATGATGTTTAGCGAACACACCAAAAGAATGTTGAAATGAACAAATATGAAGCCCTGATTTGAAGTGATCATTTTTCATACACAATTAACATCGAAATAGCTATCATGATAGCTGCAGAACACTAAACATGTCACAAAACGCAGGCTTCCAACCTTTCTTCGACTATATTCAACATCTGGATTGTAATAGTATTATATATAAATGTATATGTAAAGGTACAGCAGACTAGGAGTACTTTTGTGAAATAAACAAATAATATGTTACTAGATCTGTGGTAAATTTTTTAGAGTACTCGTTTTCACGGATGTTTTGAGAGAAAGTATAATGGTGCTATTTCTGTTACTTAAAATTTCCTAATCGTATGAAGACGTGACATTTAACAATATTGAAGAAATTTGATTTCGCTCCCTCTATTAATATTTTCCTACCTTTAACTATATTCATATTGCAACCAACAAAATATTGTTAAATACAAAGGGTTGGTTGCCTTTTGTCTACTTTGTAATTTCATTGAGGATAAAGCTCTAAATATCGGACTTTTGTACTACACTAATCTCCTAAATTACGGTTTAAGTTATTTTGAAGAATAATATCACAGAGCGTCGTCATGGAAGATATACTGATCTCTTCGCAGTAATAGTCCGCTTGAAAAAGAACAAACATTGTGAGGTGAAGTGGGTTTTGTTGGCAGATTGATTTTGAGAGTAGATATATTAATAACTGAAGATTTAAATGACAATAGGCATAATGTAAAGTTGGTTCAAAAACGAATGGTCAAGAAATTTATCAGTACAAATTTCTACAAAAAGACGTGCACTTTAGACTTTCACTTATAACTGAGTTATTAGAGCTAGCAATATATTAAACGATTAATATCACTTTTAAAGATAAACGATCCTGCTTTTGACCTTACAAAGTTAACGTATCCTATGTACATCAATCACGCATACATGCAGCCCCCTATATGTTTGCAAGTGGTCCAAACTAATTTCTGTGCCAAAAAATTAACTATTTGTTGACAGTACTAATAATAGACGTACCATTCATAGGAATCAAGAAGCTTATCCGAATACAGTATTCTGAGTAATAATTGCAAACTAACAGAACATTGAGTTAATAACATGTCATCTAAACTTAGCATATATTTAAATAAGTTGCTTACAAACGACATAGAAATTTCTTGTTAGTTTAACATAAATATTTGTAGCATATTATCCTTCTTAACTCATACTCTAGATAGACTAGATTAACGTCTTATTCAACTAGTTGTGATGCCTATGTAATTTCAGGTACTGCAATAAGCTTAATTTTTATTAATTCATTGAATTCTTAGGTTTCTCGACAATCTTTACCGTATTATTCTTGACATTCCATTGTTACACTTGACCAATTATATATGTACAACAATGGTATATGTTCTCTCTGTCATCTTTTTTTTGCTAATTCATTTAATTAACTTATTCAAACAATTTTTCTTGTATCCTACTAGTGTTTGAAAATATCATTGATTCTTTCACTTACGTAACTTTAATAGACATCAAGTGTTCATGACTGTGAAAGGTATTTGCTGTGACTTACTTATAAGTGGCATACTGTTGAATTGAATTATCTTGTACATTATTTATGTAATCACCACATAAGTGTATAGTTTACAGTATTCAAGATAATATAGATTCATACACCATTTTAGAATTAACTTTTATTTATTTTTTTTTGTTGTGTTTAGGCTAACGTTCAAACATCTATTTCTGTTCGAACAACTTATCAAGAAATAAAGCCTTTCTATTCAACTAAAGAAAAGAGAGCATTTTATAATATGTATCAAACTCAATACCTTTTGAGTTAATTAAATAAACAGTATTTTGTATTATTTCAATCCTATAGAATTAACTACCTCCGTAATACTTTTCATTTTCATCTGATTTCACATATCTTCAAATTGTTAATTTAATTCAGATTACCGTTTAGTATTTTGAGGTTGAGTATCAATTATCATCAAAAGTGAATAAACATAGGTATATGAAGTACTTTACAACATACACAAAAACCATCTTAACTATTATCAAAAAGGTCACTAGAGGAAACTTTCGTCATTTCGAGTAAGTCAAAGTGTCACCATTAGAATAAATCTACTTAACTAGATGGTATTTTCTATGGTTGCCATTGTTTCAGTTCATATTTATCTAAATATTTTAAAATTCTACATCGGATAGATATTTGTTAGTATAGAACGAAACATTATATGTTAATCATTCAGATAAATATTTTGGAATCCAAATATTAGTCATGACAATTCTAATAAGCTGAAAAGTTCATTAATCTGTTTATCGGTAGATGTTGGTTATTAATTTAATCTTAAAGAACAAGTCACGATCACATGCATTTAGGCATTAAGTTGAAATTATGCCGTGAAAGCTCATCTTGATATAGATATTATTTGAGTGATTTTGGACTAATTGTTCCTCATGTGTATATGTAATACATCATGCCTCACTTTACATTTTTTTACAACTTTAAAGCTTTTTAATAGCATTTTGGTTACAATAAGATAGTAAACAAGTCTAAGCAAATAACATGAACCACAAAATAGCATTCACTTACTTGGATTTGGTAACTGGGCCGTTATACTAGCAGTTGACTGAATAAGCTCTATATGTGGGAGATGTTCACTCAATTCATTCGTGGCTATCACGCTTAATATAATTGATTTACCAAGGTTCAGTCCAATAAGAACAAGACTAAAATAAGAGGAAATGATGTTTATGGGATAATATGGATATTTTCATTTAAGGAAAGTAAAATACAACACTTGTCGTATTTAAAATAATAGTTAATTGGTAGCCAAACACTTTGTATGTTGTCAGTATAGCTAGTGACAAGGAGGTTAAGAACTGCTCATGGACTTCATCGTCAGTTTTTCTTAAAACAACACTTTACATTGCCACAAAATCTCTCGATAAATTACTCAGACTATCAAAATCATAAAATCTCTTTTGATTGGAATTTTCTGTTTTTCTAATGGTTTAATTCCCCATCGAAACAAATGACTGTTTAATAATTTTGATAATGGTTAAGTTTATTTTTTAGCTGTTACATTTTTACTGCATTTTCAACTAAAACTGTTTTAATAAATTGTATTTGAAGTTAGATGTCACTAGGGATTACGCTGGTGCACTACTCCAAATTTATGCAATATTATTAATACTGATAAAAAACATTATGACAATACTTAAACTCAATGTTTAGCCTATACGCCGATATGAATTAATCTTGACAAACAAGGAAATATTTATTGAATATTCACAGTTGATATTTTATAAGTACCAGTAATGCTGGATACAATACGTTAAATGGCATAAAGATGCGGCACTTTACAGTGGGAAAATTTACTGCATTTTCTTCCAGGCTTCTGTCGATAACAAGCAGTGATTGTTTATTGGCCTTAAATTTCTCTGATTTCGCCATCAATAAAGATCTGATGAACTTGATAAGATTTCAAAAATATGCATATAAATAACAAAGCGAGCATTAATCTAAATTATTTTAATCATTTGTCACCATGAAAGCAATAGTTTCAAATATGGTTAAGCTTCAGCGATATTGATATACAGAGCTGAAGGTTTCTATGCAACCGGAGGCTCGCTATGAATTCTATGTGTGGCTGGGTGTTATCTGAGTAGATTTTGCCGGCCATTTACAAGTGCAAAAATGGTTTGCTGGGTAAACGATTTCATTGATCTTGGTGGTTGCCTGTTGACGTTTACAAGGGCCTATTGTCATTGGAGCGTTTAATAAGTCTGCATATCTCTATTGCTATTAGTGAAAGCTAGTTTGACAGTTATGTAAGTGGGATGGATCCGAATTGGTCTGTTCATGCTATGTATAACTGATTGACGCGGCCATGATTGGTCGGAAGTAAAACTGTAAAGCGGTGTCTAACAGCTATTATTGTTATGGTGCAAATGTTCGACCAGGGTTCTTGGTACATGTGTGGTTGTGCCACAGGAAAATTCTGTATTGCATTACTAGTGTTCAGGTTTTAGGGAGGTTGGGTACTGTGGTGTTAGTCAGTTGACCTCCTGAAATACCAAATTGATTGAAATTACCCTTATATTGCAGGGTATATTGATAATTGTGTAATTCATACACCTAATCGTACAGAAAATAACCCATAACATGTGGTTTTGCCTCTTTTAAGTAATTTTCTGGCGTTAGATAGAATAGATCGATTCTACATGACAACTGTATTTAGTTTTTCGTATTAGGCAGTTTTTTAGATAGAGAACCAATGGAAAATGTTGGAGCTGTAAGTTCATATACGATTGAAAATAGGTAATAAATCATTAGTTTAATAAATAGAAATGTATTATTAATCCAGCTGATGAAAAGAATCACCAAACTTATCACATCAAGAGAAGACAGACAACAGAAATTAAAAGTATAATTAAGGTCTTATAATTTAATAAATTTCCTATGAATATTATAGAAAAAATGTATAAACCAGAATAAACTACTATTTATTTATAACAGATTTGACAAAATGTCAAGGATCGGTATCACCATTCTACCTTATCGCCATGAAAGGAGAGAAGAATTATGAAGGATTCTAAAATAGCATTAAATTCCTGCGCTGTATAAAAAAACATCACGATTCGAATTAGGTATGGTTAAAACAAAAGAAAAGATTCAATGAAGCTATAAACAAAACCTTATTAACAGCTTGGTTCGTAACGATTGCGATGTCCCCTACATTGATGAATCTTCTCAAAAAATGATGACTGGCACCGAAGAATAAAAAGCTACAAAAATGTGGGCTTGAAAAGTTACAGATCAAATCAGTACATATTGTTTATGATGATCATAAAATCAATCTAAACAAAATTCAAATTATCCAGAAACGTGTTTCTAGCTATAAAGAAAGGCGAATAGTTGAAGCACTTCAACTGACAGAATTGATAGCTTTTCTGTTCATCTTACTTAAACTATCTGTCTAAACAATCACAAACAAGTTGTAACAAATTTATCATATAATTAGTGCACAAACAAAGTATCGCCATTCTCCTCACTTTACATTTTATAGTTGGCAAATCCGTAAACACAAAAATAAGTTTCCCTGTGAAACACCTTGATCCATAATGGAAAGACTTCAACAATTCCAAGAATTCTGTTTGATTACACTAAATATTTTGACTTGTTTCATTGCATATTCCTTACACTTACATTATTTTAATTTGATCATTTATTCTATGAAAAAGGAACTTACGCGAAGTGACGAATCGTGGGAAATTTTGAATTCTATTCATTGGGCTATTACAAATGTATAAATTGATTTTGTAATCTATTTATCTGATGATCAACTTATTTGAAACTATCATATCTGATCATACTAATGTGATATACATGAAGATATTCCATTACACGACAAATACAATTTCTAACTATTACAAACAGTAGTAACCTAATATTCTGTGAGTACAGAATTTGTTTTACAAGAAACACATTTATTTATTTAAGTTGGTTAATACTTATTTTCATAAAACTTGTAAAGTAATGCATTCGAACATGCCTTATATTTTATTTAAATACTCATTTATATTTGCTTCAAAGTCACCAATAAAAGACACGTAAACATTTATATAAATCTACTCTTGTTTTCAAATACTGTATTTAGAATTACAGCTGCTATTTTCTGTCAAGATATTTTGAAATACAACTAACAGAAATAAAATAAATCACAAAATGTAAAGAAAAATTAATAAACGATTGTCCTAAAATTCAGTCAAATTAAACAACAACTAATTTATAGAAGAAAATTACATATAAAAGTATGCCCTGTTTGTTTAATACGATTTTTTGATCGAAGTAACTTTGTAGTATTTGATTAAATATAAGCGACCATCTATTAATACATTGATGATAACTGTGATGAGAATGGTGACAGTTGTGAACAGATATTACTTCCAAATGTATTCTGTAAGCCTAATGCAACTACGGTCTACTTATATTCACATAGGGATAAATGTTCATCATACAATGCTTTCAGCATTAAGTTATTTTAGAACTTATACAACATGCTTGAAAAATTAAATGTACTATAAAGTAACTTTTAAGTACTGTCTCTTGTACATGTAAAACATCAGAGGATTTAGTCAAAATAACTTAATTATTTGAGATAATAGCTGATTTACCAACTAATTCTTATGCTTTTGATGCTTAAGTTTATTAACAAAGGATGAGAATAAAACAATGAATCAAACTTTAAAGCTATTTCAAACAGATAGCATACTCATTGAAGTATCTTTCAGGGCTCTATGGACATAGTAATATCACCCATTTATTCAGAACTACAAATGAAATTTTATCGTTTAACACAAAACCAGAGAACTACCTTTTCGAAAATGTATATACATCGTTTATAAAAATGTATAATTTAAGCTATTTTTTATATAACAACTACAATAATTCTGTATTTGTATTGGGCTTTCAAACTGCTTGGATAATAAAAAGTTTTCTAGATATTGTTTAGGATTTCCATAATTTGAAGAGATTATTAATTTGTAATATGAATCGTGTCGTCCACATACAAACTTATTACAAAATGCAATAACATAAAGACTGTTAAGACGTAGCAAGCATAATTAGATTTTATAAATATGAGTAATTTTAGACTATGTTAGTAAACGCGAAAGTGAAATCCTCGATCACTATCTCACGACACCAACAGAACTATTTTAACGAGGAGCTGAAGATTAGTGGATTAATCTATTTTGTTAATAGGTAATTAATCATTAGTTGATTAGTTTTATCCAGTTAGATCAATATATATTTCCCAGTCTTAGTTACTTATCATTGTATTAAAACAAGTACACAGTTACACCTTGTCATTAAGTTTATATTAGAAAGTTTAATTGGGCGTTGACATGTAATCCTTGATTTAATTGTTAATAGTTTTTTAATGGGTGGTACGTCAGTAAAATATTGAAAAAAATTAATGGTCGTTGGACAGACACCTCTACATCTTGCATATTATTACACGTAATAATTAACGTAAAATAATCTCATCATGTTATTTATATAAAGTTAGGTTAGACAAATGCATGTAAGTGGTTATTTTGAATTTTGTTTATTCATTTATTTCCATTGAAACTCGAAAATAAATGTATTAAGATTATGAAAACAAGGAATTTTAATCGTATCAATCTATACTATGTCATCTCAATAAGACGGACAAGTGTTTTTCATGTATATGCACAAACCATTAGTGGTCGTATGAATAACAGTGAACACTCAACATTCACACTAAAAGCGGAATTTTTAAGGAGACCTATTTAAGTAATTAACTTAAATGTAGGGTTCATGAATATACGAGAAATTGCACCACTCAAAGATGTAAACGCAATGAAGAATATACATACAACTTAATTGGAAATAGATAAGTTATAATATAATATATGATTTTCTACTTACTACATTATTATATCCTGAAGTAATTATTTAAAGTGACAGATGAAATAAGACATATTAGTTACAAATAACCTTACACGTTCCCTATTATAACATTGGCTACCACTACCGTCATAATAATGACCTTATAATGACCGCAGTCTAAACATTTCACACTGAATATATAAAGTTGTCAATTTTAGATTCACTTCCTTGTTTAGTCATAAATACATCGTAATTCATGCAGCCTATTTGTTTTTACAAAGGTCGACATGCATTTTTTTCACATTAACTTTATACATTATAATATTCTGAACTTGATAAACAGCATATTTAAGGTAGAAAAACCAGTAAACTAATTTATTTGACTAGACTACTAATCTTATTTGAGTTATTAACAACTAATAAATATTCCGTATCAGTGGCATTTTGAAAAAAAGACTAGTATCAAGGTTATATCAAGAGTTTATTTATGTTCATCACAGAGTGATGTTGGTTGGATATTACTGAAAATTAGAGAACAATGGACAACAGTTTCATACTAATATGGGATTTTTTAACAATAAGCTACTATAATTTCGTCAAAAATTTGAACCAGGGGCCTTCAGTTCTTACGACGAACACTTAATCATCTACACCACTGGATCAGCTTTTAATAGTAGAATTTCTACTTCCATCAATCATCCATCATATTGTGGTACATATGTTTGTTATGAGAGTCTATTACTGATTGTGATCAATAATGATTTGTTATCTGTTTAAAGTTACATTACAATAAATTTCAGCTTCTAAATGGTAGTGTATCATTGAAGAAATTAGTTTTTTATTTAAATGCAAAATCAGATAAGCAGGAATAAAAATTTTCACAGCATTAGCAACATAACTTTTTAGGAGTGCGAAATGTTTTAGAAAACATTCCATTTGGTCTTACATCTGATGCGTTAAGTTAAGAATTCATTTCTGTTTACCTTGTCATTAAAGTCGGCACTGCTGGTATAAATGTTAGATGAGGAGAACATGCATGATTCGGTATCTCCAAACATTTGATTATATACCATATATGAGATCGACCTCCTGTTTCTAGTGGTTCATTCCAGAATAATTGTACTCTAGCTGGATCACTTAGATTGACCGTAACATTTCTTGGAGCTGATGGAATTCCTACAAAATATATGATAAAAAGAAGTAAAATGGAATCAATCTTAGTAAACCACCTTGATTATTTGTAGTGAGCATTTTATTAGCACTGTACAAACTCTGAAATAATCGACAATGAGTGTACGGCTTGTGTTAAACGGGACTAAAATCTAAAAAAGATTAGGTGACAATGAAATATTTCTAGTCATCAGGAAAACCTAATGTAATCGTTCTTCAAATGCATAATCTATGCAAAATCAGTTCGTTAAATTACATCCAAATGATGCTAGACAACAAACCATTTTCGTGTTAAGTGATGATGAAAGTTAATATTATGACCTGATAAAATTTTAACTTTAAAATCAAATTGTAATTACTTGACGTTTCTTTCTTTAAGACTAAAACGATTTCGCTTGCGTAGAACGTGCATCCTTCACTGTAGTCATAATTAACTAAAATGTTTACAAGTCAACTATTGATCATCATTTGTGCATGTGATAACCAAATTAAGACAGAAATTCTCTCCTGTTAGTAAATGACAACATAATCTTAACAATGTTATATCCATAGAATACACTTCTGTCTAGTTGGTAATTATTCGTTAGATACTTATTTATAATATAAAATTGTGATTGTATCACTAAAAAAACATGGCATACATTAGCATATTACTAAAACACTTGAATCGATCTATATTGGTGAAAGCAGCCGTAGTATATTAGTTAAAATGTACCATATAATTCATCGTCCTTTAAAACATAAAAACAATCCGTTGCTGAATGAAAAGAACAGATAAACGTGAAAAATTTAAATTGACACGCTTATCAAAAAATATTTTCGTGAATAAATAGTTTATTACTTTCATGTCCATTCACGTTTTTATTAGACAATTAAAATTTCGTGTCTATAACTTAGAAATACAGGTTTATACTCTGTAAAAATAAAGTAACGTACTCAAAATATAGAAAGAGATTTTACTCTTATTTTATTGATGCAGTTTCTAAATTCCTAATACAGGACAATAATCCATCTGTAATTTGCATTATTTCATTGATTCTGTAGCAAAACTGATTGATTATTAGCTTATAATAAATTTTTTAGATCGCTTTTATTTATTAATCTGAACATTTATTTCCCATACGACTAATAGATCATTAGATTGTTATTGTCTTTTTAAGGTACAACTAAGTACGAAAATACGAGTTTGTGGTTATTATCTTTTAAGATTTGTTTCTTAGAAGTTCATAGATTCGTGCTTCTGGTTATAAAGCAGCACTGCGAAAAATTTCCCTCAAGAATAATCTAAGAATCCCTTGAGTTGTTAACACTAAAGGGAAAGCAGTTAATCTTGGTTTAATTAAAATTTTGCCATAATCTCACTTGACTTAATACAAGATGCAGTGAAAAGAAAAGAGTAATATGAAAAATAAGTACAAAGTAGAATGAAATATTTACTTTTAATGAAATCTAATACAGTCTAAACAGACAAACAGGTGTTTATTGACTAAACACATTTACGGTTAATTAAACAAACTAAATAAGAGTCATAATATATAATGTTACAGTGGTGTTCAGTAATTTGATTTCTATTTTCCCCTGTCTAGTTTTATTTAGATGAACAAGAAATTTCTTACGAGCGTTTTTATACTTGTCTGACTGATATTAACCCTATTTGAGACACAAAATTCCTAGACTTTAATACTGCCTGCATGTTTACCTCCAAGTTTTCAATAGCTAAGACATGTCACTTCCTTAAAATGACTGTGTCAGTGTATGCATCGCAAAATAAAACTGTGTAGTACTAGATACTACTAGATACTACTAGATAAAAATAAGAATTACTTTTGAGGAAATAAAATGAAGAAACCCAGGTAGAATAAAGGATAAAATAATACGTAAGTGGCATTTTTATGCTGAATAAAATGGAAGGAAAATGGTTAAGGTTTATATAATAAAAGAATTTGATAGCCTGAATAATTTAAGACTTAGAAAAAGACATAGATTGCCCGAAACCATTATGATATTATAGAGTAGTCTGTGATTAGTGAAGTTTTATCCTCTTATGTAATTCAACACAAAGTTTATTGCCAAGTAAAGTTAGTAGTACGCTTATCTTCTCTCTGTTGAGCTATGTTTTGAAAAATTTTTTTACTGTGACTGACGCAGCTGCCACACTTGGAGTAATTAGTTCACGCAGTTACAGTTTGTTGAGGTAACGTGTCTTTGTGTTTTGTAATTGAAATAAAACGGTAGTAGAATAAACGGTACAATTCTATTTCAGCAACGAACAATTACTGTCTCGTAATACCCATCGCGTCATGGTCTTCCGGATGAAGCCACCTATGAATTTTGTTTTCAGTCAAACTAATCACCTAAAATATGTTATCATCCACATTTTTCTTATAAATATACGTTGCTCAGTTTTTATTTATTAATGTTGTGATATTATTAGGTGAAAGAACGATGATGCGTAAATTTTAGTACCAAATTAACTTTTCATCAATGATACATGTTGTGATACTATTTCTTTGTAGCTTTAGTGGTAAATAAATTGCCTAGTCTCTACAATGTAATAGTATCACTCATTTCACCCTCAGTTTTTTCTATCTTATTCAGACAATTTCATATAGCGCTTTTTTTAAAATTGATTACGACACATCACTTTACTTAATTGCCTTCTGTATTTTCCGAAAAAAACATTATGAAGACAATAATTTTCTTTTCTTTAATGCTGTTCCTCCTTGACAAGAACAAATTGCAGTATACATGATAACGTTTTGGCATCGTAAATCTTATTCACTTGAAAATAGAATAGCTAATGTATTCAATTATGAGTTTATTCATAAAAGCCCAGAACTGTCATGCCTATCAGTCTTAAAGCCTTACGTTTTACTCAATAGATTAACAAGTTTTGCAAACAGTATGATCATAAACATCTATTTTGAGTAACATTTGTGTTGTTTTAATGTGTTCATTCCAGTAGTAGATATTTATAAAAACAACAACATCCTTAAACGAATAAACAAGTGTATTTATCTGAGCGAAAAATCTTGTATTTACATTCAGTTATACGTAGTTATTAAATACTGAAAGTTTATACTTTTTGAGCAATTAGGCTTTCATTGGATGTGAGATCGATGCGCATTAATTTTATGCTTTTAGTAACGTGATCTAACATTCATACACTTAAGAAAAATGAAGAGAATGAAATATGTGTTTTATAGGATTTTATCAATCATATATTTACATTTAATCATTTCTCTAAACATTCTTTAGTTTCTCAGTTGTATAACAGAATTAATATTATTGACTATCATTTTACTGATTATATCAAAGACAACTGAACTTATGAAACTGTTGCGTAGTGGTACATGTTAGAGATTCAAATCTTTTATTTATATGTACATTAATTCTGTCAATGAAACACATTTTTTTAAATGTAAGATCATATATTATGAATAGAATCTTACTTGTACAAGGTGAATCTGATCTGTCTAATACGGGATGACGATAATATCCAGAATCGCACACACAGCTATCTATTTCATTACGCGTTGATTCATTATATTCTAAAATTTTAGGTCTGTAGTTCAACAAATTGAAACGTTGTTTACTGCGACTTGTTAAACTATGAAAAGGGTTATGTGAGTTTAATGGACAACGTTGACATGTAAACGGTCCAAATGTTGGTTTGAAATAATGTAGTCCACAGGCTGAAAACAATGATGAGGTAAATGATAATTAATCAAATTATTTTTATATAACATAACTGCCTCGTTAGTATATATTATGTAACTATTATACATGATAATGAGTAATTGAGAGCAGTTAGCGGATAATTACGAAGGATGATATCATTTGACATAATTGATGATTGCAAACTCCTAATCTGATAATAAAAACTAGGCTCTGTTAGTCAGTGCTTAAAAATTTTAGTTGATTAAATGAAAACTAAATACTTGTTATTACTGAACAGTATTGTTACATAATTTCTATTTTAGTAGAGAGCTTATTAGAAACAGGGAACTAATGATAAAAATAACACTAACTGTTTAAACCTATATTACAAGACTTAAATATGATTGCTCCAACAAATTGAATAAATTTATTGAAACAAGAAGACTTACGTTCGCACAACTGATCCATTATGTTATGTTCATTTAGTATACCAAACCCAGGCATACATTCGCAAGATCTGTCTAAATGAGTAAAAAACGTTTTCTTAGTGAAAACATCCAAATCTTTTTCTCCACCGGAATGAAAGGATTTCATTGCTTCATAATACCACAATCCATCTGTTCGGCAGATCAATTTAGGTATTTCTCGATTATTTAGTAATGCTGCACCATCGATGCAATGTCCATCTACAGTTAAGCCTTCCATTATTTTCCCCGTGACAGTTCGCGGATATTCAATAAAATTTCTTCGAATAAATGGACAAACTACAAAACCTAATCGTACTCGTCGTATTGTCGAACATGATCCACGATCTCGTACAGCTATTTGAATGTTCTCATTGTGTACATTAAACCTACTGATATGTACAGTAACTTGTTCTGAGGATGAATCAGGCAGATTATTTTTGTTTTGATTAGATACATTCCACCCAATAAGAAATCCTTCTGTAGATGAATCAGGCTTAGCTTTATGTGATGTCGATAGTGTAGCCAGCTTAGTAAATAAATTTTGTCTAAAAAAGTAAACGTAATAACAAGACAACCATTACTGATAATGCATGAGAATCAAATTTAACCTCACTGGATGATATAATCACTGTATAGTTAAACCCGTGTGGAAATAACATAATTTAGACGAAACTGCAAAATATCATTTCGAGCGAGTTATATTGACCGATGCTTTAGGATGTTACTCCTCAGTGCATATGAGCACCTCCCAGCATGATTAAGAAAAGGCATTTTCGAAGCCTTAACAGTTCAATACTAGTCCACTTAGTTTACACAGGTCATGTAGTAAGAATGGGTCATTCATTCATCATAATCTACCGTATGAATAATTATTTGTCAAGACCTGTTAGAATTATGGTTCTTCAAATGACAAAAGCGGTAGTCGTATGGGTTAAGAGGTTACAGATCTAAATACCAAAAATAGACATTTGACTTATTCTACAGTGACTAACCGAAGATCCAATAAGTCAGTTATTAAGTTAATTATATGATGACCTAATTGGAGTAATGTGCATATGGACTACTAGTTTTGGCGTAATTCCATAACTTCGGTTTATCCAAATATTATTTTCTTCGTTCTTATTAATCACAAATTTGCAAACTCTTATTATTATTAATCACACGATGGATTTAAGTATCACCCAATTCACTTTTCTGTTTTATACATAACGTGTATCATTTCATACATGACGTAATTTTTTCAACGGAACATTTGATCTTATGACAGTTTGTTTCTTTCGTTGTTACTAGACCTCAGCAAATGTGACTAGTTTTAATTATTATTTACCATATTTCATCGATGCATTTTGAGTAGAATTTAATTTCTGATTATATGCTAAATCTGATTTTAAATCTGTCACCCCTTTTTACCTCTGTATACATATTTGACTGATATTCGTATAATAAGATACCAATACGGTGGTGCAGAGGGTTGAGCGTTTGCTGTAAAATATGAAGGCCTTGTGTTTGATCCAATCGAGAAATCTAGGGCATACGCTGCCGATGAGTTCCATACTAGGACCAAGCAGGTGTTCGGTGCTCCCCGGATTTAGATGGTACCCAACCAACATCAATCCGTGACGAATTCGAACAAATAAAGTTAGCACTTATTTCCACAAAACCGCCTCAGTTCAACAATTATATTATTTTAATTGTCATATAAGTTTATATAAGCTAGTCATTACATGATTATTATTTCAACACTAACAATCTTTTGAGCAGGGTAAGATGAATTGATTTTATTTCGTTTGGTTCATATTAACTGCGTACAACCCATAGTATTTCATAATCAAAATTATATATAGACAATACCATACTTAAAGAACTTCTGAAAAAAAAGATTGATAAATCTGCCTACAATAATCTAAAATCTAGAGGATCTTGTCTGTCGATATGTATGATTTTCCAAATATTCATAAACAGGACGTCTGGGGACTGCTTTGTCAATAATTAATTCACCTTATTATGATGTTTTACGCCGGCTGATTGATAAATTAGAGACGGTTGGCCAAGGATCAGCTTAATGGTAATTGAAAGATTCATTCCATTATGTTGATACATTTAAACACATCAACACTTATAGCAAGTTACCGGTTTCCATTGGAGTTAATTCTTCATTCACCAAAGTACGACTTCTTGAAACTACAGACATAATTTGCCAGCACTCTAATCTTAAACTTTTACTGACATCAGATTTCAAACGAATGCAATTCACATGTACGAGAGATGGTCAGTTTCATTTTGACATCGCCTTATACAGAAAAATAAATGGTGCGGCAGCAAAAAGTCCACTGAGACCTGTGCTTGCTGATATTTTCATGGCAAATTTTGAAAAAAATTAAGCTCACAATAGTAATAGAGAAATGTTGATCTATTCAAGGGACGCTGATAACACCATTATCCTGTGCAATGAACAGAAACTAGAATCCAACTTCTGAGGCTCTACAACATTGCTCGTAAAATCAAAAAGTTTACTAAGGAGCAAGAAAAAGATGATAAGTTTCATTTCTTGATGAAGCAATAAGATAGAAGAATAAGACCATTCAACGTTGGGTTTAACATAAGGACTCATGGAGAGGAGTTTATCTAATTGTAATAGCGTTTGTTCGACTAACTAAAAAAGGATTTAATATAGACTGTTTCATAGCGAAGAAATCATGCATACTAATGATAAACTAGAAGAAGTACTGACGAATGTTAAAATGTGACTAAGAAACAATTGGTATCTACAGGAGTTCTTTGACAAATACAGAAACAGTTCAGATAAAAAAAGCCAATAAAAACCACAGTGAAGAATAATACCTTTTTTATCCGACTATAGTTCAATAGTGATAACAATTTAAGAACAATTAATGGAAGACGAAAAACTATATTAATCAGAACGTAACCTGATTCTAAACTTGCCATCTTGCACAAACAACAGACTCCTTAATTCCATCAGTGATTGACAATTACACACTTCAGGTTACCGAGGCAATAAACATTTAATTATATATCTGCTGAAATTCATTGAAAGACTTGAATCAATAAAACTGTCGAACAAATTAAAGATTTGAATAACTGCTTTGAAACAAAGGAAGGGTCTATGTATCAAAACACTAATACTTGTCAGAGTATAAGTAGTTTAGTCATCGCAATTTAATATTCAAAAACTTATTTTATTAGTATATGCTATCTAGTTTTGTGCTTAAGTATGTTCTCAAAATGTTACATATTTACGTATTCTTGACTTTAATCAACAAATCAAACTGATCAAAGAATCAAGAAAACTCATTAAAAAACTGACTATCAGCCCAGTGTTTATGTACTTAAAATGCATCGCTATAAAATTATGAACTAGAATATGTTTCTTACAGCCAATCATTCTGAGCTCATAATTATCAAAAGTGGTACTATCTGCATATATAAGTGAAGAATGGATAGTCTATTACAACACTAGAAATACGTTAAAATGGAGACTTTTTATCAGTCTACCATAGGATGTATGAAGAGAATATATGTGTAAATAATCTCAGCGGATGAAATTAAAGATGCATTTCAACGTTTTGCTTAACAAGCTGGATTTCGGTTATTTCCCGGAAGAAGCTAGGACCAGCTTGCCAAGCGGAACGTTGGAATTTTTCTTTCATTTCATCCACCGAGATTATTTACAAATATATTCTATTCGGCGCCCAAGTTTTGTAAATATTTTCGTTCTTTTATGGACGAAAATACCTATACTATAGGATCGCTATGGTTATTCATTAAAATTAAATGGAAAAATTTATTAAGTGTGAAAATTGGATAATATGATTCTTGCTGATTATAAGTTACCTACTATGGTTAACAGTCTATTAATGGTCAGTGAAAAAGTGGAAGAACAACTTATGATGTCAGAAATGTTTCAATGTTTGATGGATAATAACCACTTGTTCTTCAACAGAAACGTAAGATTTCCTACTTTTAGGTTTTTTAATCTTAAGTAGGCTTAAGTAAGTTAATCTCATTCTTCCTGAGAGTATTTTACACACAAATTTTGTGTGTATTACTTAGATAATACATTGAAAGTGACACTAAACAAAGATGTTCGTAGTTCTGATGATTTCGGTATTGGTTGTTATGTCGAAGTATCATTCTGATACTATGAACAGCACTGTGGTTGATTTGGTTAATTTGTTGTCAATTTCTACAGTCATCTTTAGACACTCTAGATGTATGTGAAAAACAAAACCATAACAAGAAATCTAATGTTTCCTTCTAACTTCCTTATTTCGGACTTTTTAAAAGCACTTATTACTCCGTTTTAGAAGATATTTGATTTAAAACAAATGAAAATGAAATGTAAATCTGACAAAGGGGTTTGAAGAAAATCCCGTTTCAATCGAATTTTAGCGCTGTAACATATAATTTCCGCTTACTGTCATCAAATGATCATGCCTATATTTTAAGTATATGATGAAGGTGCTAGTGTTTATTCCTAAGCATATGATATATTCGGACAGGCTGTATTCTGTTTTATATCAGTTTATACTGTATTAGTTGATAACGTTCTGCAGGTTTCATACTTCTTTTATGTATGCAAATGTCAACCCTTGGTGGTGTGGGTAAAATTACTAATCACAAATAGTTAATTACTTTATCTAATAGGGAAAATAACATTGGGATAAATGTCTTAACTAATTCATTTTTGTTTCGATTTTTTTGATCCCCCACCTATGCGCACAAATCTTCACCTCTAACAAATACTCTGTACAACTATGTTCGTAGTTCGCTCTGTTTCTCCGTATTCTTTCCACCTCTATGTTTATACTATTAGTATATGATTACTTAAATACTATTTTTGCTTATATGTATATTTTTTAAAAACTTCAGCAACAAAACGTCAACATCTAACCTAATAGATACAATGTTGTGTTTTTATTTCGTTATTATGAGTATAGACTAGTTAGAATTGATGGTTACCTTATTACGTTCTATTACGTCATTGATTGTATATCACAATCAAAACTAAGTAACTTGATATCATTAGTGTCTTAAAATTCACAGAAAAAACTATGCAACTACCTGTGGGATATCTGATCAGTTTTATTCATAAAAAACTGTTTGTCTATTAAGCTGTGGATTACTGCAACAAATGTAAGTTTATAGTACAAAATAAATTCGAATAAGGAATTTACTTGAAAAAAAAACAATTTTACTGATAACTTACGTTTGAGTCATATTCTTTTCGTTTGGTATTACTCCATCGACTTGAAGTAAAAGAAGTTCTAATACTTCTTGACAGTATTTTAGTAATTCTGAATTTGGATGCTCGCTACATTCTCTAATAGTGAATGTGATTTCGATAGTAATACTTTTTGCTTCAGTAACATGAACTAATGGACTGTATAACCAGTTATCATTGTGTTCTTGTGCTATCTGACAAACGCCATAAATTTTTCTTTGTAGGATTGGATGAGTTTGTTGGCGCCACTAAGAGAAAGCAAAGAAGTATATTAGATTAATAAAAAATAAATGTTGACATTTTATCAAAATATTTCGTACATAAGGCAAGAGTAGTAGACCTTATGGCCTATTTTCACTTCACAAATTTTTTAAGGTAATCAAAGTTATATTTGACAAAACTAACAACAACTCTGTTATGGAGGTCATGTTTGCAGTGTGTAAAGCCAGACAAATAGAGGAATGGACCTTATTCATGAATAGTTTTTTCTAATAAACTAAAATGTAGCTGCCTTTTGTTTCTTCGAATAATGTTCCATTCAAAAGGATAAAATCAAATAGGCCAAAAACGGAATGTATAAGGGAAGTAAAACCAACCAATCCGAGAAATTCGGAGGGTTTGAGTATATTTTCATTGATTGTATGGGCCGAATCAAAATAAGTAAAAAAAATTTCCCCTTACAGGGCACTATTACGTATAACTGAAATAACACAACTTTATTCCAATATATATTACTCCAATCTTCAACTCTACATAGGGAAAAATAACGTATTAAATGTGTTATCATACGGTTCACTTTCAGTCTCTGTTTTAGGATATCCTGAAAGTAGGTATCTAATTCATTTACACATAACTGTTAGATTTCTACAGTAATGAATGTTTAGCAAAGAGCTCAGTTTGAAAAACTTACTAAACACTTTCACTTTTATCAGTATGTTTCTACTACTTAAACCAATGAGCAAATGTCGACCTAATTCTGAATGTATTTTTATTGAAGGTTGAGTACGTCTATAGTTACTGCAAATGCAAAAACGAGTTGACTTCCATTTCTTTGTTTCAATTATTTGGATTTGAAATCTAACATGTTTCGAATATTCAGTCAAAAACCTTCATGCTTTGAGATTAACAGTTAAGTAGGGATTCTATCTTTGTTTCGATGTGCTTTAGAAATGTTAATAAAGATCGAATAAAGAAAGTAAAACTTTGCAATATATAATCTATAATAATAAATTAATAATAACCCTGTTAATTGCTGACTCTTATTTCTTAGTTAATTGTTCATTATAATCAGGTATTGTGGAGATTTAATTACGTTCAATTAATTCGTACAATCATAATTGAATTCGTTGTAGACTACTATAAACTGACGGTTGTATTTGTCTTATGATTTTTTTGGCTACATGCAACATCAAATTGTTAATGCTTTAAGGAAAACATTTAAAGAATGACTTTTACTGAAAAAGGAATCAAATGTAGACGATTCTATTTATTCAATTATGCATTCAGTATAAATTGATGGAATTCTAATTAGAATTGAAAGAAAATTAAAACAGAGATAGTCAAGGCAATTAATTTACCTCTTAAAACATAAACTTTGAATATATAGACGTGTAACTAACTGAATACTTTATATTTCGAGGTTTAATGTTTGTTAGTATTTGTAATCATGTAGGAAGCTTCACACTGGGATGACGAGAGGACTTTGCTACTAACAATAGTAAACGCATCTCCATACTTAATAAATTGAATCAAATCTGCTAAAAAGCATTTATGCGTAATCGAAATACATGTATCATTCTTACTTTAACATTCATTTTAACTGGACCTAACAGACACTCATAAAACTTTCCTTTTTTAAATTTCATGAGTGCATATAATATTCAACTATTCACAGTGAACTTCTATAAAAAGTGAACCGAAAAAATCACTGCACATAATTCTAGCCAATAGACTAGTAATCAGTCCAATGCATCATAGAGGGTTCTCAAATAAAGTCGGCAGTGTTTTGAGAGAGACGGACATTCAAACCATATTCTGGTAAACCTTCAGCAACTTATATTTCGTTATGTGCCAACAAAGTATGTTGCCTGCTACCTAAGCTATAAGTAGAAATATGATATATTGTTTTCTTTTTATTAGAACTATTCGAAAGTCCCTAGGAATTCCTGTTATACATATCTTTCTACACAATATCTCTATTTAAAAGATGCTTCATATGCGAATTGGTATCAGTCCAACAGCAACTGGAAATCAGTGGGAAATATAGGAATAGTTCAGAAATACTTAGGTCTTCAGACCGAAATGATGCAGTTACATCTTAGATGATATATTTCCCCCCCCTTCCACCTATACAAGGTGGTTAACAAACTTTAAGTTCTGCAGCCAGTTAGATTCAACCTTCTACCAGACTTTTACTTCAAATCAAAAGTGCCATTATGTATCCCATAAAATTCACTGAATATGTAAAATTACAAACATTGTTTGTTTTGTTAGGCAGTGTCCTAACTGATAAAAAACAGAAAACAACCCTTCAGTTTTCTTTTGATATAGATTCCTATATACTACAATTTTAGACATATATTCATTATGGTTCGGGACTCCATAACATTTCTAACCTTTACTACCAACAAGCATAAAATGTATAGTTTTCGTTGTAAACGAGATGGCTAGTTAAACTCCGACAGTTAACAGCTGATCAATGCAATACTGTAAATATTATCATGTAGTTTTGATTTCAACTTTAACTTACGCCTTCATATTTTCCAGTGTTTCTTGTCCAATTACTCCAGTCTGTGACATCTGTGTCCAGTAAGATAACTAAAAAAAATATTAGAAAATATTCGCGAGTTTAAAATTTTCTAAGTTTTTATACAAAGGGATGAAAAGTATAATGAACTTCATAAATACAAATATTGTAAATTAAACTTGATAAATATAACACATATAGTTACAATTGGGTGGGAGGGGGTTGTGGAAATAGTTAATTTGTCAATGCTGATATCACGAAATGATCTGAATCAGGCAACCATTGATCACCTGGAAGCACTGGACACATATACTTTAATACATTTAATATTGTCGTTAAGTTCAATACCTTACAAAGTGTATGGATGTAATGAAAGTACCAACTGGATGCTAACTAAGCGCTCTAACTTATTCGTGATCAGTGATGAACAACATGTTTTACATTACCTATTTAATTAGAATTTCAAATGAAAGCAAAATAAATAGAACTTTTATTTACAATAACTTAGGCATCGTAATATCAGTTGTTAAACTGTAGTAAATAAAACAGTGTTTTATGCTTAATATTGATTTCTATTTCTCTATTATATTCAGTAACATTGATACAAATTGCTACATTGTCAATCATTATTAATGTGTTTCAATTTTGACCTAGTTCTCCATTCCAGGTCATGAATAATGTACAGATTTATGTTGTTGTTTTAATATCGAATTTCAAATTTACATGGTTACACATAAATTCTTTTCATATATTGAAACGCCTCAGATTTTTTCTGAACTGATTAGTAAGATTTAATTGTAGTATTTCAAAATGCTACCTAATTGAGTCGCATTTGTTTAATTTTCAAAGTATTTTTAAATGAGTGTTTCATTATGTCAAAATTTGTATTTTTGGGATAGTAAGGAAGTTTTGTAGCTCAGACGGATGGTTTTGAAAATACAGCTTTTCCGGAGGTGGATGATTTAATATTGAAGCTTTTATCATCGTTCTGGACTATTTCCTCGGCCCGAATTTCTGAGCTATGACAGTCGCTTTGGAGGTGACTATGAGATTGTTTTGTCTATCTTGAAGTTGACTAATTATGTGTGACACATCGTATTTTGTAAAATGTATTTTGAATCCACTCCCTCTAGGTATGATTGGAATTGTTCGTTGATTTTGTAGTCACTTGTAGAAAAACTCTCAGACATTTGTGTCAGTGAAGTCATCCAGAATTACGATGAAAACTCTGTAAATAAACCATCCAGCTCAAAGAAAGTGATGTAACCAAATTTACTGTTTTAGTTTGTAAATGTTAAATATTTTGTAAATTTAATTTTGTCAACCATAGTTAGTTTTTAACCAACCTAACTAAAACAGAATGACTTCTTATTGCATTTACTATTTTCGTTATACTGACGATTGAAATGTACTAATTCAACATTGAATCTCAATAAAACTTGTTATTCAATCAACATGTGAAACTCCTGGTAGGGCATCTAGAATAAGTAATAGAACAACATTCTAAATGTTTCTAACTTAATGAGAAATCTTAACCAACACATCTGTCAACATTTTTTAAAACGTGTTAAAATTTGGTTTATCATAATAGTTTTATGTTAAGTTCGAAAACGTTAATATATCATCATGATTTATTTCTTTTAATTTATAAGAAATATCTAGACTGATACTACTTACTTTAATGAGCATTTTACTTTTCCTGAACATGTAGTGAAGTAACTAAATTTTTGAAGGAAACTTCTTAGCATAAGGGAAATTTTGTTACTGAAAGTAATTTTGGACTTTGTTATAAAGCAACTAAAGATGCACGATATGAAAGGCCTAATCCTGGCCATTTTAAGAACTTTAATCTTGAATTGAAAAGAACTATTAACTCAAAAGAAAATGAATACCTAATGCTTTTCTGTTATCAATAAGTTTCCGATTTGGATCAAATTCGATTAAAACAGTCTATTTTTCAACGATTTACTAATCCATATAAATACTATAGTGAGGTGGTAAAAGTGGCAAGTTTGGAATTTAATACTATTAATTACTGTGAACAATCAGCTACTATTTACGTTCATCTTAAAGCACGTCAGCTGTTTCTTTCAATATTTCACATAGTTGTCAACAATTATGTCATTTATTATTTATATGTAAACAGATATGCATTTATGTTCTATAAATATTTGTGATAAATAAGACACATCCATTATTTATGCATCGTTTGTTTATGGCTAACAGAAAATTACTTTTTTAGGCAAATATTTTTATCGCTAAGTAATTTATATGAAATTTTAATTACTCAAACTTTGACTATTTACATATTAATAGATTATTAGTTACTTGGATACAAAATGTGTAAATGTCCAAATAACTAACTGAACAATATAGAAGCCATTACGTTTACTTTCAGTTTTAATGATTTAAATTGTGAATAATATGCACATATACATGTATATATCATTCACTGAAGTTCACTTACAAATTCAGTCTCAAGCCTAGATTTAATAAAAACTTCTGTTAACCATTTTTCAAAACATATTTAATCTGTGTATGACCTAAGATATAAAAACCAAGTCATTTTGATGAATTTCATAAAAATATCTGTCATTGTATTAATTCAATTAGCATTTTTCATGGGGATATTTATTCATTATTAAATGAGTATCTTAAATTTGACTTCATTTGTAATGGGTTAAAAAAAAGGAAATGCTCTTCTAGTTTCATGTAAAGCTTTTTCTTACTAAATAAAACTTAGGTAGAAAACTTATTTAAGTAGGAAAGAATATTTTTGCCTGATTTATGCTTTTTAACAAGATTAATTCTATTGTATTAATTTGTTAACCATACATACTAATATTTGCATTTGTAGATTTTCTTTCTTTTACTTTACATTAATGGCATAATGTTTTGAATGATTGATTGAACACGAATCAACGATAAAAAAAGAAATAACAAGAACGAAGTAAGATGACGTGAGCAGAAATTTTAATTTCCCTAAGGGAAGTTAGAAAATTATGTAATAATAATAACAATAATAATAATACGAAATTTATTCATCTAAATATTATACATATATGTTCATTATGTTACTTTTTAAGTGAAGATGATCGATTAATAAATAACTCTCATTCCCCAGTAAGTTTCTTTATTTCAATAAAGAAGTGAAATTTGTAATTTCTTAAAAAAAATCAAAAGAAAATTTTTATAACGTTCAGTTAACTGTAGGAACCTTAAAAAAAATTTCTACAGATTTTCACGTTTTTAGCAACTAAACAGTAAGAAAGTAAAAGTTTCCTATTGTAGAAATGAATTGACTTAGCGATAACAAAATAAGTGATGTTCTTGATTATACTGAAAAATAACTGAAATTCACAATACACTTTCAACAATTGCAAACTTTCATGTTACATAAAACTATCTTAATCAGTGAATCATTTTAAAAGTCATTTCTGTTTCTTACCAATCTAAAGGTTTCAATGATCATACAAATAAGATTATATTTGAAATTTCACTCTCATAAGTTCGTTTTAAGAATTTATTACCAATTAAAAAAAATACATTTTCCTGTAAGTATAATAAACTTATGAGCATTTTATCATGCAGAATCGTATTTATTAATGCTGATATCACGAATTGATCTGAACCAGACAACCATTGATCACCTGGAAGCACTGGACAGCTGTTTCGTCCTAGTATGGGACTCCTTAGCAGTGCGCATCCACGACCTTGTTGAGGATCGAACCCAGGACCATGTTCTCTGTAAATTTAATTATTAAAGTTTGCAGTCGACACACACTGAAGAATGTGTTATCTCTGTTGGGTTAGCTATTGGTATACTGATAATGACTAACATAACTAAGTAAACACTAACCCAAATTATGTAAATGACGAAGATAATAAATTTTTGATGATAATATTTATCAATTTAACTTTTCGCTTTCATAAAACACCTTTCATTCAGCCTTAAAACCAAGTGTAGAAGCAAATACTTTTAAACATCTCATTTTTCTACGAATTTTTGACAATTTTTCTATAGAAAACAAAGATAGACTTGTCAGCTAACTAGCTTCCATAGATACAATACAGTGAAAATGTTCCAAAGAATATGTAGAAAAAATACAGACGTCCTCTCTATTGAAACAATTAGTGCATGTAAATAATTCATAAACTGTTGTCTCATATTAAAATAATATCATTTTAAAGAAAAAAACGAAATTTGGAGGATACAATGAAGCTACAACTATCTGACATATTAAACCGTAACCCACACTAAATTGGGAAAAATATCCTACAGAAAGAATGACTTTCTATAGTAAGGGTACGCAACTCATATATTATAATCTTTTTATACATATGAAGTTTATCTCATATGCTTCATAATCTTTATAAATGATGATATAACCTTGTTTGTGAATATGATGTACAAAACATAATAACTACTAAAATGCAAGTATTAGCGTAGTCAAGAAGTTATTTAAATCTTATATCAAATAAAACTCCTTTTCCTACAAATTTAGCTGTCTTAATAAGAGAACCAGAAAATTTGGTTCGTCATAACTCCTGCAGTTATCATTGGATAATTAACACTTTCTTATTCATCACATATTGATCTCAGTCTGGGTGCTACTGTAAACTAATCATCATTGGATGGCACAGATACAGGAATAATATATAGAAATAAGGTCATATGTTAAAGAATGAAAAATAAACTGAGAAATAGGGCCATTTTTCCAGTGAAATATCTGACTGGTAGGCATTCATAATTTATCATGCATTTTTATTCTTTGAAGTTGTTTTAGAACATCATGACTGTAGCAAAAGAGATGCTTTGTTTTTCTAAAGCTTTGAATGAAATTCGATAATGTAAGTGTTTGTTTACACCGTCATCACCGCTACTTTTAATGATTCCTCACTGTTTAAACTATGCAAAGTAATCTGAGTTACATTTAAAATAACTGTATTCCAAAATTTCTGGAACATTTTAAGGATATTTCATATTCTGACTCACTCTGAGTCCCTGCATAATACAAAGACTTCAAAATTATGCCTTAAATGTGATTCAAGTTGGATTGTGACTTACAAGCAGAATCTTGAACTCGTATCTTGTTTTATTTGTGACTCATCTGCTAGCTCTACCTGCCTCCCACTGTTGATGATAACACCTGGATTTTAGCCAAATGCCACGGCGTTCACCCTTGAGCTACTGAGTTCAGGCAGTTACACTTGTTCAACGGGTGCATATGTGGTTAAGATAAATTTGTATCTTTCTGTTGATTTGTTATGAATTGAAACTGGTCAGTCTCTATTTCCATATGTGCATCCTGAGCAAATCGCCTCGACATTGCAATAAATCACAAGTAATGCTTAAGCTATATCAAAGTAATTCGCTCAGAATGAACGTGTAGCAATAAAGAATAACCATTTTCAGTCTATAACAAATCACTGAGAAGATATAAATTCATTCTAATTGTCTTAAATATGAGTTTCTGTTAATCATATTAATTTACTATTGAAAACTTGAGGTGTTCATATAGTCAATCATATTCTTAACATTTTGATATTAAAAAGTTGATTTAATCAATAATTATGAGCAAATAATAAAGTAGTTTAATAACATTAAAAAAAATAAACAAAAAAAACGCGAAATTGAAAAACTGAAAAAATTTTTTATTAGAAATGAAATGAAAATCATGTTTTATGTTTTCCTATCACACTAAATGAATTGATCATTGATCTCATTTAAGTTCTTTTGTATTATAAATTTTATTTTAAATTAAATACATAAACATATTCTTTTAGCTTTTAGCGATTTACTATTTAATATAAAAAAAAACAATAACCATCTTTTTTATAAGTAACTTTTCAAATGTCCGTAATTTCAAATGTTCATTATAGAATAAGATCGATTCAATCAATAATGTCTTATAACAATGAATTATACATATTTATACAATTTCAATGAGTAAAAAATTACACTGTCTGATTTTTCACGGTTTCTTGCAAATTGTTTCTTTAAAGAAAAGTAAATAACCGAATTGAATTAAGACAAAATGATTTCTTATAAATGATCAATGTACTAATGATGATCAACATTGTGCATTCAATTTAGTATCTTTTAAAATATTATTAATTATTAACAGTTAAATAATTCAAGAAGTTTTTCAATCTAATTATCTTTAACACAATTTAGTATATAATTTTATTTAATTAAATGTATTCATCTATCAAATAAAATTTTTTTACATTTTACTTATTGTATTCTAAGCAATTTAAAATTTTCACTATAATTTTCAATATTCAATTCTAATCATTTATTGAGAAAACAATGATACACATAACTTTTGAAACTTTTTTTAAATTTACATTTAAATTTTAATAATATTCATTTTTAAGTAGTTTATCTTTAATAATTCTAAATGTTTTATATGTTAAAAGAATATCTGTATTTAATGAATAGTTAATTATCAATAAGCTATGTATATATACACTTTAGTTATGTGAACTCAATAAAAATATTATTTCCCTTGATAATAAAAATCAATGAAAGAAGGCTACATAAAAGTATGTTTCTTTTGGGCATAGATATTTTATAAATGTAGGAGTTTTATAATAATATATATATATACATATATATATATATACAAGTACTGTTTCAGTTGGTTGTGAATGGCATTTGAATTCATAAGGCGTGTTTTGTTCAACTCATGAATTAATTGTGAAGTTTTGTTATATAGAGGCAATCTACTCAGGATGCACATATGGCAACAGAGATTGATCAGTTTCAGTTTATGATAAATCAACAAGAAAATTCAAATATATTCTAATTATATTTACATACCCGTCGCATAAACATGACTGTCTAAACTCATCAGCTTAGTCGTGAATGCAGTGGCGTTTGGCCAAAATGTAATAAGTTGGAGTCCAGCTGTGAACATTGATACTGGCGTACAGGTACATAGCCGATAAGCCCCAAATAAGATGGAACGCGCGTTCTGGATTCCGCTTGAAAGTCACAATCTAACTCAAACAACAATTGTTATGGTTTTATCAATTACTATTTATATTGAAGGATGAAATGTTCAATTATGAAAAGTGTAGTTGGGTGTTTCGACTTTTTCCTTCTCATCAGTAACGACTGGTGTTGCCGTGTGTGTATAACTAGAAAAATATGGCCTATTGCGTCAAGGGTATACATTAACAAAACTTTTTAATCTTGAATATAATAGTGTAAAATGTTCCACTGCTAATTCTATGTGAAATGTTTGGAATGACAACTAGTTAATAGTTTCTTAGTGCTATTGATTGTGATGGAATTTGAGAGCAGTGGTTAATTCTCAATAATACCCATACTGTTATCAACAATTTATTGTATAATATAAACTCTACAATCAACATTGGATTGAGTAATAAACGCGAATTATTTTGAATATAGACTTATAAACAGTTTCAGCAGTAAATAAAAGGTAAGTCGCTCCAAGTAATCAGTATCCGGAGAATAAACTGAAAATTGGTTAAATAACACGCCCAAATTTCGTTTTGCAGTCTCGCACAGATATTTCTTCTTAAGTTTTGTAAATAAACAAAAACTTAGAATCATTTACTTTCCAAGTAAAGAAACATTTTACTTCAAGTGATACAGCGCTATATTGTCGCTGAAAATACTACATCACTTGATTAACAGAATATCGGAATGAGAAATAACTTTTTTTACGGGTATTATATGCGTTCCCAAAAATCTATGACCACAGGACTGTTGAGAAAAATTTAAAGTAAAATAGACACTAGTAGGCACAATAACATTATAGAAAAATCTCAAAAGCAACTTAACATTAACAATGTAATGATACATTTTGTTTTTAAGTAAACCTATGTTTATATATATATATACTTACGCCCGTTGCTCTTACCAGTGTAGCATAGGCCGCTCACCATTATTCTTCATTGAACTCTTTCCTGAGCAATCCTTTTTTTTAGCTGTTTCCACTGGCTGTTCCTCCTTTTAATATCTACTTTCAATTTTCAACAAAGTGTGTTGTTTGGCCTTCCTCTTTTCAGTTTTCCAACAAAATTACAAGTTAATGCTTGCCTCGTGATACAGTCTGATGATTTTCCCGAAGTATGTCTTATCTATTTCCAACGTCGTTTCCTGATTTCCTCTTCGGCTAGATATTGGTTTGTTCTCTTCCATAGTAGGCTGTTTCTGACGGTTACCGGCCAACAAACATTCAGTATCATGCGAAGACAGTTGTTTATAAATACTTTTACACACCTGATTACGTATGCAGTAGTCCTCTACATTTCAGCTCCATACAGAAGATTTGCCTCGACGTTCAACTTGAAGAGCCTAACTTTAGGGTTGGTAGACAGTTGTTTTGAGTCCCATATGTTCTTCAACTGTGAGAATGCTGCACTTACTTTGCCATTCCTTGCCTTTACTTCTGCATTGGGTCCTTCACCTGTAGCTCTTCTGGGATTGCTGCCGGTCCCGAGCCCGGGTAAAGGAGGAGGGTTAGGCATGGTCTTAGCATTCCCATTCCGTAAAACTCAAGCTTGCTAATATGACGCTAACCAGAATAAACAAACTGAACCATATATATATATATATATATATATATATATATATATATATATATGAGCACTTTCAGTCCAAGATAATCAACATTCTATAATTACATTGCAACTATTGTGCATATATAAGCTGATCAAACATTTTTTATTTACTCCACATCCAAAATAAGCAATTTAAACCAGCAGAAAACATAGGTAGATAGTGCGTATATTTTAATCATGTATCCAATTGTAAAATATCAATTACGATTCAGCTGAATTAATAAATGATGATAAGAAGAAAGTACAGTGCGAATTAGTTTATAAATGTTTATGCAATAAATACTAAATTTACAAAAGATTTACAGATATTTATTTCAGATTATTGTAAATGAATTAGAGTTCATTATCTGGAATAATATTGTATTACGTATGGTACTTAATGGTAATATCTGATGACACTAATACAAATGAATAATAAAACTAGTATTTATTATAATTAAGTTGGACTGTGGATGGCAAGGGGAATACAGGATGAGCGTTTCGTCCTATTCGGGACTTATCTGCTGGATGTACCTGCCTATTCTAAATAGTATTTATTATTGTTTACAAAGACTATGTAGTTTTGCTTATTTATCAATTTGTAGTATATTTGCTAAAACGTCAGATAGGATATCAAACAAATCATACAGAATAGTACAAATAATATGACGAATGTAACAAACTGGGAAAAAATAGTGTACATACTGAGTGAAATCGTGTAACTATGTAATAATTGTTTGCGTTCATCACAGTTTAATATTAGTTCGGTATCAGTGAAAACCATAGACCACCGAACAGCCGTTTCGCTATAGCAATAAACTTCTTAGCATTGCACACCCACCATGGAAACGTACTCATGGTCATTAGCTTTCAAGGATAATGTTTAGGCTGGTATGTTTCAGATATTTTTGCTGTAGGACAATTATCACCGATGACAGTGTATGATTATCGCATTATATCACAAACTGATAGGAACTTTACCACTGGACTTCGGTTTAGTGATGCAGATGACTAGGTGTTCGTCGTGAGACCTGAAGGCGTAGGGTTATATTTGGTGCTGAAATCAAGGGTCTGTATTGCTAAGAAGTGACATGCTCGAATGAAACAGCTGTCCAATGTTACTCCGATTTTAGTTCATATGATCAAGTCATGTCGAGTTCATTAAAGTTTCCCTGAAATTACAAGCGTTAGCTCGATTGTTTTGCATAATATGTAACTCTTGCAGCTATAAAGAATGAGAAGACAGAATAGTGTAAACAGAAATATTTGCATAACAGAAATCGAGCGCCGGAAGAGAAAGTATCACCTGTAAATTGACTATATTACCACTGACTATAAAATTTGTTAGTGTATTCTCCACTCCATACACTTTAGTGGTATTTACCAGTTTAGCCTCTCAAAACACATTTCGAAAAAATAAATAAATAACTGTTGGTTTCAAACATGCATTTATAATGTAATTCAGAATAGGCTTGTATCTTCCCGTTGATTTGTAATGGACTAAAACTGGTCAGCCTCTATTGCCATATGTGCATCCTGAGCGGATTGCCTCTATATAGCGGTATTACACAAGTTATATTTAAGTTGGATTGTGACTGGCAAGTGGAATCCAGGACGCGCGTTTCGTCCTATTTGGGATTCGTCGGCTGGATGTACCTGCATCCCAATGTTGATGTTCACACTGGGATTCGAACTCAGTCCGCTTCGTGTCAAACGCCACCGCGTTCACCACTAGGCTACTGTGTCCAGACAGTCACACTTGTGCAACGGGTACATATGTTATTCAGAATAGGCTTGTATCTTCCCGTTGATTTGTAATGGACTGAAACTGGACACGAAGCGGACTGAGTTCGAATCCCAGTGTGAACATCAACATTGGGATGCAGGTACATCCAGCCGACGAGTCCCAAATAGGACGAAACGCGCGTCCTGGATTCCACTTGCCAGTCACAATCCAACTTAAATATGCATTTATAATGTTATTAATTTTTTAAACAGCGCACTACTTACTAAACTCTAAGTACTGCAACGTTTCCATGCAATATAGAACTTTCTTTTAGTGTAATTCTCAACAAAATTTTGTTAAAAACCGTATAGAATGGGACTATTCATTGTTTAGCGAAATATTTATGTATGCATGTAGTCGTTCCATCATGAGCATCACGTCGCTAAACTTTGTGAATCACTGAAAGCACATAAATTATTAACAATCGACAGAAGAAACTATGTTTGCTATCCTCATTTCTGAATGATTTTGAGTAGAACATTTGTAATGGTATATATTGAAAATATTTCAGAATTAACTGACATCAATCTTTAGATTTTGTCTGTTTGTGAGGCATATTATCAGGCTTACATAAAAATCAGTTTGACGGCCACTTTCAAATAATCTTATTGCCTACAAAGGTTATCATACTGACGACTAAGTTAGGAAACGATTAAATCATATAAAAACGTTATCCAAAAAAATGTTTAAGGTCAACTATATGATGTAGTTGCCAACCGATAGATGTTATGTTTATGCACATATTTATAACAAACATATGTAAGTGTAGATATCAATGCATATGACCTAGATTCTTTTTACAACAAATGGATAAACAGATTTTATTAATACAAAATTTATCAGTTATTCACTTTCTTTTTGGGACAAATGATCAAAAATGTAATAAATTTCTACTTATGTTTAATCACTTTGTGAACTACATACTTCAAAATAAATCAAATTTAAGATAATAGAATAATTAAGTTTGTTAAGTACATTATATCGCATTTATGTTTGATTCAAAATGAAGCCCGATCATTCCGAGACTTTGATAGTAATTTATTTAACAATTCTTTGAGAAGAATGTAATGCTAAGTACATGAGAATACTTCTGTGTTTGTTTACTTTACTTTCTATAACTTATATGATGACAGAAAGTAATTTCTTGAAATATTATGAAAACCAAATTTATTGCTATTTAATTATCAGCATTTCAGCAAATACACTTAATTCAATTGGGGTGGTTTTTTGTGGATATTGGTATTTTCACTTGATTGAATATGTCACAGATTGATGTTAGTAAATCAGAAATTGATGGAAGTGGGAGTTCTATAATTAGATGTTGACCCAGTGGTAAAGAGGGTTAGATGTTGGCCGTCAACTTGAAACCCCTTGTGAGGACTCTGGGGTGCGCACTGCTGAGTAGTCACACAGCTGTCAAGTGTTTTTCAACAGTACCCTGTCAACATCATTCTGAGACATTTTCAGTCAAGTAAAAATGTACTTAAGTAGATCCTAACCTATAACATATACAGTATTTTGTTTCAAATGATATTAAAACTATAAGAAAACTGTAAGAATTAATCACTAGATAGTATACTTCGAAGAGTCTATTCGTCTTAAGGACTGATGGTTCTTTTGATTAGTTACAAATGCCAACGAATCAGTACTAAACATGGTAGTTGCAGTTTAATACACGTAATGAATAAGTTGGAACATCATTCAGCTTTCGCTTCTCCATCGGCAAAATTATTTTATCTTCTGAAAGTGGAGAGAATGTTCCTGACTGTAAACTTGGCTTAGAAAAGTCAAACATACTACTACTGATAACATTTTCAATTGTCAAACTTTTTAAGCAGCAATTAATTAACAAAGAACTACATGATCACGATTGTTTCCAGACAGAGTGTATTAAAATAACCTCACTTAATTCAGTACTCTATAATTTTTGATCTAATACACGATTTTGGTAAAAGTGAAAATTATTTGGTTTATAGTTCCTTGTTAAAACTACTAATAAGTTCATAATTGTAACTAGATGAGTTACTAGTCAATCATTCAGTACAGTTGAATACGAACAATTTTATTATGAATGTTTCAATTCTTAAGGGCAAAATTTTAATGATAACTACCAGGAAGTTCATTGTCGTTTCTAATGCAGCATCAAGTTTTCTATGAATTATAGTAAATTATGTTTATACGATTTTATTAAGTTTGACAAAGCTATTCTAACTAAGCTAACGTTGTATTATCGTAAATGTTTACATATAATATCCCTAAGCTGATCAAACACTTTTCATTCTATATAAACATTAATAACGATTATTTAAACATGAATTGAGTATCTATTAAATATTCATCTTGACATGACTTTCCATCATGTCATAATGGAAACAATAACTGACTGTAAGTAGTGTTTGTAACTAATACTAAACATACTACTGTCTAGACACAATTGAAACATGCCTTGTCTTACAATATTAAAATTAAAATCGCTTTATAGTCATCATTCTAGTTACCAATATAGCAATAGCTATAAATCGTTGACTGTTGGGACTTAATAATTATTATATAAGATTAGCCTAAACTTACTTTTCATGTATTTAATGACGCATATGAAAATGACTTGACGCATTTTATTTTTCTGATAAATATTATTTCTTATTATTATTCAGTAGTTTCTAAAGTCTGTCAACTGATCTACACATTGTTTTACAATTTGTTTGAATTTCTATAAAATTTTAATTTATATGCCTTAAAAAAGTACTATAATACATTTATTTATAATCATGTATTCACTGACTGGATTAATAATAAACTAGATTTTAATCCCTCATAACAGTTAGGCTACGGATTTCACTCTCAAGTTCATAGTAAAGTGCATCACTAGATACTGACTAATAAGCATTTATCATAATACATCTTAACGCTTCTTA
The DNA here is from genome assembly GCA_025215515.1 of Schistosoma japonicum. Classification (NCBI taxonomy): domain Eukaryota; kingdom Metazoa; phylum Platyhelminthes; class Trematoda; order Strigeidida; family Schistosomatidae; genus Schistosoma; species Schistosoma japonicum. The sequence goes on from CM046061.1 coordinate 45,397,938, forward strand.
AATCATCAGTCTCGAGGGTTGTCAAGTAAGCTTTTCATACTTTTTGTGACGTGTTTTTTTACCAGTACTATACTTCAAATAATCTACACACTGAGCATCAGAAAGCATGAAATATTTAGTTAGAATAATTATATACGTATCTGTATGTGCCTTTTATTGCTGAATATTAAACTTTTGATTCACTTAATTATACAACACAAGAGATTGTCCGTACAAATCAATGAATAATGTTTACTGTAATGTAGATCTACTTCTATGAAGGCTACTTTTAACTAGATATCTTTTTAGCCCGTAAAGTATATTAAAAATTGATTGAAGTTCTATCTTCATGACGATTACTATGCGCAATTTTTATAGTATCATTGCTATAATCTATTTTTTTGAAATCGTATTAAAACGTTGCGTGATTGTTTCATATTTTAAAAATTAATGTTCTTTTTTTTGAATATCCGCTATTGAAATAAAGTAGAAAAAAATATTTTACTCCCATTTCGGTCATAAGCTGAAAAAGTTAAGCATTAAATTTAGTTTTAATCTCTTCTCTAAAAATACTTTGATTTGTGTTTATTAGTACAATTACACCAATGAGTAAACTTACTGTTAGCAGTATTGAATAAATGTCTATAAATATGTACAAAAGGGTTATCAAGTGACAACATAATTCATGATCGATAAGCCATAAGCAAAGTAGAACCTGGCACATATGAGCATAAGTTGTCATACAACATAAGCACGATAAGGTCAAACTTACAAGATTAACCCCATGATATAAACCAACAGAAAAGAGTAAACGAAACGTATGTATGAGAAAATAATAGAAGTTAAGGTCTAGTAGATTATAATGAGTGAATACACATGTGCCCGCCGTGACCGATTATGAGCTATGTCACTTAGTGTTTCCAGCCACTAATCATGATTATTAGGCGGATCCCAACCACGTATTCGGCATCTATCGGTGTGGCTTACATTAAAAGTTAGAGACTTCATAATCCAATGTTATGTTTTAGTTTAACTTTCCTTTGCTTTCTTTCATCCTACTTCTTTTCTAGTCTTCATCGCTCGATGAGGTAGATGGTGGCCGGACATACTAAACACACATCCTAACCATCTCAGATGACAAAAGTTTACGACATATCCGGTTGAAACCATTCAAGAAAATCACCTATTCAACAAACAAACATTGAAATCTGTTAATATGTAGTCAGTTAAAGGTGCTTAATGTTAAAGTTATCTGTAAACTGATTTGTTGCAAAATAGTCAACCGTATAAATCTTTTATGGGTGACGTGGTTCACTTTTTGTTTATTTATTACGAAACAGCCTAGTATCTACCTACCACGGTGGCCTGATGCAGAATTGAGAAACTCGCCGATGGTTATGTCCTATGATTTCAGTTACAATGGGTTTATCATGTGGTTAGAAATTGATCCGTTTTCCCAGTGTTGCTTATTTCCGCATTAAGTGAATCGAATAGCAATTTCGTATTATATGATGAATCTGAATTCTCTATAACTGTGACCTTCATAGGCGTGAAGACATAACATTTGACCAAATACGCCAAAGAAAATAAATTTAAGCAAAACGGTATAACTTTAGTATATCTCATATATTTTCTATTATGTGAATTTACCTTGTTAAGACTATTTATATGTTCATTGTTAATTAACTAATCTACTGCACTGGATATTTTCTGAAACACAAAATAAATGTAATCAGATATTGAAATTACTCAATAGTTTTGAATTATGGACTCTCCAAAGTCAACATGTTAACTTCCAGTATTTATTTATCGGATTTCTAGTAATATAATTTAAATATTATAAAATCTGTTAACTACACTGAAGATAACAGTTGCATACTTATTTTAATTAGGTAAAACTAAACATCCAATGAAAATACTCATTACTGATATTTGACATAAAACAAAAATACAAGTATCTCAGAAGATAAAGTGAAATTGAAAGTCAAAGTTTCATCACAGTAGTAACTGTCGATCTACTATTTACAAATGATAAACGTTTTCGAATTAACATAATACTAGTAACGTAGCTACCACATACTTGAAAATTAGTAGGGCATACGATTTTTTATCAGCTAATGATCTGAAAGAATTCGTGATTATAAGCACAATGAAAGAAATTCTTGTTGTTGAAGCATTATTACAGACTTTAATGATTCGTTCATAATGCTAAATGAAACTTTGTAATCATGAAATATGAATGGCTTATTTAAAAATATTGTATAGGTATTTTAGTCCAAAAAGAAACAAAAATATTTACAAAACTTGGGCGCCGAGTGTATGTAAGACATATGAATAGAATATATTTGTAAATAATCTCAATGGATGAAACTAAAGAAAAATTTAAACGTTTCGCTCGGCTAGCTGGTCCGAGCTTCTTTGGTTATTTACCAGAAGAAGCTTGGACCAGCTAGCCTAGCGAAACGATGGAATTTTCCTTTAATTTTATCCGCTGAGATTATTTACAAATATATTTTATTCATATGTCTTATTTCTACATGGCTTGTGAAAATGAAAGAGTTTGGTATAAAGTTAACCATTACGAGTTTGTCAATAATTATAAAGTCGTTATTATGAAAAAAACAATCATTGCCTTTATATCACTGAAGAACATCATTTTAGTGATCACTTGTTTTTATTTACTATTTGCCTCTAAAACAATATGTTTTGATGACCTGATGACCGAAAGATTTTAAATACTATTAAACTTATCTCGGTAACAAACTGCAAATAAAATAAGAATATGAATAAATTTATATCTGAATACATGATTTATGTTTAGAAATAAGAAGTGAGGATAGCCAACAGAAGGCCACTAAATTGTAAAAAGTTATTAGAAGAATTTTTCGCTTCAAATGCAACCAGTCATTATAAACGTTGTTGACATACAATATTTTGAAATACATATCTACTTAATTTTGGTTATCTTTAAGTTACAGAGTGACAAGCCTTATATGTATTAAACTTGACGAATAGACCTTAAGATATCAGCTTAATTAATGTACGTAAGAAGTGTGTTTCTTTTTATAATCTTATAATTTCCTTCTCACTGTAAATCGAAGACGTTATTGTCCGTTACGATTGGCTGACAAAATTCAATAAAAGTGTAAAATTTCTGATTAAAGATACCATTTACGAGTAAAAATGACGAGTTGGTCATTCACAAAACCCTGATTTCGATCACCTCAGAGTGCAATGAATAAGAACGTAGAGTTGTTCGCGAGAGACTGAGTACACGTGGTTCTTAGTAGTTTCTTATAAGCTGCATAGAACTTGTAATAATTTTGAAATTAACATTTCAAATAAAGCCTAACATAATTATGACAGTGGAGTTGGTTGAAATTCTTAACATAAAAGCACGGTAGACGCTCAAACATCATTAAAATGTTAGACAGAATTTCATTTTAAATGACTAAACTTAATTCATATCACTCTCAGGTGTTTCCAACTGTTTTTGTTTTCTTGTTATGCAATCACATAAGGTCTTAATACTGTTTCGATTGCTGTTTCTGGTATCGATTTTTGCCTCATGTATATATTTTTATTTTTGACATTCTATCTAGTAATTAAAATTTTAGCCAATTTCATCTTCATGCGCATGTTAAACTCTGATTAAAGTCTAAATTTTAAAATCATTCGAGGTTGCTTGAAGGTGATGATAAACCACCAGGCTAAAATGACTTTAACGTTCTCCACATATCTTAATATCCATTTTATTTTTAAATTAACAAAAAAAATAGTGAATGAGAAAAATCAAGCTATTAAAGTGTCTGCGAAGAGAACTACTACATTTTGGTTTTCTGTATTTGCATTGCATTTGAAGAAATACACAGATTCTAATAATTTTACAGTAGATACATAAATATAAATAATCTTACTTCTTTATTTAGATACTATTGTCACTGATGATGCAATGAATAATTTAATACAGTATGTCGGAATATTGTTTCTTACTTAGCTGATACATTTTATATCTTGCCTGTAAATTATTAAATTGTCGGATTGTTTTAAATAATACAAAATTAAAAAAACTAAACGACAACTGGTTCCACATGTTTTTTAGACTTTGAACATATTTGGGTTCATTGAATTTCGATAGTGCTTTGTTACAGAAATAACACTAAAACTACTTCTAACCGAGAACGTACTTCTTGCTATAGACATTTTTAGTAAGTTATCCCTACTCTGGAACATTTGAAATATAATGAGACATAAAGGTGAAATAAATTCATAAATTCTTGCAACAGTGAACTTACCTGTAGAAGGTTTGTTTTACATATACACATACATTTTTTAGTAATATTTCCTAAACTAAAAGTATACATTATCATTATAAAATCCCTTTCGAAAGAATTATTATAAATTCCAGCGGTTCGATATTAAAATAGTAGCTTTCAGTGATGGTTTCTTTTTTTATAACTAAACAAATAATGTGAAATTCAGGTTTCCAAATCATATACATCATGAATCAACTTTCTTTTTATATGGCATATATTGTCAACTATGCATTCGACGTTATTTATCAAAGATTATGACGTTCTAATTGAAAGAACAAGTACTCATCAGTAATATCAGTCAGTGAAGTAGGAGAGATGATTCACTAATTCAAGAGAAGTTGAATTAATGCAGCCATACTTATCAAAATTCAGGTACAATCTTAAAACATTTCACTTATGCTATCGTTTGTAAGTCAGGGTTCTAAATAAATTCCTAAGAGAGTTGAATTATATTTCCTAGATGATGAGTAGCTTAAATGATTTTTAAAATAGATTTGTTAAAGTATGAACATATTTAGTACTTGGAAGCTAATAATACAATCAAAGGGTGACTGAGTTTCTAATATAAATAAATGAATTAAAAATAAAAAAATAACGTTTTGCTAGGAATTTTATTTGAGTGCACGGTTACATCTACAATCACCATCGAACTAACTTCTTTAAAATATGCTCGGAATGGATAGGGATTTCTATCTTCTCACTACCTACCAACACTGTCAGTGTGGTCATTATTTCAACTGCTCAGTGATGTAAAGATCGTTTAAATACAAGTTTTTGATTACAACGGGTTACAATTATAGATATTATTTTCTGCGATACAGATTATTAAGTCAGAATTCACAAAATCACCATAAGAGGTGATTTCAGAAGTATGTTTTGTGGTACCATTAACTTCTTGACACTATAGACATATGAAATTCTTACCAACAACTACGATTTGTTGTTCACACATCTGATAATTATCAATAAATATTTTTGCTGTTTGATATCTCCAATTAAAGTGACTAGTAAATTAAACAATATGCAATTAATTTTAGGATTCTAACGACTAAGGAGCCAAAAGGATTCTAAGTATGGTTCTTAATAGCTCAATATTCCATTTTTAGTCAAAGCCACTCATTGTACTCAGTATCTAGACATATTTTATAGTACAGAAAAGTTGTTGGTAAATATAAACATACTACTGAAAACAGGTATTCATCAGTCAATATTATTTATTAAACTGTTTGTATGTTAGTCGGTGTCGCATTTGGTATACATGATCATTTTTATGAAAAACTTGTTTGATGTCAATTTTTGTTTCAATATAATATCATGTGAATTGTATGCTTGGTTGCAGTATTCAATTTTACATTTCTGTGTCACATCTTAGTTCTGACTGTTAACACTGTTGATGATGTTCAATGAAGATCTTAATGGGAATTTGTTTCTCTAAAAGAAATGTACACATAACTTATCTTATTCCCAATTTTATGTACCTATTATGATGAAATGTCCTAGACCATCAGTTTAGATCTACTTATTTTCATTATTATTCGTTCGAATTGACTTACGATTGAAGTTAATATGAATCACGGAAAGACTATCAAATGACAGATCAATTAATAACTAGTAAGTAAATACTCAAACTAAATGTTTATTACCAGCAAATTGATCTTATTCAATAAATAAATCTTTTAATATATCTAAATAATTGAAAAAAAGCATTGTAAACTGTAGATTTTTCAATTTTTCTTACTTCTTTGTTAATTATCAATATTTCTTATTGTTGTAGTTAGTTAATTATCGACTTATTCATAATGACTACTTTCTTTACAAAAAGACTCAATGGCTACCTATCTAATGTTACTCAGTTTTGTTTTTTGTACTTAAAAATTAAAATGAAAAAAAATTAAAATAGGAAATAAAAAAAGTTTTTCTTTCTAAAACTAAATAAACAGAAAAGAACATTTATTTCAGGGTTAAAAAAGATTGATTTAATTTTAGGATAAAATTTCAATGTACACAAGTTTTTATTTTTACTTAGTTTTCTTTCTGAAAATCTAAAACATCAAAAGAATTAACAAAATTGTAGTAAGAGAAAGTCACATAGTTTCTTTTCAAATTAATAAACATGATTAATACTATTGTGTTTTATATTTGAATGAATAAGGTCAAGTAACTTCTAATGCTTTGATTAAAGATTTTGGAAAATTGTATAGCACTTAATAATACATTTTAGAAAACTTTTCATGATAATAAATTAGCTATACTCAATGCTTGGCTATAAGACTTTTACAATCAATTGTTTTTATGAAACATTATTTATTATATACAAAGTATTGAGCTCGAACCTGCCTTCATGCAATTTTTATGCGATGTTATAACTTTAGTTAACAAGTGGACTAAACTATAATGATTATTACGTAGTAGTACACTGTTATTGATGTTGTATTAGCATTTTCATATGATTTGTTACAGGATTATTGGAATGAAATGCAATTTCGTTGCACCGTATTAGGAAAACTTTAACTATGTAAATTTTCCAAAAGCCTTATTATTGTGCAACTCTTAATGCAAAATAGATGTAGGTTTTAATTAGATGTTGTTGAGATTGCTGTATTTTAATTGTATATCATGATTTATTATTAAAAAGACAATCAGTGAAAACCACGGAAGCACCAAATATTTGCGTTGTTCTAGTCGGAGGTTCCTCAGTAGTGTGCATCCACAACCCCACCAGGAAGTTGAACCTAGGATAAAGCAATACTGAACTTTGATCCTGCAATTGGATTCAAACGTCCTTCAAAAATTTAATTTCTACTATTATACAGTTTTTAAATTAAATTTTACATTTCATTTATTTCTCGTACATGGGACTCAACTTCTGTCTAATTAGTTTTAATAGAAGTGACAAATTCTCATTCAAATTAATCAACATAGTTTAAGCTATAAATTTACATACCTACTAAGATCATGTAACATACGATTGATTTTAATTAAGTATCAAGTAATGTATTCATTGTAAATAGATTTATTTTCATAAAAAGTACCACAACGTATTATTGTGATGGATGAAAGGTAATCTAGAAAATCCCTCATTGTGATAAGGCAGGAGAATAATAACAAAATTATAAACATAGGTTCACAAATGCCCTAATGATATTTATTTGTCTTAAACACCGGCTTACATGACTTAACTTATTTTCCTTAACCCGGAAGACAAAATAAGAATCTTGATCTATACACATAAATGATAATAAAGGTAGGTTAGCAAACTAAAGGTAATTAAAGACAATAGCATAATAAGAAGGGTGTGGCATATGTTTGTTAAGACACTGAAATTTACTTCTTATCTTCTTTTGTTATGTATAGCATCTAATTTGACGCTATTTGGAAAATTATTTAATTTTATTCATGTCATATGGACAATCAGTCTTTCACCACTGGTAACTTAGAGGATATTACATTATGAACGAGTCACTGAAAGTTTATTAAAAAAAACGTTACATACATTATTATTGTATTTTAATGCTTTAGGTGACCATTTTAAAATCACCACTGAGTAATTCTCTTGTGTTCATTTTTATAATCGACATAAGATTTAATATCTGTTAGTCGAAATGCTATAAGTGTGAACTAAATGACTAAGTTCACTAGTTTACGCTTGTTTGCCAGATTTAAATACACCATACAATCATTAATTGACAATGGTAGAAAAAATTAGTTGATAGTTGATTGTAAGACACTTACTATCAATATAATGATATTCGTTTAACAATAATATCAGTTGTTTTCATTGATGCATATTATCGTATAATTAAATTGTTCAACACGTCAATCTTAAACAGTGCTGTTATACATAAACACCAAGTAAAACAGATACTAAGGAACTTCCTACAATCTTTTTTTTAGATATTTTACTAGCTAAAAATAAATTAGATAGTCAGTAAAGTGTCTTGAAATTGATTTATTTTCTCGTTTGTTATAAAAGTGTATTTGTAGAATTTAGAATATGATTGCATTGAACGATCAGTTAAAATGACTTTTAACTAATTTTCATTATAAAAACTACTAAATAAACCACAAGTTAATATTAAATATGAGGTAGATGATTTCATTTGTGATGTTTGGTTATTCAGTATTCATTTCATAGCATAAATTTTCAATACTGATTGAGTATTGGTAATCATATATGAAAATGAAAATTCGACGTTAGTAAATTACTCTTAGATTTGTTCACGAATTATCGACTGTAGTTATGCAGTGGTTAATTTGTCTAAACTGTTATACAAACAAATAACATCTTTACCCCACTTGTTTATAATATTGTAATGATCTAAACAGTGATTTTCAAATACCAGATACTCACTGAATGTTTTTTACCTTGTAAATAATGATTTCATCAGTTCCTTTGTTCAATAATAACTTGCCTAGTAGCACTGTCGCGCAAGCTTCATGTTCTATTGGTATTCCATTTTTATTATTATTTTAGACTGTGTGTTGAACATTAACCAGGCCATATAATAGATAATGAAACTGTCAGTTTGTTAAACTTAGTCAAATGCATCATTACAGATTCTGCGAAGGTGATAAAAATTACAAACGTATAATAATACGCCTAGGCTACTTCTAAAGTATGTTCCTTAGAATTTGCATTCATCTGTCACTTTAAGGCTGGATAAATCAAAAAAATTTAAGTCATGTGACCATGAAATAATATCTTTAATTTATGTTAACCGCCTTATAAATTTATCTTCTGCTACATGTAAAAAGCCAAATCTACAGGGAAATTGTATGTTGTATAGGATTCTGAAGTCAACCATGGATATGAATTCGGCATCATTTAGATGATTCACATTGTAAATATATAGGCGGTAACATTTATTTATCATAGATAGTCATTTTAATTGATATATATCAGGTTTGTCTTTTAAGTCTAATGAAAGTTGTTAAACACAACTGATAATGTCTTACGTCATAATACATATTAGTACGAAATAGTGTTATAATAGTTATGTATAAATTGGTAATGAAACATTCACTATCTTTCACTTAATTTAAAAAAGAAGTATTACGTAACGTCGTTATCGAAAGATCCTTTTTTCCCTTCAAAATCACACATTAACAATGTGTATTATACACCATTTCGACATTATTTCCTTAAAGTATGTAAAAACAATTTACAATTATGGATAAATCGATACACGCTAAATGTGGATAAACATTTTCCGTAATAAAATGATACAAAAACTGTTGGTTAATTAATTAATATGAAGACGTTTGGTAATCAATCTATTCCCATTATTAACCGCTTATGTTTGTGTAAATCAAATGAATGTGCTTACTTAGTTCTGATAAGGTTAGTACACGTTAGCTCTCTTTCATGATTTTTTAAACTAAAACATTTTAAAAAGTTTATTTATTACAAAAATAGTTGAAATTACTTACCATGTTCTGGAGATGATTTTAATGGTACTAATTCCATTCTGTGTTTATGAACATTCTTTGGATAAGTTCCTGTAGCATAATAAGGCAAATGTTTACTAATGACATTTGACTGTAATGAATTAAACATTTCTGGTGAAATTTTAATTGTTCTACAAGTGATTAATGCCAAATTTACAAATGTAATGAATATAACTATTCGTTTCTTAATACATTTATTATTCCAAATGAAATTTATAAAATTTTCAAAAGTTATCAACACCATAATCTACATACATTAAATGTACAAGATCACATTTTGTCACATTAGAAATGTATTATGTCATCATCACAATGATTCTATCAGTTACTAATATAGGAAAATAAATTGATTTTATAAATTATCATTCTAATTAAATTGATGATAAACTACATTGAAGTGAAAGTTTCAGTTTACAATAAAATATCATCAACTTTTATTTTTAACCAATTAAACATTTAGACAGAATAACCAATAACATTTCAATGTTTTTTATTCATAAATGTACAAAATACAAGAAATATGTGTTTATTCACTATTTATTTTATTTATTTGCTTAAAACAAATTAACAAATATTATTTTGAGGAGAAGAAGAAGAATAAAAAAGAATAAAAAAAAATAACAATGAAAATAAATAATTCAGCGCCTTATTTAAGTGAATAAAAAGTAAATTAATGAAAGAAAAAGTAAATGAAAATGAGATGAAGGCAAGAATAAATGATTGTTGTTTTCCAGTTCAATTATATCTTTATCTACCTAATTAGTTTTAGTTTATAGATTGTTTTATGATTATTAATAATTATAAGTGTTGATGATACACAAATCTCAATGTATATAAAAACAAAGTTATATGAAAAGAAGTATAGTCATAAAGATAAATTTAAATTAGATTGTACATTTATAAATTTCAGATTAATTAATAATCATTAAAAAATTGTTAATTTATTCAAACAAAGATACATGAACAGAAGATATTGATTTCAGTAAATTCTTATCAGATTCTACATACACATTAATCAATAATTTAAAGAGAATATCCAAGTCTGAAGTAGAAATATCTCCTTAGTTAGATTTCACGACGTGAATTAGTTATTCTTAACAAAGTAAACATATCAGTAACAAAGTGACTTATCTTCGGTGTTAATTTCATTGGGTATATAAGTCAACGGAATTCATAGTAGAATTCGTCAGTTTAAATATATTGGGATAAAATAAATAGACCATATGATGCCAATTAATACCAGTGATTGAATTACGATTAAGTTTATGCATGAGATGTTACGAAATGGTAAAATACGGTAAGTGAATATTAAATGAGTCATATATTTACTACAGGAATAAATATAACTATAATAACTATGTTATTAATGACAATATAGTGCTATAAAGTTATAATAACAACTAGAATAAGCTTGTATTTTTCTGTTGATTTGTAATGGACTGAAACTAGTCAGCCTCTGTTGTCATATGTGCATCCTGATCAGCTTCAGTCCATTTAAAATCAACGGGAAGATACAAGCTTATTCTAATTATGTATGTACTCGTTGCACAAGTGTGACTGTCCAAACACAGTTGCCTAGTGGTGAACTCGGTGGCGTTTAGTACGAAGCGGACTAAGTTCTAATCCCACTGTCAACTTCAACATTTGGATGCAGGTACATCCAGCTGAGTCCCAAATAGGACGAAACGCGTGTCCTGGATTCCACTTACCAGTCACAATTCAACTTAAACAATAATAACGACATGGTTTGCGGATGGCAAATTTTAATATATAAGGTTACAAATGGGGAAGGGTCTGGAATTCGATGTTCACTTTAAATAAAAAAGTAGTTTTATATTAAGTATATCATATCATTAAACAAATGTAAAACAATGTACCTATCAACGCTGCAGTATTTAAATTTCCATACTAACATAATTTACTTATAAATTTGAACAACTTTAATTTAGATCCAAGCATATGACTTGAATATATAGCCATACATTACTAATTAATTTTCACTGCTTGTATTCGTCATAGACTAGTGTTAGTTGGGCACCATTAAAATTGAGGAAACACTGACTAATTATTTTGTCTCTGTATTGGACTCCTTAGTAACACAAACCCCGAACTACCTTTCATTCAAACTTCGGACCTAGATCTTTCCTCGTGGCACGATTAGTTATCTGCACCACTGGGTTGGCATCCAACGATAGAAACAGGAACTCTACCATAGAACTCCGGTCACGTAGTACAAGTGGTTAGGCATTAATCGTGTAGCTTAAATGCCATGTGCACGATTCGGTGGTAAAATTAAAAATCCGCGATACTAAGAAGTCTCATATCAGAATAAAACAGTTAACTAATGCTTTCTGGCTGTCTATGATTGTCTAAATCAGGAAAATTTGTGATGTCTACTTCAAATTCAACTATTTCTACAAAACGTAATTGCAATAAAATCTCAGTAAAATAAATTTAAACAATGTAAATACAAACGGTATCTATATGCATACATAGGATTACCTGAGTACTCTACAATTAAGACGATTATGTCGATAATCACGGATTTGACCCACTGACGTGCAAGAGTCATCTCAAAGATTGAATGTACACTATGTCGACAATTATGAAATCAAGGGTTCACACTGCTGAACAGTTTCATACTAGAACAAAACAGCTCTTCACTTCTCTTTGGTTTTTACTGGTACCCTACCAACATCAATTTTGACGAACCCAGTTAACTAAGATAATTAATGACTATTTTTTTGATGTTGGCTAAATTAAAACAAACAACACAGCATATCAGTTTCGGATTAAAAACTTCTGTCTTTTAATCCAAATGGATATTACTTTTGTTGTTTGAAGAACTTTGCGTCTGTTAAAAACAGTACAATTACTGTTTCAAATCAAAAGGATCTCCAAAGTGAATACTGGATACACAGCATTTTGATGCATACACTTTACCTTATTAACAATAACAAATATTAATATTTTTTTTATCTTGTAATTCCTTAGACAATCGGCAATATATTGATTAACATAATTTTTTAAGAAGGAAATATCCCTTTAAATTAAATTAAGTGGAATAATACATTGTTTCTGTAATATTAGGCTATACAATAAACATCACTGAGAACGTCCAAATCAAAGCGATATATAAAAATGACTGGTGAGAATTTCACCGTTAGACAATAGTATAAAAACCAATGAAGTGAAGAAAAGGCGCTACTTATATAATAAAGGAATAGCAACAAACAGTGTTGTAATAACTGTTTAGTGTATATAGTGGCATGTACTAAACCGCAGGTGATCTGCAGTTTCTAACCATTATCAAAAATATTAGTAGTCACCCTGTTATCTACAAAGTTAACCACATTTTAATAATTATGGCATTAGCCTTAGAGTAAACAACACCGCCTTAGGGTTTTGACTTACTTACCATATTTCACTTTAAAACCTTAAATTTTACAGTTAGATGTAACCAAAGTTCTTATTTTGAGAAAGCTGCTATTGCATGATTGCTACAAAGTTAGTTTTCATTTTAGACTGATAATAGCTAACTGGTCGTTAAAACGAGAACCCCTTCCCCAACTGAAAAGCAATTTAATCTAACTTATGGACTTCATAAAGCGTTGTGTAATCCATATCCTTTCCTCTAGCTATTTAATGAGTTCCATAAGTTTAAACCATTGAGTTGGAAACTAGTTGTCACATTTCAAGCTTCCATTAAACTATTAAAAAGATTGCTGACAGCAATTTGTGGCTATGGTTTAACAACTCAGTTAAGACTTCTGTTAAAATCACATCTAAATACTGTCCTTTTTCAAAAACCACTATGCTTAACTACTCAGTATTTCATTTCTTGGTTCTTTGACATTCCCACACTAGACAGACTACTGAAAGAAACATTATTAATGTACACATTTAGGAAAAAAATGTAGCATAAAAATAATTCTGTTAACATCTTGTTGTCAATATGAGCCCGAAAACATTTTTACAATAATAAAATCTTAAAAACCACTAAATTAGCCTATTATCGAATAAATTACGTATCATATAATAATTGTACAAGCCAAATATAAGTAGAATAGAGAAAAATATACGACACACAAGACACTTAGTTATATCTCAGTACTTTATTCAATACTGTAGAAACCCAATAATATGATTTGTTCATTGTTGTTATTTAATAGATTAGTCAACTCATTCTCAACACACTATTTATAATTTAGAACAAACTTCTTGTTAAAATTTTGACAGTCTATATTGTTTTTTTATATATAGAAAGATTATGAACTGTCACATGGGAGTCAATGTCGTGTTTCTATTTAAAGAAACATTTTAAACCGACAATATGCACCCACTTAAAACAAATTGACACTTAATTTGTTTGTCTAGTCACTAGTCTTTCAATTCATAGAACTTGAAATCATTTTTGACGCTGATACTGACAGTGAAATAACGCTCAAAAATATCATTAATCTGTCAAGACCACAGTTCTTAATAGTTTTTTTTATAAATTTCTATGGAAATAGCAACTTAATTTGCATCATAATTAATTTTCACAACATCCTGATGTGATTTGACTGACTACAAAATAGTTAAGTACAAAAGCCTTATTTTGATATAATTTAAACCAGTAACACTTAGCATATATGACATTTAGCAGATACGTTTGCTATCCCTACTGTTATAAAATAACTCACAGTATTTAAAAATAAGTGTTTTTCGTTTTACTCAGCACCATTACTAGTTATTATATAGAACCACTCTTACTTGCAACTTTGCCTGGAATCCCTTTAGGGTTGCTGCCGGAACCAAGCCTAGATAAAGGAGGGTTGAGCATGGGGTAGTAACCTAATCCCGTATAAATACAACTTTGCTAAAAAGACGCTAACCAGAAAAAACCTTTCGTATCCTTTTAACTCTGCCCTAATAGATGGAAGGTCTTCATTTTGAGGAGTTATGATGCCTCATGGTGAAAGCTAAGTTTCTTCAGAAGTCGTGGGGCCGATGCCCTTTCTGACAACCAGAACCACAATTAATATAGGAATGTCCACATGACGTGGTAGACAGAAAGAATAATTCAAAAAGCTGAAGAAATGAAAAAATACAAACTGAAGATACTTGATTTATTCAAAAACCATTGTTTACAAGCTGGACAGTAAAGATTATCCTTAGGAAAAGTGCTATTATACTCCAGCCAAGAAGAAGAAAATGCCACACAGATACAAGAGGCAGCACTAATGCTATTCCAAGAAGCAGGGGAAGCTCTTATAGAATGTAAACTCCATGTACATAGAAACATCAAAGCATCCTTATAGACAAAGAGGGAAGGGATTACAATTAATGTCATCCAGTGCTATGCACCCGCTAATGACAGCTACAAAGACCATTTCTATGCGAGGCTACAGTCAACCATCGATAAATAATCAGCCAAGGACCTGACCATTCTGATGAGAGACTACAGCACCAAGGTTGGAGTGAATAACACTATATAAGGAGACTCTTGAATACACTAGCCTTAACGAACGCACCGGTCATCGAAGCAGCATCTACGAATTTTCCGATAAATGTCGACCCACCAACAATCGAAGAATCCAAAATAAGCATCCGACAGACCAAGAGTGACGAGTCAGTAGGGTCAGACAACATAACAGCTGGCGCACTGAAATCAGATATAAAACTAACTGCAAAGATACACTCCATTCTCATGAGAATGATTTGAGAGGAAGAACAAGTACCAGCAGACTGGAAAGAAGAGCATTTTATCAAGATATCAAGAACAGATAATCTTAGCATTAAAGAGGCACCATGCTACTTTTAGTACTAGGTAAAGTCTTCAACAGAGTGTTATTGGACCAAACGAGAGAGCCCAGTCGACTTCCGACTTCGACATCAACAGGCCAGATTCCATAAGAATCAGTCGTGCACCGACCAACTCGCGAATCTACAGTTCATTGTTGAACAATAAATTGAGTAGAATTCATCACTTTACATCAACGTCCTCGACTACGAAAAATCATTCGACAGCGTCAATAGGAGAACACTATGGAGCCTTCTTCAACATTATGGAGTACCCGAAAAGATAGTCAACAACTTGGGGATTTTGTACGACGGATTACACGGCAAAATCCTGAATAGAGGTCATCTCACAGATTTATCCGAAGTAAATACATGTGTTAGACAAGGCTGCTTACTCTCGCCCTTTACTTTCTTCTAGCGATTAACTGGATCATGAAGACAGCAAAATCTCAAGGCGATCTCGGAATACAGGGGACAACATTGATGCAACTAAATGATTTAGACTTTGCAGATGACCTAGCTCTTCTGTCCTACACACAGCAACAAATGCAGGTAAAGACAGATAGTGTAGCAGCAGCCTCTGGAGCAGTAGGCCTTAACATACACAAAAGGGAAAACAAGGTCCTTTAATAGAAACCAACGAACACTAACCCTACTACACTTGATGGAGAAATTCTGGAAGATGCAGAAACCTTTACTTAATTGGGTAGAATCATCGATAAACAACGAGGGTCTGATGTAGATGTGAAGGCGCGGATTAGCAAGACAAGGGCAACAACGGCCTGAGAAGAAGCTAATAAAAGAAAACCACCTTTTTCGTTCTGCCTTATTTTGTATTAGATGTTCGATTGAAATTTTCCCGGTATTAAAATGTTTTATTTTCAAGTTGATTTATGTTTTTGAGTGAAAGCATGTAGGAGGTCTCTTGAATGAAATTTATCAAGGATGAGACTGAATGTAATGAATTCTCATCTGCTTTCCATCTACATTTCCGTTATTTTCAGTCTCTCCAAGTAAACTGTCATTCTTCCGTTCATGTTATTCTGTTAGTATTATATCAGTCACTGTTTCTACTTCTACTTAACTTACATTTAGTCTTATTTCATAGACGCATACAAGTGAAAACAAATTTTTATGAGTTGTAAAAAACGTTATTTGTCCTGTTTTCTTTGTTTATTTTGTTTTTATTAGAATTTCATTGTTTTAAAATTATTTTCACAGATCTTTTTTCCTGAAGTATAAAATCTAAAGCAAACTATTTTCAATGAATTGAATAATTAACAATTTCAATTATTTATTATTTTTATTTATTGGTATAAATGTATTGATAATGTGAATTATACATCATAAGTGATATATCAATCATTATGTAAACTAGTTATAATGCTAACAAAATCTTCTATTCACATAGAAATTCAATCCAACTACAAAACATTCTGATATCACGAATTGTTCTGAATCAGACAACCATTGATCACCTGGAAGCACTGGACAGCTGTTTCGTCCTTGTATGGGACTCTTCAGCCTTACGCATCCACAACCCCGTAGGGGGTCGAAACCAGGACCCTCTGGCTCCGCAACAAGCGCTTTACCATTGGACAACTGGGCTGGCTCCTAACGGTTGATATTTCTAATTCAGTCAATTCGTGATACGTTTGCGCGACCTCATCCATTGTCAGCGGTGGATAACTGTCTCACACCCGAAACAGCTGTCCAGTGCTTCCAGGTGATCAATGGTTGTCTGATTCAGAACAATTCGTGATATCAGGATTAACAACTAACTATCTCCACAACCCCCAATCGTAAGTAAATATAAAACATGCATTAGTTTTTATTATTTAATTGAAAATTTCTGTTTTGTTGATAAACAA
Source organism: Schistosoma japonicum (assembly GCA_025215515.1). Classification (NCBI taxonomy): domain Eukaryota; kingdom Metazoa; phylum Platyhelminthes; class Trematoda; order Strigeidida; family Schistosomatidae; genus Schistosoma; species Schistosoma japonicum. Next base: position 45,415,336 of record CM046061.1, read on the forward strand.
ATGCATGAAATGTGTATTTGTTGAAAAAAAAAACGATTAATTAAATTGTGATGTAGCACATAATTCATTAATAATGGTAATGTTTTCCTCGAAACATTCTCAATAGAATAAAAATGGAATAAATCCAGGATTTCTTAATTAGATAACATTAACTGTATAGTATGTGCATAGCTTTACGCATACATAAGTAAAGATCACCGTGACGAACATAGTCAGATATTGCCTACTGAATAGAATATACTTCAAGTAGACTAAACAAAATGATTGCTTATATAGCAAATTGTATACATATGGTGCAAGAATAAAACCCGTAACTATGCTTGACACAACGCAAACCCTACTACCTAACGACAACCCACTTTCTAAGTCACCTTGTCAACGTGGAATATTATTTTACTTCGAGTGCTCTAGACATGCAATTCGTGCTAAAATAACTAGAAACGTCAACAGAAACAAACTAAATGAATTCCAGTTATTGTAAAATAAACCTATACAAGCGTGCCATTATCATTTAACTAGAACTACATAATTCTAACACAGATGCAGCGCATGATCTACTACTATAAACTATTAGCTACTATAAACTACTATAAGCATGTACTTTTATTATTTCTTATCCGTTATTCATGACTCAACTAACAAGAATTTGACTAACTTAGCTAGTGATGCATTTTGTAGACAGTTGAATGATAAACATCAGTTATTTTTGATTTAATTTAGTTTGCTATTTTGAAACCTCAGGGTAATTCGTATTATATTACAGAAGCAATAATAGCACTTGATAAATATGTTCATCATGTTTCTGTCAAGTAAGTGGTTGTAATATGCTCGACGATACTTTGAAATTATCACCTTATTTTTTTAACGTTCTGAATTAATTATAAATGATATACATTCAGATTTTGTAAAGTCTATGAATTTTGAAAGCCATTGAAAGTTGTATATTAGTGATATTATGTTAGATATAATGTTACTGCTGCTATGTTAGGGACTTATTCGCACTGATTCTTCATAATCACTCCGACATCAACTAAAAATCATTAGTCTTCAAAACCCAGAAAGGATTGAGTTAGGATTCTGTAAATGAGTTACCGAAAATTATGTTACTCGGAGAAAATGTAGTTACTAGCTGCCAGAAAGACATAGGTATTCTATATTAAGATAAATAATAACACTTTACTTTATATGCATATTTTTAAATGCTCAGTCACAACTAGAATCTCTTCAACAGGGACTGAAGATCACACACTGGTATACATCCAACCTGTATTTTTTAACCTATCAGTATGATATATCTATTCATTCTTTTTTAGTGTGTTATCAGTGTGAATATATTATTAGATAACAATCACAGCTAGAAGTTCATAACGATAGAGTCTCAGACTGTGAAACTGAGTGACATAAGTTCGAATCTCATAAGTACTATCACTTCTTTTAAAATTGAAAAAATGCCTTGCTAGCTGGTATCAATTAATACTAAATGTGATCTAGGTTCTATTGGAATTCTACAATCATTTTGATATAGTCATACTAAAGGTAATGTATACATAAACTAGACAAATCCTATAAATATTCTTCAGGTAATTTTCTTAGTCATACTAAGTTAACTTAACTTAATGGAAATATAATGGATGCATTGAAAAACCTATTCCAACTGTTTAAAAATAAAGTTGCTCTAACTATCATTTAATTTTTTCTTCCTAGTCAACCAACAAATTGTCTCAGGAGGAAAATCCTAAAAAAATATTGATTTAGTTTTTGATTTTGTTCTGCGCTGAAAAAAATTTACTTAACAACTGTCTATCATATATATTTCACTCATATACAAATAAATAAAAATTTTCTATCTAGTTTATAAAGATAGATTAAACGTTTAAAATGTCTTGTCAACAAAGTTCTTTTGTAATTAGTCAAATTTTTTTCAGAGATATTTAATGACATATATAGATACTTTTTATCATGGAATAATGAAATGAATGATGTAGAGGTAACTTGATTTCATTGAGAATCGTTGGAAAGTTAATTTATATTGGATTAGGTTAAGAAGTATCTTCAACGAATTTGCTCATAGTAGTTTGAGGATACTATTCAATGTTCAGACTATCTTGGTATATATATGAACATTATTAAGAATATTTTAAAGTTCTTGTTTTCGAGTAATATTTATTTTCAGTAGTTGAAATATGTCGGTATTTTTGTATAAAATATTAACTTGAACAAAGAGATTTTGAGTAGTTTTAGACTCATAATTCATGTATATGGGGCAGCCTAAACAAAATGTTTAGATTTTACAATGAATGATTCACTTTTGTACCATTATCATTAAAGTTGAATTGTGACTGGCAAGTGGAATCCAGGATGTGCGTTTCGTTCTATTTAAGACTCGTCGGCTGGATGTACCTGAATCCCATTGTTGAAGTTCACAGTGGGATTCGAACTCAGTCCATTTCGTGTCAAACGCTACCGCGTTCCCCACTAGACTACTGAGTTCAGACAGTCACACTTGTGCAATTGGAGAATCGGTAGTAGATGAATATTTTATATTTCCATTGATTCGTTACAGACTGAATCCCACTGTGAACATCAACATTGGGATGCAGGTACATCCAACCGTCGAGTCCCAAATAGAACGAAAGGCGCGTCCTGGATTTTACTTGCCAGTTACAATCCAACTTAAATAATACTCATGAATTATCGCTATATCGAGGCAATCCTCTCAGAATGCACATATAGCAGTAGTGACTGACCAGCTTCAGTCTATAACAAATTAATGGGAATTTGTGCCATTATGTTTTTATTTAATGACACAGCTTCAACTACAATCACTTTTTGATATTCGGCATTCACTATTCATTACTAATCCAGCTACTTAAAGTTAGAATTCCCCAGTCAGTGCATTAGATCATAACTATCACATAACTTCTAGGCAATAACTATTATCTACAAAATTTATGCAGTATTTTGTCAAAGAGGAATTTATTATGGTTTACATAATCAGTAAACTATTTCTTGAAAAGAAGCTAAATGCTTAAATTTCAAGCTTGACGATGCCAAAAATATAAACTTTAAAGTGGAATAAATTCATTATATTTTATAAATTACTGTAATTATTTTTCACACTTTAATTTACAAACTAATAAATGATACGGTGTAGCTTATGTGCTATGAATACATTTTATCCCTTACTAATCAACCATGACGTAAAATGTTAAGATAAACTGTGAGGTATATCTAAAACAGCATTTCAATTACGTAATTTTGTTAATTTTATTGTGATGCAATTAACGGTTTTAGTCGAAATGTCTGTAAATTCTGAAATGTAAAATAAAATAAAGTAACAACATATGACCATTCCATTAGTGTTATAAATTTAATTATGATGTGAGTGTAGTTTTAATTACGCAGTAAAAGTAGTTAGAAAAATTTATGTAATTATAAAACATTTTTTTTAACTATTTTACTGATAGTCTTGACTAATTAGTATCTAATAGACATATCTTTAAGTGACCGACCTGATAGGTATGAAGTGTTTCCCTGCTTCTCTCACAAATCATTAATGGAGTCCAGATATATATATCAGAAAATTATTTTTATTACTAATATTATGACCTGGAGTTCATAACAACATAACATTCTGATTTAATTGTTCAACGTTAAATAAAGCTGTTCCTTATTCACGACGTCATAATTACCATCAAACATAATAGAATTAAAAAAATATCAGACAACAATTTAGGCTTAAAATCTAAAGTAGTGTCGTTAATAAACTATAAATTTTTGATGTGGAATTGACTACTATTCAATGTGCTTAAAATAGTGATGCTGAAAGTAGAACATTCGCATTAATGTTCATAGAGTGAAAAATCGTTAGAATACAGTAAACAAAATAAAATTCTTCCAGATTTCGAATGTACAGATTTATGCTGTTTCACGATATTATTTAATTATTCTCATTTACTTTTAAATGCAAAAATTTATCAATGCCATTTTTCAAAATCCTGTTGCAACTACATTAAACCTATTATTGATATTTTTTGGTATCCGATTCGTTCTAACTTTATTCTAAAGAATCAACACCAAACTGCCTAAAATCTTGTATGAACTAGAATTTAAATAGTATAATTTTTATATTTTTGACATTTGTCAAAGATTTCTTGAAAATCCGTAGATACCTTTATGAAAGATAGCACATTATTCATCAATAGTGTATATTGAACTTCAGTGTAAAGTATAAAAAAGAATATCGTCCTTTTACTTGGTGTGGTTAAATATTTTCTTAACTTTAAGTAAATTTTGCAAATATTTCTCATTTTTTTGATTTGTTAATTCAATCTGAATTTATTCAAATTGTAATGGTATATTTATAAATAAAAATGTATTTATAAATTTAACATAGCATATTACTGTATCCACAGTGTTTCTTGAAGGCTACTGGCTAGCTTAACAAACTGTAATTGAGGGTTTGTGACAACAAACTTTCGTTATTTTACAGATGACGAACTATTCCTCTCAATTCAGTACTGAGTCTAGCTAGGTATTTCCTATAAGGAAATGTTGCTTACCGTGAGCTAGATGGGATAATCGAAAAGTATTTTTTGACTTTCTGAATATCATTAACCTATGATACAGAAATAAATAAGTCATTTGTTTTCTCCATAAACGAATGATAGTTTATTCGTCGGACAGTGGTCTTTATTCATTTCTGTTCATTATCGTAGCATCCCTAACTTCACAGTTTGATTAAGTTTTTCTGTTATCTGCTTTTCAAATGTATAGGGGCCTAACATATTTTCCCCAAATGGATAGATGAAATATATTTCAACATGTTAACTGACTACAGAATGATTTATATGATGGGCTCATAATAACTATCAGATTTTGTTTTATGATACTTACGTTCTGGATTTTAACTATTTCTAACTCAAATGAATCAAAAGTAGAAATTTATCCTGAATGTAATTGCGAATTTGTAATGAAAGAAACCCCGAATGAAGCATCCCATCAATATTTAAGTTAATGCTGGGTAATAATAACATAAACTTCCAGATTACAACTATGAACTAACCGGAATATATTCACATCCAAAAAAAATTGCATTCTACTGATTGTTCAGATACATCTGTACCACGTTTAACATTTAAGAAATAAAAAGGATATTTAAAGTTAATGATTTCACTCTACTGAGGAAGCAGAAAATATTCCCCATTACAACATAAATTTATTTAAAACAAACAAAAGACATAAAACCATTAAAAATAGTGATTTGTTACAAAAAATACTGTGATTGAAAGTTTGTACGTTTGTTTAAGCATAAATTTGGTGAAACATAAACAACAGTGAGTTTGTAGATTAACCTGTTCACATAAAAACAAAGATATACACTTACATTATAATGAACTGGACACGTAAACACAAATACATCAAAAATCTGATTTACATTATTCAACATTTCAGTGGATGGAAGCACTTTCTAAGTTGTTATTACATATTAGAAGAATACAGTTGTTATTGTTATTATCGTTATTTTAATGCTAATAGTGTTCACTTAGATTCCTTTTCACAACAACTATTACTATTATTATTCTAATTAATACTGTTTATATTAATGCCACTTATATCAGCATAATCGTCGTATCAGTGATGTAAATAATATATATCTTCTATGCCTGAATCATTTAGCTTACCCCCTTCTGTTCATTAATACAATAATCTGATAATGACCATTTGATACGTAGTAAATAAATAATTTTGAATAATATAAATAATTATTAATTTTTATCCTGACCACGCACTGTTTTATTCACTATCCTCTCCTCTATATCATTGTATATTGACACTTTCTTTACTCACTTGATTTATTCTTTAGTTTTCACAACAGATAGAAATAATGTAAACTGAACACCACCCATAATACTTAAAAAAAATATTTTTATGTAAGAGCATGAATAATAGGAAATAGGTACGGGTACTTTATGGAACTAAACAACTATTTACTATTCCCAAACTTTTGATAGTTCTTAGGCAGGTTCCATTTCTGATAACTATGCGAATCTCTATAAACCAAATTCATCACCCTTAAAAAGGTCTTCCTATTATTCATATTTCCAAAGATATGACTCAGTGAAATAAAGAAGCCATATTAAAAAGCTACAACATCAGTAACTCGATCTCAGTGTACTATCACATTCATCCATTCTTTTATAAACATTGAGTGAATTTATTTCAGTCAAATTACTTCAATAACATTACTTCTTTTCGTGATTAATAGCATCTTAACATTTTTTATGACGTCCAGTATAAAACAACAGCATGTAAATTCTTTGATCCTAAAGAGGACAATTCAAATTCCTATTTCAGATATTCAATTGCTTATTAAAACAATTGTACAATGTTCATAGGTTACATGAAACTATTCATAAACTACTATGAAACAAACTTACAAAGTCAAACATATTCCTCATTACCAATACATAAAATAAAAATTTAAATTAATTTCTGTCAATGATAATAAAATCTTGTAGACGAATCTAAACCACAATAAACACAAGTTTTTACTATTTAAACAAATAACACTTGATTAATTTATTTTCAACCAAATACTTCAATTAATTAAAAATTTATATTCAAAAGTTTTCAATAAATTATTTAAATGTATCCGCTCGGTACAATTAAAACAGACGCCAAATTTCCTCATTTATTTATTTATTAAAATTAAAAATTATTAAGTCTAACAAGCGTAACAAACAATATTAAAACAACTTTATCAATAAATTAATTAGTTTTATTTTTAATTTGTCGTTTTTACACTTTCCTTTTCATATAAACAATATTTATAAAGTAAATTTCAAAGATTATGAAACTGTGAATGCATTAGAGTTACCATTGTTTAATCCATAAAGTTAGTTGTTAAGTCTAATTAACAATGATTCTTAAGGGAAAACAATTAAAACGTTTTTGCAATAAACTTATTGAAACTAAATCATTGCATTATTTAAATGAACATTATCAAAATTTACGCATGAGCATCAACACTTGGAAGTAGATTTAGTTGATTAGCCACATCGATGATATACGAATTTTACATTCCTCTAATAGCCACTATTATATATATATATATATATATATATATATATATATATATATAAACTTTCTAAGTTTACTTTAATGTGTTATGAGAAGACACTACTTTAATATGTCTCTTTTCAATGTTTTATGTTTAATAAGTTTACCTTTGATAAATAATAAATCTCATAATTAGCTAAGATATGTCTGTTTATCGTTGGGCTAATAAATACAAAGAATTCTTATGGAGGTATTGTATTTCGAAAAGACATTATTAGATGACTATTAGAATTAGTGTTTACGAAAATAGTGTCTACCATAACCATTTTCGAACATGAATGCTTAGGTTTAATAACATGTTCAACAACTTAAATGTTTATTTCCTTACATTTTCAATTATTCACTATTATTATTGATTTTCATCAGTACTATTAAGCTAGGTAAAATTATTATAAGCTTTACCTCATATTTTCCACAAACAGACTTAAAGTCAATAGACAACGTAATATTATATGTATAATATAGAATTAAGTAAAAATTCTTCCAATTTACAGATACGACGTTTTCGCTCTACACTACTAACTCGGAATGTAAGTTATAATTACACCGCCTCCCACCCCCAATTTAATTTTCTAAATCACTCAAGTGACTTACATCGTCTGGATTATATTTAGATCACAAAATGACATCCATGAGCCATCATTCAACAATTGTAGAATAAAACCTGATGCTGTGAAACTGTTACTGGAAAAATGCATAAACTAACAAGTTAAAATAAAAACAGTTGCATTCTGAAATCATGGCATATAAATCAATTTAGACTTATCAACTACTCAGAATAACTTCTATGATTGGCGTTCCTGAAACTTATCTCACTCCACTTAACTGTGAAACATGCAGTAAAGATCACTTTCAGTACGCTGTAAATGTTATAATTCACCGACTGGTTGGGTGATGTTTTTTAATCATTGAATCAGTGAGATTTTAAATAAAGCAAAAATAAAATTAGATGTATGCATACATTTACAAAAATGTCTAACAAAAGAACATCATAACTATTAGGTATAACTACTGCACAACTAACTATTTATTGTTTAATTTACATATAGAATCCATGTTAAATATCTAAAAAAATGTAGACAAATGAAAGTGTTGAAATGTTATGCTGTTAGTAGTAAATACCATTATGATTCAATCGAAGCCCAAATATTTTTAACATTGAAAACAACATCGACAGAAAAGATTTCTATTGAGGCTTACACACTGCTTGACAAATTGTTTAAACATTTAAAATTTTTAAAAAATTGGGTTTCCAACGCTAGAAAACAATACCAACAACTGATAAAACATATTGGGTTAAAGGGTCCCTGTAAGACGTAAAGAACTGGCATTAAGTTCGGTGCTTAATAATCTTATGCTAGAACAAAACAGCTCTCCAACACTTCCTGGGACGCCCAACTAACATCAGTTTGTGGTGAACACAAACAATTTTAAGTAATAACATTTTCCACATAACCACCCGAATTCAAATATTGTATATGTTTTCTACTAAAAATGGAAGTTTAATGAACAGTGATAGATCTTGTAGCTGATTTAAAATAGATCTTTTTTTTTATTAAGATTGCAGTGCTCACAAATATACTAACGAATAAAACATTTGGAATATATTTCTAAAAAACTATCATCCCTTAACACATGCATCTTATTCATGTGTCTTGATCAATGAATAATAGAAAAATTATTAACTACTACGATCATTGTGAATTAATGACGTTTTAAATAAATATCCAGAAAGGTTAAATGAAATATAATGAACTTCGACTTAGTGTCCAGATACATCAATTATCAGTATGATAAGCTGTACATTATGTAAAACCCAGTTAATTTCTGTATTGTGTTTACTAACTAGACATAAAACAATGCATATATTTAAGCACACTATACGAATCTCTTAAATTATAACCTACATTGTTAATTGTTACTATCCATGACTCTGTGCTGAAATGAATATTTGAATCATGACGGTTATTCATTGATGAGAACTATATTTAAAGATAATAATATTCAATTACAATAAAGAGAGAATAAATTGATTATTCATGGGAAAGCCTAGAAGTTATTCGAAAGCAATGGGAAAGAAAAAAAGAATGAACTAATGAAATTGTATGGTCTAGCAATTATTACTATCTGTACAACAAACACAGTCTTCTTCATAAGTAAGAAGAAAGACCAATTTACTCCATTTAAAACAATTAACTTGTCTTGTAGGTTTTCGTTCATCTTAGTAAGCACAATAAATCAATATTTCCTTAACTATTCACCATGATAGTTCTTCTTTCCTTTTCCCTTTATACTTTCATACTGTTTAATCGTTAGGGAATGAAAATAGCTAAAGGAATGAATATTTAAATATTTTCAAAAAATATGTTGTTTATTTTCGGCTCTGAATACCCAGGTAACTTAAATGCATTTCAAATTCACTCAAACTAGAATCCAGGCACCATAGACCTGATACACTTGAAAATCTGAGCCAACATAACGGATATATCTAGTTCTATGTTTTTCCCACAGATGCCTATTCTTTATTTCAGAGTTACATTTTCGGTGTACCTTTGGTGTGAATGTTAACCTTATTTTTTTTAATTTGATTAATTACATTGTACTCAAATAAGAGTATTAGTAGTTAATGAAGGAAGAAATAGGCTTTTCAAGATAGTTATTGATTAAGTAGCGCGGTTACTACGCAACCGCTGAATAGAATTATTGTTTGATATAAGATGTTAGCTAATTTGCTAAATTTTCTTAAAACAAAGTGACTTTTACGGTAAGTTTACAAAAAATGAAGACAATAATTCCCAGAATGTAATTAGAAGTGCCACTTACTTGATGCCAGCTTAGTGGTTCGAGGGTTAAGCGTTTACGATAAAATCTAAAGGTTGGAGGTGGGATTCATTAGTGGGGGGCTCATTTTTGTCAATTTTATTGCCTAGAAATAATGTAAGCTTCCTCAAATTTTTCTCTCCACAACTTAGATAAATTAATCAACCGTACATTTTACAACTAATAGTATCAATGTATGAAAAATATCTTTAGCACACCAACAGCACAAAAAATTGACCTCATAACCAATCATAAGAGAATACAATACATGTCGCTCTAAATTGTTGTCGTAAACTTCATTTACTAAGGCGTCTGTACAATTCTTGTTGAAGCCTCGAAAAGATAATCAATTTACTAATTTTATGCTACATAATTTCTATGTAGTTTATTACGCTCAAATAGTAGAAAAATATTGAATGTAATTATTTCTGGTGTTTGTCTTCATTGTAACGACCTTAATTACTAAACTAGTCATTATCAAATTGAACGCAGTGTCACGATTTAGTGGGATAGTGGCTTAGTCGTTAGAGCGAACGACTACTAAGACGCAAACTCGAGTCCCGAAGTGCATCGCTAACCCTTACACATACAGTCACTCAAAGTTGAGGAAATGAATTTATATTTAATAAAGTGAGTAAAGTCAATCCAAAATATTTAAATTGATATTGAAAAATTCATGACAATACTCAGATTTTATGACATTTCAGGGTTGATTTTTATAAGGCAGAACTGTTTAAGTCAGTATAAAATTGTTACAATGATTAATTGTATGACAGTTGAAAGCATTGTTTCCCCTAGTGCATAGCTTAGTACTAAGTTCAACGTACGAAAATCGAGGCCATCAAATAAATAAATTAAGGGATGCATATGACAGACATGCTGTACTGAAGAATCACCTATGCTGTTTCAGACATCCCAATTGACTAAAAGAATGCGACTAACTTTATGTCTTATATAGTTTAGAAGTTAGTGAACCAAGGTTGCTATGCGGTTACCGGTAGTGGCATGGCAGATGAAATTAATCTAAGCATACTTTTGTTGTTCATTTGTACTAAAATTTATGTTTAAATAAACTGAATATCGCTGTTACCACCACAAATTAATAAAAATATTATTCCTACATTCTTGACAAAGGCAACTAAAAAGACCTCTCGAAAAGCAGGATTTCGATGATTGAAAAGCAAACAGTAACGAACAATTTATTCCAATTGATTTTGCCTAATACTTGCATATAACTTATGAGAAAAAAAATACTTAACCTTTAGTAACGTTGCCACTAATCGTGTAACACTACTAACATAACTTTTAATTTCAATTAAATGAGGGTCTCAAAAGCAACTAAATGTTTTTAAATGAGTAGTCAACATTTAGCAATCCCGATTTCAAAATCTTGACGACGATCAGTTTAATTCTTATCCAGAAAGATGAACTCAAAATACAAATCATTGTTTAATCGTCATATATAACGAATGACAAAGATAAATGATGGGTAACATCGATTTATTTTCTCTAAGTAATAATTACGAGTTTTGATTGCCTCAGTTTTTATTTTTTTAGAACAAACAGCAGAAACCAGAAAACTCGAATTAATTTATTTAATGTTATGCTAGTGATTAGCAGATAAAAAATGCGATAACTATAAACAATCCAACATATTGTAATCATATCACTATGAAATAAGAAATCGATAATGTGAAATCTTTACAATGAATTACTTTATAAGAAAGTGATGAAAAAAACAAGAAACGTGTTCAGTTTTCTAAAAGAGAAAAATGAGATAAAAAATGGAAGGGAATAAATAAATACTTTTAAATAGAATCAATAATGGTTTTATGATTGACTAGAGGTTGAAAACATGCTTCAGCTTCTAATTTTGCAGCGAGTGACAATAGTCGAGACTCTGAAAAATGTGGTCCAATTAATTGTAAACTAATAGGTAATCCACGTGTAGGTGATAGACTGACAGGAAATGAAACTGCAGGTAAACCGGATAAATTCACAGCCACTGTACAAACATCATCAAGTGTAGTTCGTGTGCGATTGTCTAATTTTGTAAATTCATCTACACTTATAGGCAAACTAGGTGACACTGGTGTCAATAAAAAGTCCACAGATTCGAAAACCTACAATATTAAAACAATAGAGTTAAATGTTACGAAGAACGTAATTTGATTAAAGAGATGATTTTACTTGTGATTACCACTACTGGGACTGTTGTGATAGTCTTTCTGTAACGTATCGGATCTACAGTGTATTGGGAACAGAAGTGCTGCACCAGACTTAAGGAATAGGTCACTCTCGAGCTCAGGATGAATGGTAACACTAACTGTCCGATCACCGTTACGTTCGAAGAATTGTTCAGCAGTAACGTTCTTTGACGTGTATCCAAATTCTGTCATCTAGAAACATTGACTACCGTGGCCTAGTTATGCTTCACAAATGTCAACCTTACGACTTCCGAATTGCGCATCCCTTACCGAAAGGACTAGCTGAAAAATGTAGAATAGTAATGAATTTATGATATGGCTTCCTGGTATAAAAATAGCTGCATAGGAATGGTATAACGGACTATCACAGTACTTCAAATAGAGTCCTGGAGATTGCACAACTCAGTGGGTTCAGAAGTTATCAGCTGTAGCTTATAATCGAACCCAGTAGCGATCCTGAGGAAGCCATTTATTATATCTTTATTAATAGAAAAGGGATCTTTCATTGAAAGAAACCTTTTTACCATACGTTTATTGAAACTGTCTCTTTTATCAAATACTATATTTTGTGTAGTAGTTCTACCCTTCTGTAATTTGATTCTCTACGATATTATCGATTCATGTTAACTGGACTAGTGTACCCGAATTTCTGTGCTTTAGGTTAAACAATGTGCCTTATTCCACTTCGTTCTCGCTTCCATTTTGAAAAAATAAACCAAACTCGTAAGGCATTGCGTAAAAAGGTCTACTCCGTTAATTGAATAAATGTTCACTATAACATTCGAAATACGTAACTTACTGTGGAATTAGCATGGCACTATGGGATGAGTTTATGCACAGTTATGTAGAAATCGTGATGTTGTTACATCTATATTGTGATTTATCCTCATTCAAATGATAATCACTTGTTGTGAGGATAAAACTAGTGTTTACTTATTGATACCATTTAGTATTTTCCAATAAGATTTTATTACAAGAGATCTTTTTGAAAAACCAATAATTTCACGTCATCTGTAATTAATTGATTTTATTGAGAAAATTGAAAAAAAGTTTAAAAAAAAATTTACTGTATTGATAGACGATTGGAAAACACTAAGACTGGTTTGTGTGGAAAGACAGTTTGGATCTAGAACTAAGCAATAAGTACTCATACGAACACGTTGAACATAGTATGAAAAAGTTGTAACTTGTAATCCACTAGTTAGTAAAATTTGACTCACAGAAGCATTAAAGCAATCACACAAAATAATTCAGATAACTAAACATCACAATCAGAGAGAAATGATTATTGATGTAAATAGATTTCGTCTCAGCGCTAAAAAGACTCAATCATTACCTTAGTAAAATCTTCCTTAATTAAACGCCATAAACGTCGAGCAGCGTCTAAATATCGACATTGTTGATCTCGAAGAAGGAAAAAGTTACCAGCGAAAATTCTGCCGCGAACAACATCACCGAAGCCTAATGAACGAGTAGAAGAGTACTGAATTGTTGTATTTTCCGGTAATACATTTTCATGATGATTAGATAGTTTTATCGTAGAAAACCCGTACTTTAACCCATCATATCTAAATAAAAATCAATTAAATTAGTGGTATACAAGATGTTTTTGCAATATCAGTTGATATCAGTTTATTCAAAAAAAATAGCTAGCATTCTAAACTTCAATCCAAAAAACAAGATTAGCTATAGTAACAAAATTATTATTAAACTGACTATTTCATTATTTTAAGGTAATAAAGCCAGTTATTCTGTTTCAATGAATTCGTCTACTTGAAAACATAATACACAATTTAACGAGCCCAACTGACATAGTCTGTTTTAACTATGTATTAGATAAGTGACTTTCCTTAAGTTAATATAAGTTATTCAGTCGTGAAAATGAAAATGGATACTTATTCTGGAAATTTTAAACAGTGATTTTTAAACATGTCTATGAGGATTCTTGAGAAAACATACAAATAAAGAACATTAGTATAATGATTTTTAAACTATCTTTCTGAATCCCAATAGTCAATTTGTAAAATAAAATAAACTTTGTTACTTACTGGAAATTTGCATAGAATAATAATCTAATGATAGTTTCATTTAACTTAATAGTGAAAATGTACTGCGAAATCAGCCCAAGTAATGTTTACTACAGTTGGTTGGCAATATACTGCAGATGTCTGTAAAAGTCAAACATAAGTACTTTTCCTAAAACTCAACATCGTAATTGTAATGTAGAATTTAGCTTTTTCTGGGATTAGAGGTTAGCATTCACTATCTTTCCAACATCTTCAGGCTTATGAGTTGCGAAAACAATGTCTTTTGGAGTATGCAGTCAAATAATAAACTCTGCTAACTAAAATGATAGCTAGACAAAGTTATCCTTAAAGAGAAAACAGATAGATACAAACATGATACTATGAAAGATAAGTGATCAGTTTAGATTTTAGGAGTTTCAACTCTAAAACTTACGTACATTTAGTTTCGGGATTCAGTCAAAAGTAAATATCGGCCCCAACAATAACTAGTTCAAATATTTTCGAACTGCATACAAAAATAATACATTGAGATTTCCACAATAAGCTAGTATAGTAACTGTAAGCACGAAACGAGCCTGATTAAAGCATGCTCAAAACATGCTCATGAAGCTGTGCTGTGATTGGTCCATTCTTAGCCAACTAGAGCTAACGACTAATCAGGAAGTTTCTAGAATACTCTATACCATTGTTTATAAAAACCCTAGTGTAATTATTTGCTTTGCTTTGGACTTTTGCCTCCTGCTGTTATTTTCTCAATACATCTTGCTACCTGCTCTTCTCTTGTTCTGATTTGGGATCAAGTCGCTGTCGTTGTCGAACCGTAGAATACTAAGCGGGATTAGCAATAATATTACTGAGACTAATAGAGATAACAGTAGGCCAATTTAACAGTAACACATCTTAAAACATACTAGTAATATCAACACCAATAACGTCTGACAAGATTAACTGAATTACAATAAATAAATAGAACTGCTTTTAGAATTATTTGAAACTACCTGGCCATGTTTGATGCCACTTCTGTTGCACACAAAACTGAATACACAGTTGTCGCCATGGGTGTATGTGGTAGTCTGACTAAGCGTACAGAACAAGATAATTTATTAGCTAGCCAACCGGCTACAGTATCCCACGTAGAACATATCTCGTCATCAAGACCAGGAACATGGTATTCTAATGGAATACCTATGCGAAGTGAAGCTGTGTTAGGTGCCAAATTCAAATCACCCTTAGCCAATCCTTGCAACTCACTGTACATACGTGTCAAAAAAGGGTGAGGAAGTTGAGAACATGTAGCGTCACCTATTCGTGCAGAGTTATCTGTTGGAGATAGCCAAGTGGCTAAAACACAAGCCACATCACTGACAGATGGAGCAATTACGGCAGGAACATCTAGAGTGTTTACTAATGGGACAAGACCATGACGAGAAACTAAAGTATATGTTGGCTTCAAACCAACAACTCCACAATAAGCAGCAGGTAACCGTGCTGAACCACCGGTGTCTGAGGCAATGCTAGCTAGGCAAAGACCAGCAGCAACTGCGGCAGCACTACCTCCAGAACTTCCGCCGGAAATTAGACGAGTTGTAACATGTGACCTGTTAGACCATGGATTAATAACTGGACCAGAAGTTGCACTGTCAGTAGATCCACAACCCATTGCGAATTCATCCATGTTTGACTTTCCAATAACGAAAGCTCCTGAATGAAGAAGAGACGATATAACCTTGAATAGTCGTTTGAATGAGATAAAGAAACAAGCAAAACTACTTCAGAGCATATTTATTTGAGACGCTTAAATCAAATAAATTATAATTTAAAATATAGAAAGCTAAGTGAACGTTGTAACTGACTAACATCTAAGCTTTCATTGATCAGTATGCAGAGACCGACTATGATTATCCTAGCTACTAACATTAAACCCGTAAATTCAGTCTTTAGAATATCAGTGACAAGGATTTACAAGCTGTAGACCATATAGTAGGCTATTAAAGCTATATTTGAAATGGTCCTCATATCGGTAGGAAATTAGAAAAATAAACGTTTATTAACAATATATAATCAAGTGATTTTGCTGAGACTTCAAGAGCATATTAGGAATGATAAAATTTGCTGCCTAGAGCTGTTCAAACAAACTCGCGAAGCTACAAGTGAAGTAAGAAGTATTACAATATAAAGAAATGAATGCGTAGATTTGCGATATATATCAATAACATGAAACTACAATATTTAGCTTGCTGAAGCAACAAACTAACGATTTCATGGAGGAAAAAATACCTTTAGTGTAAAATTCTCCTGACTTACAGCAGCGTCATATGGTGAACAGAAGTTTTCCAATGATTTAGAAGCACATGTTGTTTTTAGTGGTAGTCTATGGTAATTTACACAAAAATTATCTTTGACAACTACTGGTACACAAGTCATCAGATTGAAAGTGTTTGGATTCGTAACTGAACACTTCGGGATAACCTCAGAAGATAATATGTTAGTCAAGATCGAATTGGTAGGAGGAAGACCAAGTTTAGACATAGGCAAACCATCTTTAACAGCTTGGATATCAGACTGGATACGGTCAATAAATACATGCCAAACATCCTCTGGATGAATACGTTTGGAAAGCAGTGAGGAATGAAGATGATATATACAGCCACGTGACATGGAAACCTAATATAGAAACTGAAAACGTATATAGAAATTAAAGGACGTTAATACATTCATTCAATTTATAGACAAAAAGAAACATGTAACTTACATTTTGCACACTGGCATAAACACTAATGGATAAATGATGGAGTGTTCCTACGATGTTTTAATAAGTTAGCAACTAAACAGAAAGGAAACATACGATATGCAATATTAGTGTTTATACTTATCTCATTAGAAGCTTCACATATGTCCAGAATTTATGCAGAAGTCACTGATTTTTTACAAGTAGCTGAGGAAAGGCAAAATATTGGGAGTTCAATAATTTGATCACCAGTTTAAACTTCATACAATGAACAAAGTCCAGTAACATCGTAGTTTATTTTCCTTTAGTGATATCATTCCTGAACTTTATATGGCAATATATGACTTTGTAATCAAACTAGGTAATAATAAGTAACAGCTTAATAATGAGAATCAACTGAAAACAATAGGCTCATAGTTTTGATAGAATATCAAACTGAGTTTAGGTCGATAAACGTAATCACGGTTTCCACCAACTGAAAACTAGTTAGAAAACCAACTTATGTTCAGGGAAATAGGTCCCATCAAGAGCTGTGTACTGAAAAAAGTATCCTCCGAAGAATCTCAACAAGAAATTAGTAAGTGTACATAGAATGTATTTTATGATGCATCTCAACATTTTAATTATTTAGGGCATTATTTTGCGATAAAATGAAACCATTTAAATAATAAGGCGAACTAAGAGCCGAATAGTTTCGATCATCATTAAAACTCTTAACCGATGCTAAATAAAGCAATTTATTCTAAATGGCACATATAAATAGAATCGTTCTGTTCTATCGTCAGAATCGCTCACTGAAGTAAAAACCCACACTGAAATGAAGACATCAACAAACGGTAAGCATCAACTTTCCTTTAGTTCTTCGCATGACGTAACACTAAAGTACAGGTAGGGAGTCATGAATGTATACAATCTTTACAAATCAACCTGCCATTAACTCCAAAATAGCTGAGAGATGCTTACAAAAGTCTATAGGTATATGATTCGGCGCGTAATTTCTAAAACGTGAGTACACATATCAGACATCAATAAAGTAATTTCAAATGCATTTAGTTATAGTGATAGAATAATGACTAGATATTCTCTAAGGTCTTATTACTATGTATGCCAAATTGTAACCTTGTATATTCTAAGTTGTCTAACGTCACATAATGTTAGGTTTTTCTAATGTAAAAAAATATCCACTCAAATAAATAAATAAATCATGACGATGTCGTTGTGGAATGTGTAATAATAGTAATAATTTTGAGCCATATCACCTCAAGTCCCTAACCATTTGTTACGATCATCATACTGGACTGCAGCCAGGTAGCCTCCATCTATTATTATGGCTCAGCCCAATTGTCAATGACTTCATGAACTGGTGCCATGTTTTGGTTTAGCAGCCCCTAACTTTCTTCCAACCTACTCCCACACCAGATAGTATTGCTTGTCGAGGTAGGCGGTGGTCGGGGATACGTAACACATGTCCTAACCACCTCAGCTGACGAAAATTTACTACTTCACCAATAGACTAACCGTATTTACCTAATGGTCTTTTCTTAACCGACGTATTGCTCACTCAGTGATCCCAGCAAACACAAACATTACTTCGAAGACATCTACGATCGAATATCAGAAGCCCACTTTGTGGGCTTCTGATATATCCTCCATTTTTAAGGGCCATGTTTCACATTCACAAAATGAAAACGGATCGAACTGTTGTGCAGTAAATGCGTCCGCTTTTATAATGACCAAAGCAAACTAATACTTAGTTTATTACTCTGTGGTCGTGAAGTCCATGTAAACTAAGAAACGAAAATTTTTCCTCACCCCACTTGATGAACCATATACAATCGACTACTTTAAAGAAATGCGTGAGTCCACTAATGCTTTGCAATAGTTTAGCAACAGTTGCGACAGATAAGACGATCATGAATGCAATTTATCCAGCATATTGTAAATGGGCGATTGGAGACTTTCAACTTGACATTGTCGTCAGACCTGCCTATCTTGATGATGCAACTGAGCTACGATGGCCAGAACAATCGTCCCTTAGGGTCCAACCATGCTAAGCAAGTCTGTTGGAGAGCGGTAAGACTAAAAACGACAAGCCTGAGGTTCGAGATTGCAGTTGTTCTGAAGACTGTACAGAGATGTGACGGTAGTGTTCTTTCCCAGAGACATGTATGACATTGATATGGTATGGTGGGATTAAGAGATCGACCCTTTAAATGCACACCCCACCTTACATTAAGGATTTTTGTGTCCGGTAGTAGGTCTTTTCCAAGAACGGAGTTAACTGACCTGATAACACTTGTAAAACGGTCGTTTCGTCGGTCTCAGGCAGTTATCCTTCGGGCACTATGGTCACATTCTCATGTCATCAAGACCACCTCCAACTCAGCTACTTTCTTAGATATCTCAAGAAGCGAAATACCCCCGCTGTGGGTAACCGAGAGTGATAATTGCTCTTTTACATCCAACAGCACCCAAGATCATTGTCTGCATGATAAATTCTCTTTTTAATTCTTAGTATTTCGTTTATTCCCACTACTAACCCTAAATCCTCGTCCTCAACTTAATTATGAAGTTCCAATGCCAACGATTCTAATTCATGAAATACTGTTAAATTGTCTCCGGTCCACCGAGACCAATCTCCAAACTGCACTTTAGAGCCTTTGATGTACGAAGTCTATGTCAAATCGGGCAGCAGACATCTATAGCTAAGATATTAGAATCTCGTATCGAAAGTGTATGTCGCGTCTCTGAAACATAAATAGAGGATCCAAGTATGGTCAGTTACTTGACCTCACTTAGCCAATATGGAACTCAGCGATGCACTCTTCGTTCATCTGGCGAATAGACGGCCACTTCTCGGGGGGCTAGCTCGTGAAGGTATAACACTAAATATTGAAGTGAGGCAAGCACTTATTGAATGAATCAATGGAGACAATCGCTTTTGTGTTGCTCGATCAAATGATTCGGTAAGAACTCGAAAACATAAAAACACAAGCCATTGCAATTTTGTCATTTTGGCTTACCCTCTCACTGACTGCAGTCCAAATGAAGTGAAAGTTGAGTTTTACAGATTTCCTGAATTTCTTTATAAGGCTAGCCACTCAGATTTGATATCCACAAGTGATTTAAGTGCCGATATAGCTTCAATCAGACTGAAAGACATTTAGGTGGAAGTTTCGATGTTCCATCTCAGAGGACGGATAGTGATGAGTCTGCTGCAACTAAGTTCAGACAATCATTCATTCCTAGCAAGCACCAAATTTGAGCATAAAAGGAGGAATCGACCGACATGGCGATTACCAGCATTTACCAAACGAAGGACGCAAACACGCCGTATTGTTATCAGTCATCATCGAAAAGGATCGATAGACTACCGTCAAGAATAAATCCCAAGGGAGATCGAGAGGTCCTATAGTAATATTTATCATTAAAAGGTGGACTTCAGATGTACACAAACCTTGAAGCCAAACTAAAACTCAGCTTCAGTTTATTAAGTCACAGACTGCTGATCTCAGCCGTGTTCGAAGATGCAAATTATTTGGTTGGGGTTAGTGCAAATGCTGTAAAGAATATTTGAAGACTGAATAACATGGCTTAAAAGCCGTCACAATGTACCAGGTGCATTTACTCTTTGTTATCTTTTAAATTGTGAGCTCAAAATTATTTGACACTTTACCAAGAGCTAAACGTTTCTCCTTGGATAACATCTTTTGTGTCCATACATCTTTTTATTGCCATCGACGTAACTATTACTTCGACTAATTTGTTGTTCATCATGCTGGGCTGCTAAGATGTAACAACTTGGGCCGATGTGCACGTGCTAGGTTTTACGTTGTACATACATAAAACATAGAACTGGAGGCTCAAAAGCAGTGTACTGTAATATAAAAATTAAGAATAAATGAACTGAAGACGCAGCATTACTTTTCAATTACATTTTTGATATCACCGAAATTGTAGCTAGATCATATTGTCGCATGTCCAGGGTAAACTCCGCAAATAAAAATTTTGACGCAGTATATTTCAGGCACTTAAGAATTTCTTAACTTCGCAAGTTAACATACTGTGTAAGTTTTGAAGACTAGCAAACTAGTGAGTAGACAAGATATTTAAACGTGTACTGGATAAAAATTGCTTTAAGCATCACTAAAGCTCCCTGCTCAATTAAGCAAGTCAGTACGTTGAGAACTATATAATGCTACCAATGTAAAAGTCACTATACAATAGGTTAGTCAAGTTCTGTTAACGCTCCCATAGTACTAGCTTTAAGACAATAGAACTATCAAAATAACAACCAGGTGTAATTCACTATGAAAAACACCAAGAAATAACCAACAAAACTGAAAATGATTACGCTGAAGTAAGTATAATGGTCAAAAACGAAAATAAACAAACAAACAGTTTTCACTAAATCAAATCGAAAATGCAGTCCAGAGGGAACAAATATTTATTTGCGAAAAAAATTAATCCAAATCATCATCGTCAAAAGGGTCATAGCCGAAATCTAGAGAAAACCATTTTTAGCGAAGACATAAATTACCTCGGCGAAAATCAGCGTGAAGATCCGGTGTACGCTCGCTTGAAATTGTGCATGTTATGTCCTGAAAAATTAGGTTTGAAAACAACTTACCTCATCCATTATCCCTTGAGACGCATAGTCTAAGCCTTCGTCAACTGGTTGCATTCTTGAGAAAAACTAAAAACAAAGGGTGCAAAGACAGCCAATTCAGATAAATGTACCTTTTACCAATATGCAACACTAAAAAAACTCGATTTTACTCACATACCCAGCAAATATAAAACATTCAAAGTTAAGATAGATGGAATCTAGTGATCCTAAACACTTGTCAAAGCAGGGGCCAATGGAACCGCTTCGAGTCTTACCTGTTGACAGTAGACCGCTTTAAAAAAAATCCACTGACTTACAACAGGTCAGGAATTCCAACATGGACATAAAAAGCTTGCATGGCTTTTATCAACCTTCTTTATTTTAACGAAAACAAGATTAATGTGTCCGATCGCAGCGGTGAGTATAATGTGAACCAGTTTGCTCTGTAGTAAATTGTTGGTGATAAACATGGGCTACTTATATAGCAGATAAGAGTAGGATACATGTTCATGAAGATAGGTGTTTTCGAAGCAATGTTCACGTATCACACAACTATCGTATAAGTTTAATGGAGGTTGGTGAAGACAGAAACTTGGTCAGTAAGATTGCAAATCTTCATCGACTGAGAAGTGTAAGTTTGTGAATTTTTATAAACGAATTAAACAGGAAATATCGCTCTTTTCACAAACACAAATCAGCTAGACTACTGACCGGAAGCACAGACCAAAACAGTTAGTCTCCTTGAGGGCACATCTTACGAACAAACCTTAAAATTTAGTCTACACGATAACAGGATACCGTCTAATGACACCTAGAGATTTAAACAGGTCCATACAGCATTCAGTACCAAAGGCTTCTAGAATATGCATTCAACACACGACTTTAAATACGTCATTCCTACATGCATCAACAATATGTTACTTAGCCCACTTAGGAAATACAAAAAATACAAATTCGTGATAAAATAACGCCAGACATTATTCTTAAGAAAATTATGACTATTGTCCTACTTTTGCGCAACTGTTTGAGTGACCTTGAGTTGTTAAATTACACTGGCCATGTGATTTCAGCCTTTGGTTAGTTAAGTAAAACAATTCATTCCTCAATACAATGAAAGCACAGATATCAAACATATACTACTTAGATAAGTATTTATTCTATATTTATGGTATGTTATCATGGATAATGTCAACAGAATTTAGTTTCGCTCTTTTTTCTCCTAAACAATTATAATCACCGAACCATAAGATTCAGTGAGCAGTGAAAATTTAAATTGACTAAAATGGTATGAATAGAAAACTAATCATCTCTATTAATCCTTGCAAACCTAAATAAAGTCAAGATTCAAACTTCTCCTGGGTGTACAGTGAAACTGTGCAAATAATGTCTTCAATTTTAAAATATCTCTTGTAATTCACGAAACCATGTCAGAAATGAAAGTTGTGTCTACAACCACTTAATTATGGAATTCGAATTAACATACTACTTACAAGCTAAACAAGGAGAATTGATTTTGCAACATAGACGAAAGTAATTAGTAGAGGGAAAAAATGTGCTGAAATGTAGATCAAATATAAACAATATTGTAACGTTAAATAATCCCCTAAATAAACAGTTGTTAGACTACCGTCAGTGATGCTGACCACGTTTGTTTCAGCCGACACAACTAGTTGGAGGTGTCTAGTCTTCATCAGATCACTAAAGTATACCATGTGAGAAACAACTTTCTCTCTTTAGTTAGCCAGCCTAGACGTTGCAATCCCATTGACGTTCTACTCACGATCAAATATAACTTCTCCTCCACCGTCACTGTCATTTAATTTGTTTTTACGAGTATGTGTGGGTTTAATCGATAGAAGTTGCTCTGGTTATACGACAAACGTTACTTGGTGATATACTAGGTGTATTTTTGGGTTAATGACATCAGTGTTGGCTGTTCACAGAAGATGCTTTCCACAACCTGTCGTACCGTTATCTGATGATGATTGATCATTAAGTACCATCGAACAATATCGTCAACTCGGACAAATACACGTTTTCACCAATGTTAATTGCCTACACAATGATCTATTTCTAGGAATTTGCAACTGCTACAGCTCACTCTACTCTAGATAGGTTTGTATAGCTCTTAAAATGAACCGCATAAAAGGTAGTACCTAGCTCGTCTAACGTTGGAAAATACTAATCTAGTTACACTGCTAAGTTCAACAGCCTTTTGCAGTCGTTGTGTTCATTTGGTCCTTACTAAACGGCCTAGAAAAAGTTGCAAGCAAACATTTTCAGGGAACTGGAGCAATTATTCGAGAATAGTAAAATTGACAAGTAGTGGAGAAAAATAATCAGCATCACAGATAAAAAACGTTAATAACATTATTTTGTAGTATCGCCTGTACAAATACCTGTGTGTTATATTTTAAAAACGATTTAACTGAGACTTTTAGTGATTATGGTAGAGTTTAAACTGGATTAATAAAACACATAGACACTAAGGCAACAGTTAAAATTCTTTTTCACTAAAGTGGAGTAAATTTTCACGAATTTTCCAAGAACTCGTTATGTTGTCCGTGAACTCTTTTCAACAAGTCGTTGAAATTATCGTTATAAGATGTTTAGTAGCGCGTATGGCCTAGACGTTTGGTCAGATAATGCATAAGTTTAAAAGTAATATCCGTCACTGATGCTTCTTGTGTTCATTATTCTAATTAATATATATATGTTAGACTTCAACAAAACACCTTACAAATAGAGATGATCGTGCACAAATCACTTGACTGAAATTAGAAAAAATTCGTAGGGTATTTAATGTTTAATTTCCTTGATATTTTGACAGGCTCTGCAAACACATGTTCATACTGCGATATCCTCGTTCATCTCGTACCAGTCAGTTTCCACCTAGTCAGTTTCAGAGGGTGTTAGGAATTTCTAATCCCTAAAGATACAATGATTGATTTAATTAAATGAAAGAAGTTGTATTGATTTTTTGTAAGCTTTATTTGTAAACTTTCATCACATTAATTTGATTTCAATGTGAGTCCTACTCCTGAGTACAGTTCGACAGTATTTCATTGTCGTAATTAAATGTTGATAATTTCACTTGATGAATAATCACTGTGAATTAATTGATATAAAAATCGATGTATTTATGTAAATAAATTCGCAGTTCACTAGTATTGCCTGGTTGGCTTGTGTTCTTTCTTATTCCGGCTTGGGACCCAGTGGGCGTAGGGCAGACGCACATTTATCGACTAGGCACACCTCATTTGGCATTCGGTCACCCAACCCCGAAATTCACGCATCATAACAAAGGGGAATGCTATTCATGATGTAATAAGTTGTGAAATGTGCTGAAAATGGTGTGACAATATTTCCTGGATGTGATTTTATGGGCTCTACCATGGGAGAATAGCAAAGTATAGTGTTCTCACTTGTTCTTATCGTCAGAATTATTAGTTTGAGTGTAGTTTTTGTTGTTAATGATTGCTCGTTGTGTAGGTTGTTGTCATCCGTCTGAGGTTGATCTAGTTCAAGAATGTTGATGCTTTGCGTACTTCCCGAAAAATATATTTTTCGTAAGACATCAGTGACTATGTTGTTTCCACTAAATATATGTCGAATGGTTGGGGTAAATTAGAAAATTTAATTTGGATGATGAGACTGACTTAGAGAGTACGTGTCCGAAGATGAGTTCTTGTTAAATTAAGGTCTAATTGGTTATGATCAGTGAAAATCGTGAGTTCTTAATAAGGTGTTGAAAATGCATTATTGTACAGTATATGGTTAGGAGTTTTCTTCTAAATATATCATACCTCCATTCAGTAAATCGCAGTCATTTGGAAAATGAACCCAGGGGTTTATTAAGCCTCGTTGATCCATTGTTAGCGAATTATATTAGATGAATTTACGACTTTGCTGCTGAATGCTGGAGATTCTGTGATATGTCTTGCAATTCAAATGGCATGTAGAAGAATTCATTGAGATTTAATGGCGTTATTAAAGCTGCTTTGGGATGCTATTTTTTCCTGTGGAATTTTAGTTGCATACTTTTACCAACTAGGTTTTAGAATATATGTTCCTACTTTACAAGAAAACAAATATATCGTGGATGTTAGGTTATGAGTACCGGTTAGTTTAATTTGAGTACTGGTCCGATAATTATCACACGTGCGACACTAGATGTTCCTGAATTCCACTAGAACCTTTTGCGGGAGGTCGCTAAACGTTTAAATGTGATAGTAGATTCTGTTCATGTTTATTCTCAACTTTTAGGTACGAGTCAGCGTGATTTTGAAAATATGGGTTATTCCGTCGCCGTTATGTGAAATGCATCACTGGGGGCTAAATATATGCTATTATCATTGTTTCATTCAGTTCAGAATACTTGGTGAATCTTGGTGGAATAAAACACTGATCAAGTGTTACATATAAAGTAGACATAAGCCACAACCTGGGGTTGCTGCGCTGAAAATGAATAGCATATTGTCGCTATCTATTAGTGACGGTTTAATATATCACTCTTCATGATAGGCATTTGAAATCAGCAATTGCGAAAATCCGATGTACAGGTGGACACACCTGGTTACATGTCACTCTATCTACTGTTGGTTAGCTGCATGTTGAATGCAGCTTTACGTTGACGAACGACTAAGGTTGCTAGAGTGGCGCTAACTTCTGTGCCAATGACTACGACGTAGAGGTGCTTTCATTATTACGTCAATGACAAACAGCAGGGGGGTATTTCCATTGACTACAACCGCCACTAACGCAAGTCTGCGAAATAATTTACTGACATTTCAACAGTAGGTTGAGTGTTAAGAAAACGACATGACCCCCATACATTTCTCGGAATCTTTGTAAGAGGCTTTATGATATCAACTTTAATTTGAATATTTGTTGGCAATATGGAAATCAGAATGAAAATATTATGTACGTAGAACTTCCTCGTCGGGAATTTGTGAAAACACGCCGTTATTGTTTTCCGGGAAAATATGTTGGTTTGCTTATTTGTTTAGTTATTCCATCTTCCGTCACATTGGTTATTATCACGAAGAGGTGGAATGTTTCAGCTGTCTTCGAAATAAGGTAAATGTACCTTATGTATCGGTGGCCTTGTTGATTAGTGTTGTAAGACTTTCGTGTGGCACCATAGTCTCTATGGCGATTTCTATTTTTGTTGTAATGAAATTTTTCTTTGTTTTTCAGTGTAAATGTCCATTGTTTTTTTCAAAGTTAGTCAGCTATTGACTTGATAAGGGATGAATAGTTAAGTATAGTGACACCACAGAACCTTCGTTCTCAGCTCCATGATAATGGTTTGTTCTTGGTGTCCTAGATTAAAGAACAACTTTGATAGTCTAACGACAAACCATTCATCAGACACTAAACATATAGTTGATAAAACAAATGCGTACCAAATTCTAATTAATTAACACAAACCAGTCTTTTACGCATGTTATTACCGGGGATGCATAATTCGATAAAAGACGAAATACAATAAAATCCTTTTCAATGTTTATTAACAGTAATTATTAATAAGTTTCATTATAAACGAAAGTAAACTGTTATTCTGGACGACTAAATAAGAGTATGAAACTTAAAGAACCGTGTTTCAGGACGCTATTTTAATCATTTTAACTGTGGGTAGTGTAAACATTCAATTTTTATTAGTGTTACATTTCGCTTACCCTGTTTTCTTGTTTAGTATATTTCTGTTAGTATTTTGTCTATTATTATAAATTACAGTTAATTGGTTCTGTACAAGTTGCCTCTATTCACTGCCACAATTTTTTTTGTTTCGTATTAATGTTTAATTCTTAATTGGTTCGTTGTGTGGTCTGACTTTACGTATATATAAAGGAATGCCTGTAATGTAATATATAATACTGTCTGGTTGGTTTATCGGCTTGTGTTTTTTTTTACCAACTCGGGACCTACTTAGCGTAGTGCAGACATACAGTGACCGACTAATGACCATTGGCGTTGGTACTGCAACCACAGTTTTTCTTATTCCATAACACAAAAGTATTTGAGAATGCATTGTGCAAGAAGCTTTATATTTAAGCAGTCATCGAATAAGCAGACATAACAGACAATGAAGCATCGAAAAGTTGTATAAGTTGTTATAGCCACAATTAAACAAAATATGCTCGAACGAACACAAAAACACATTGACAACACTTTAAAAACTTTCAAAATCAGCAAACTTATAATAACGAATTAATGCTTTCCTGTCTGTCCTGTGTGTGCCTACCGTAGCTGCTACCTTGACGTGGTGGTCGGGCTTGCCTATCGTGATGACCCAACCGAGCTATATTGGCTGGAACATATGTTCCTGTAGGTTCTACCATGCCAGGCAGGTCGATTGGAGAACGATGAGACTAAAAGCAGCTACTCAAGGTCTGAGGGCGAAGTCGTACTGCTGACTCCACAGGGGTGTGACAGCAGTAAGGTGTTTCCTTCGGACAACCAGCATCTGCAGCGATGCTGCCTTCTCACAAGGAAGGAGGGGTTAGAAAAGGTCGGCCCTAAAAATGCCACACCTTACCCTACCTCACGGATTTCCGTCTCCGGCGGTATGGGTGCCCACTAAGGGCTTTTAAGTGCGGAGCTAATACTCAAAAAACTTTTCATAAAAAGGCCGTGCGTGACAGGCCTCAAGCAGTTGTCCCTTGGGCTCTAGGGTCACGCTCTCAGGTCTCTAAGACCGACACTAATCTGCCTTCTTTTTCAGGTTCCTCAAGAAACACCCTTCCACGGTGTGGGCAGCCGGGAAGTGACAACCGCCCTCATACCCGCAAAAGCACGAGAGTCCAAATTGGTCAAAATCAAATCCCTTCTACACCCCATAATATCTCTCTTATCTCTACGACTAACTCTACTTACATTCCTTCATCTCACTGCACCGCTAATGCAAACGATGCGAGCTCACTAAAAGTCATTCCTGGTCACTTGAAACCCCGTTCTAGACTATATGTTGGAGCTTTTAATGTACGGACATTAGGTCAAATAGAGCAACAGGCTTCCTTAGCTAAGACTTTAGAATCTCACTCAATCGATGTATGCTGCGTCTCGGAAACACGCATACAGGATCCTAGTAAAATCATTAACCTGATTTCACCGTATCAAAACAAAGAAGCAGCCCAATTTACTTTTCGTGAATCCGGTAGCCCTGATGCAGCTTCCAGGGATCTCGCTGGTGTAGGTATAGCATTGAGTCGTAGGGCAGAACTAGCTCTCCTAGACTGGATCCCTGTAGATAGTCGCTTGTGCGCTGTCCGACTGAACGGGACAGTTAGGACTCGGAAAGATAGGGACACTCGTCGTTGCCTCTTTGTCGTATCTGCCTATGCCCCCACTGACTGCAGTTCAGACAAGGTGAAAGATGAGTTTTACGGCAAGCTTACGGACCTCCTCCAAAAAGCTAGGCGCTCTGATGTAGTTATAATGGCTGGTGACCTTAATGCTCAAGTAGGTAGACTAAGTGAAAATGAGAGACACTTGGGTGGATGTTATGGTGTCACGGCTCAAAGAACAGATAATGGCGATTGTCTGTTTCAACTATGCTCAGATAGGCGCCTGTTTGCTAGCGAATACTAACTCTAAGCATAAGGAAAAGCATCTTTTGACCTGGCGACCCCCGAAATCGTCTCAACGTTGGACCCAACTAGATCACATCGCCATCAGCCAACGATGGAGGGGTTCGATAGAGGACTGTCGCTCGTTCTGGGACACATGTTTAGATTCAGATCATGCCTTAGTGCGAGCGCGTATTTGTTTGAGGCAGTAGCATCCACCGAACTGATGGATGCTCGTAAACTCATCCCACCTGGCTCTGAACATGATGAAGAGCTAAGTGAGCTTAAGTGCAGGCTGATAAAAAGCCTACGCAACGACCGTGAACAGTGGTGGGTGGCGAAAGCAAAAACGATGGAAAAGGCAGCGGCGATGGGCAGCAGTGGGCAACTTTTTCGATTTATCAAGGAAACTGGTATTAGGAATCCAAATGTGAATGAGACTATCTCGGAAAAGGATGGGATTATAATTCATTCTCAGTCCAGGAGATTGGACCGATGGGCAGAACATTTTAGGGATCAGTTCAACTGGCCTTCAGCCACACTTCGGTTGCCCACGATCCCCAGTCATCCTGAATGGCGAATCGACTTAACTCCTCCTAGTCTTTATGAAATTGAGGCTATAGAAAATCTGAAGCGAGGTAGAGCAGCAGGTCCTGATAGGCTTACCCCTGAAATTCTTAAGGATGGTGGTCCTGTTTTAGCAGCTATATTGACTGAAATCTTAGGTAGAATCTGGGAACTGGGCGTAATACCATCTGACTGGTCTCAATCCCTGATTGTCTTAATTTATAAGAAAGGACAAAAGTCTTCTTGTGACAATCACAGAGGAATCAGTCTGACTAATATAGTTTCTAAATTGTTAGCCTCGATTATACTTAGACGCCTAACTAGAACTCGTGAAGAGCAGACTAGAGAAAACCAGGCTGGATTCAGACCTGGACGTGGCTGTATAGACCACATCTTCACACTGCGACAGGTCCTGGAACACAGACACACATTTAGGCGTCCTACAATAGTTGTCTTCCTGGACCTAAAGACGGCATTCGACTCTGTTGATCGTGAGGTTCTGTGGCAGTGTCTGTCATTGAAAGGTGTACCAAAGAAGTACATTAACCTTGTACAAGCTCTCTACTCTAAAACTACAGGTCGAGTGAGAGCTTATGGCGAACTGTCATCGGAATTCCTCACTTCAAGTGGTGTCCGTCAGGGATATCCACATTCCCCATTCTTGTTTAATTTTGTCATAGACATGCTCCTCGATATAACCTTATCTTCGTCTGACTTTTCAGGAGTTGACTTACTTACCAGGAGCCTCGCTTACTGACTTAGAGTATGCTGATGACATAGTCCTATTTGGTGAATACGCTGACAAAATGCAGAGTCTTCTGACTACCCTGAGCAACAATGCAAGCATGTTCGGGATGCGGTTTTCCCCCTCGAAATGCAAAATGTTGCTCCAGGATTGGGTTGCATCGGCACCTGAACTAGTGATAGGGAGTGAAGTAGTCGAGCGTGTAGACCGCTTCACGTATCTGGGGAGTCTCATCAGTGCTGACGGCCTGGTGACTGACGAAATCTCAGCACGGATACAGAAAGCTCGATTGGCTTTTGCCAAGTTGCGTCACTTATGGCGCAGGCGAGATATCCGCTTGCTAACCAAAGGACGAGTGTACCGTGCAACAGTTCGCTCTGTCCTACTATACGGGAGCGAAACATGGCCGTTAAGAGTAGAGGACATTCGTAGGTTACTGGTCTTCGATCATAGGTGTCTCCGAATCATTGCTCGAGTATCGTGGGACAACCGAGTGAGCAATGCTGTCGTTAGGAAACGGGTTCTAGGAAAGGAGGGCAAATCAATAGATGAGGTATTGAAACTTCATCAGTTGAGGTGGTTGGGACATGTGTTACGCATGTCTAACTACCGTCTGCCTCGACGAGCTATGTTTTGCGGCGTAGGAATAGGTTGGAAGAAAGCTAGGGGCGGCCAAACCAAAACATGGCAGAAATCGATGAAGTCACTGACAAGCGGACTAAGTCATGTTGGTAGATGTAGGCTGCGTGGTTGGGGTCCGCGAGACGAAAGTCACCAATGGTTAGAGACCTTGAACGACATGGCTCAGAATCGTTTGCAATGGTGCAGGTGCATCCACTCTTTGTGTTCTCTCAAAATCTAACCTTCCGAATTCTCTATCTTTATCCTTTCAAATTTATCTCACTGAATTATACTTTTCGAATCATATCTTCGCTCCCTAATTTTCTGCATTACTGCTAATACTTCTACTATCGCTATCACTCTTGGATTTGAACTGACAGTTGCGTCTCCGTGCTGATTTGGTATGGCGACCTGAACTGATGTACGTACGTACGAAGTTCTGCGTTGTATCTGTCTGTCTGTCTGTACAGGTTTTGTTCTTCTATTTTTATTACGTGCCTTATGTCAAATCAGCTGACTGGATTGCTATGATTGAGCGGTTACTGAAGTTCAGAATACTATTGTGTTTATTCCAACGAACAAGTAGCAATAACAATAATGATAACAATAGTCTAGGACAATACAATAAATATACAAGGTAACTGGAAGTGTACTTCCGAATAATATTGACTCCAATAGTAACAGAAACATTTACAATTACTTCGTGTTCGTAATTATACACTTAAATTTTCTACACTGTTCTCTAATATTACCATCCATGCATTGACTCCTTGGATCAAGAAAAATCTCTGGCGTGTTATGTAGTCAAATTTTTAGAATGGTCACTTAATTAATTTGTGAATGCTCTAAATCATCCTCAAAAAATTTAGTGTTATCTTTTAAGCATTTCACTTCATAACGCACATTTTTATTTACGCTTGAGTTATCTGAAACCAACAGACTACATCAAGCTGATGAAGATGCAACTAGATACATTAAATTTAAAGTATTCTGCATATGTTGTCGTTATTGCTTTCTTTCAGGATATTCGCCGCCTCCCTTGAATGTGGACAGATGCTATGGTCGCAGAATTTGTGCCTGAGGAATCACAATTATTAATCAGAGTGAAGATTAATAAAACTTTAAGATTCCCCTATTATTAGCCATGTTTTTCCGCAAATATGAGTGCTGTTGACATTTGTGAGAGAGAACAAAAAACAACTAATATGCCACGTCGTAAATGAAAAATAGCTGCGAAATATCTCTTCACTCAAGTTCAGAAAATTGTCATCTTGCGGGAAAGCGAACTTGGATGGCTTATAACTTGTGTTACATAGAGTTTGCTCTGATTTGGCATTTTCGTATTTTACTGAGATGCCATATTATTGAAGTCGTTTGAAAGCATGTGTTCTCTCTTACCATTTTTATTTAATAGTTTAATATGGACTCCCGAAGTTACCGATTAAACGTATCAATTTCGTCCAAATTTTGTTTGTGCGTTACTTTAAGATCAAGAACATCTTGTGGATACTAATTTAATGCCGTCTAGTGATTCAACCCAATTCGACTGAAATAATGCCTAATTTACGTAGGCCTACCGTGAATCTATACCAATTGATTACTCCGTCTACTGGCCTATTTTAATTATGGTGTTAGTATTTTAAGACTGTTGCGTATTCAGACAGAATTAATTTTGCTATATATGACTTGATGAAGTACATCAGTTTTCCTTCTACAGTAAAAAAGTAATGTCAACTATTATTGTCATTTGATTCTTTAAATTTACTTCTCTAACATACCAACATTCCCGATTAATTTTAAGCTTAATAATGTCAAAAAGGTTAAGTAAACTAGAAAGAGGATTTTAAATAAACCAAACATCTGAAAGTAATAAATTGATTTACTATTCAAGCTCTTTATTATGCATATATTCAATAGAAAAATGGGCAACTGTAAGAAAGAATTTTGTTAATTTTCAGCTTTCACAAGTCAGTCACAATGTTATCGCATATATATCAATAATTACATTTCTTAGATAAACCTACACCTACTTTTTTGTGAAAAAAATCGTTTGTACTTGTAATATTTTATTGCCAGATAAGAAATTATTTTCTCTTAGAATACATACACAAATATGACCTGACTACATTTATATCTGAATAAATAATACATCACTATCAGCATACTAGAAAATTGTATGAATCCGGTAATAAATTTTACATTTTTGTACTGTTATTGAAATTTGTGCAAAAATATTTATTTTTGTAAACAAAGAATCAAAATATGAAGCTGAATTACATAATTGTTCATTTAAAATGTTTATAATATCTTAAAATATTATATCAGTTCAATAGTTTTATTTATTATTATAATAATGCATGGTCATTTTGGATGACTCTTATCAAATTATCGAAAGTCAAGAAACAATGATTAAACAGTTGCCTGTAGTAAAAGAAAAATACCTGGACAATAAAATAGATATTGTTAACTGAAATGAATGAACAAATTATGTAGACGAATACCTCTGACCACTTAACATAAAACATAAAGAGTGTACAATGTTAAAGTGAAGGCAATGACTTTTATCTCAGAAGAATTCGAGAGGTGTTGTGTACTTTCACTTGAGTGATTTGATTATCAACCCATCATTGATTAACTAACTGTTACCATCTTCCGTACTTCAGAGTGAAGTCAGTTTTTAGAATTTCTTCACTAATGACTAACGTCTTTTACACTTGCCTAGACGTTTGATTAGTTGATGTCTATAATGATGATGTCATCACGTGTACGTGAAATCTGACTTTTTTCTCTTTCGACTCGACGTTTGATCTTCTGTCTGTTAGTCTCTTACCTTAATAATTAATATGTTGGAAGATTTCTATATATCTATTTCATGATAAGCGACCTATGCGAAAGGAGTCTAGGATTACTTTGACGGTATTCTAATCAAATTCATATTATCATCATGTACTGATATCAGCAAACTATTTGAAAGGTTACAATTGGGTGACTGTGGAGATAGTTAGTTGTCAATCCCGATATCACGAATCGGTCTGAATCAGACAACCACTGATCACCTGGATGCACTGAGTTTGATAGCTAGTTAATCTTCATGAGTTGGTAAACGGAGACGACAGCCAGTTTATCCTACACACTGCCTTTTGCAGCTGCTTCTGTGGATGATATTTATATTGTCCATATTTATTGTTTCATCTTTTGTTCTGCTTAGGATTGGTTTTGTAAGCTTTTGAACCGCACTTATTGTTAGAGGCCTTAATAGTCGGTTTATGATCTCACAAGTGTTCGTCATTATGGTAGGATGATCTGTTTATTGACTGCGGCTGCTGATATTAAGTACAGTGATGTGTTTGATGAGCATTTATTGATCAAATTTTCTGTAAATCTACTTTTTCTATTATATTCACTAGATGTTGCATTTCATTTCTTTTGAAGTGGTGTTGGTGAAAAATATCCTTGTTTCTTTTGAACACAGTTTGTAAACAGCTTAACTTATGGATTATTTAATTATTTCCATTATAACTGAGCGTTTAATCAGTGTGCGCTGGTTTTATATATACATAAGCGTCGAATCATTTTGTTTTCATTCTGTTGATCGAAATGTTCATGAACAGCAGTTTAATTCTACTTCAAACGTGAATTTCATGTCATTGATTAAGCTGTAAGCACTTCCCATTTGATGCTTTTTAATGATGACGAATATATCTTCTACATAGCGTATCCAGATTTTTAGCTTCATTGTTAATAACACTGCATTTTTCAACTTCTCTATTACTGAATAAACCTTGCTCTTTGCAAATTTCTTCCATTTTCAAACAAAGAGAAGATTTTCTCATTTACATCATTTTTAAATAATGGTGTGAAAAACTTGTAAATATGACAGAAATTTAATTATGGACAATAACGAAACAAACACAATGTTAACAGAACTAGCGGTTGCTCAGTCGTGAGGAAGCACTAATGGCTCATTACACTCCCAAGTACTCGATGATGATGCCAACTAGTAAGTCGATTATAACTTCACAGTTGAATCGCTTAATCGAAAGAAAACAGCACTTTCAAAATACAGCATGCTACGTCTAGTCACCTTGACCAGGGATTATAGAGAATCTTGGTATAGAGAATTCGAACGGCACTCAAGACTAAACAACCATGATTTTCATTATTATAAACTGATCAATCAGTGTAAAGTACCATAAACACCGGACTAAAGAAGTAATGCAGATAGTAAAACTACGTAATTAGTAATCTATGAATAATAACTAGATTATATACGTTTTCACGCATTTACTAATAGTATGAATCTGACGCATAGAACGACTCATGAAAAACAACTAACTTTTAAAGCTTTTTTCAGAGTAACGTTTCATTTATTTAAGTGTATGCAAACTGAGCATTTTATTTTTATCATCATTGCGTTTCCCCTCGCCCTGATCCATTCAAGAACTATAACTAAATTACTGCATACCTCACCCCCTTTCCAGTCTCCTATCATTATTAACTGTATTTTGTATTAATGTTATTTTCCTAATTGGTCAGCTGTGTGATCATGTTTTGTATGTATATAAACGGTTGCGTGAAATGTAATTATTCTCTGGCTGTTAGCACAATCATCGTGTGTTCTTCATTCCGGATTGGGGACTAGCAATATTAGGGCAGACATATGTGGACTGAACAAACATTCTTTGAGTCTGGTTACTGTTTTGGTACCTAGCAAGGTTATTGTTTTCCGTATATCGTTATTGGCATAGTCTATGATATATCAAATCTTATAAATTTCATGCTTATTTCCTAATCATTAATCAGTAAATAATTCTTCAAAATTATCCTTGATTTTGTTTATTTTGAACTGGTGTACCCATAAGGTAAAACATACAACAATTTAGTAGTATAAATTAATCTTTTTTTCATTATTGGTAAATATCATAAGCATTCTAATTTGTCTAAGGTATCTTAATAAAAATGGCAATGCAGATAAATTAAAGTTTGAAGAGAGTTTCACTGGTACTCATAAAATTAATTGCTCATTATACATTTGAAACCATACCAATTACTCCTATCAATTAAGTAACTTATAGAAATCTACATCAATAGTGATATTCATTCATACTGGATCGACTTGTATTATGTTTTAAAGAAAAAAGACTCTCAACCATTTAGTTTGAAGTTAACACACTTATTAGCCCCTCTAAATAAAGTTGATTTTTGTATGTTTGGTATCACCATAAGATTAGAATGAACTGTAATTGGTGCTTTAGTATTTCACTTTTATTGTGTATTCCTTTGTACTTAGGTATTTATGAGTACTTTATTTTAAATACATCTATGAAAATCAGATTTGACTGAAGTCTGAGTATAAAGTCATTGTGTACAAACAGTACTCACAAACTTCATTTGGCATGGTGAACTCAGTAGTGTACTAAAGTTAATTGTCTAGTGATGATTATAAATTGCCGTGAAACAGCACAAAATAAAAAATAGTATTAAATGACATGTAGTTTGCTTAGTAGAAGATAAGTAGAATTAAGATGTTTCTACAGATGACTTTTACGACTAATAACACATGATAAAAACTATAGAGATGAAACTGATTCAAATATTGTACAGTACCCATTAGTAATTGATTGAGAACTATAGATTTTATAATCACAGCTCAACAATAATTGTGTATTAATGTGTATTTTTAACTATTCGACATTTCCATTCTGAACTTTGTGAAGGCTTTATTTTATTTGATAATTTAAGTTTCTAGTTTTTTTCAGGTATAAACGAAGTATTATTATTAGAATGTGACTACAGTTGAATGAAAAAGGAAAATTCAATCTACTAAATATTTAAAATACCAAGGGGGTTTAAAATGTAGCTAAACATACCATAGTTTATTTAGGATTGTGCTAAAAATTACAAATATTATTAACTTAGAACACAGTTATTTCTAATGTACATTAATTAAGTTAGAATTACCAAAATATTTCTAACGAACAGTAAATATATAATTGTAGGTCCTTGTTAAAGCGTAAACGAAGCCAAGTAGTATAATAGCTCTGTGTCAATAATCTCTTAAATGAATGATGAAAATAATTTAATGCTCCATTTCTAAACAGCGGATGTTGAGGATTTTCAGATTGCTATGAATTCCGAATAGTGATCGACAGATTTATCTTATCTAGTAATTTTTGAATGCTGTAAGCTAATATATTCGCCAGTATATTTTCCATTGCTACTATCAGCTGTAAGCGTTACGGTTCTTTTTCGTGTAATCGTGTTGAGAACTCATAAATATAAAAACACAAAATAGAATTACTACTTTTTTAAAAGTACAATGTTATTATTTCCACTTTAAATAAAATCTACAGGAAATACGATTACAGTTTCTTTATTTTGATTAGGATTTCATAGAATTGATGATTTACTGTGATGATGTACAATATCTAGCTTAGGTGAACCTAGACATTTATATGAACCATGTGTACTTTTATCCTTGATGTCTTCATAAACATGTTACTATGTTCTATAAATCATGTGTTTCTCCTCCCTCCCAAACATTGTGTGTAAGTATCTGCCATCTCATCTCCTGCGTTATACTGCTGCGTACAGTATGCTAAGTTGACCTTTGCACTTATATATATATATATATATATATATATATATATATATATATATATATATATATATATATATATATATATATATATATATATATATATATATATATATATATATATAGTCTTAGATCCATTGATTGATAACTGGCTGACCTGAATATTAGTTACTTGATTGTTGAATGCCAACCGCTTTCGATACCACTTTTGGTTATTATTATAGCACAGCTATACTACTACAATTTCTGTGTTCTCATTGTTATAATGTGACTGCAGTTCTAAATACTAAGTTCTAATAAAAACATTACATTTACCTACACTAAAATATCTGACATGCTATTGATCTTAATTCATAATATTTCTTAAAATGAATTCTCTTTTGATAAACTTTAAATGATTTGTTAGAGTTACTTCCATTTAATTTTCGTTCATTAAAACTTAATTAAGGAAGTCCATGAAATTAATTACAAATATAAAGGTATTTAGAATGACTGCTAGAGTTACCTCAATTAATTCGACTGCATATTTCATAAATAAAAGTTTGGTAACTAAATAATTCGTAGATTCCTGAAGCTTTCCTTAATATAGATTCAAGGTTACACTACCATAGATATGGATCGCATAATTTGGAACGTAAAGTCAAAATGTGCTTACAGTTCGCGACCTTATGAAATCTTTTAAGATATACCTACTAGTCAATTCAACGATAACGCAGTGTATTACCACCAAGTCCCATTTTCAGATAAATAAAGTTTGTGAACGAACATGGAAAAACACTTCATAAAATAGTGAAGGCCCAATAATTTAAATGAAGCTTTTATTCTAGACTTTGAAGACACTCTTATGAATAACTTCGTTATCAAAATAAAACTTTTGTTGAAATTACCTATACCTCCAGATACTCTAGAATGTCCCAAATTAAGTTTTCTTACTTCCCTAAAACTTGATTATGTTTTTCATCTATACCTTGTCGTCTTGTCCGTTTCGAACAATCAAATAAACGATTACAAAATCACCATAATTAAAGAAATTAATTAGTCATATACGGCAGCTGTATAATATCCCATTTTTATGTTGAAAATGTCTGGTTCTACTGGTACTAGTTAAAGTACATTGTACTTCTGTAGGTTATAATCATCGGGAACTCTTTTCAATATAGAAATTTGTTTTCATCATTTTGTAATTGCGTCTTGTTGCTATAATGAAAATGTTGCTCCAAAATTGTGCCATTTTTTACTTGAAATGCGTAATATATGCTTGGTTACTATTTTTATTACTAACACAACTAATCAATAATCTCATAAACATCAAAAGCTATGGAATGAAAATTGTTAAGTGATTAAAATGTTTACTATTGATTATCACTGAAGGAGTGTGTTTAAAAGGGATTGTTACCTGTTTACATCTGGCTGAAATTCGTCTAAAATTAAAACAAAAGGATAAATAAATGGTAGAGATTCATTTCAGATCACAAGATTAAGCACTAAGCAATTAAAAGTATTACATCATGCTTCAGATTTTTTCGTATAAGATCAAATTTAGAATTATTTCGACATTGGCAAACCAACATATATAAAACATTTGGTTGCACCTTCTTCTAGTCTAATTCGTCGTTATGGGGATTCATTACTTCATGATCAGCGTAGTCAAATGTTCTGTGAAATCCCTATCGCGCTACAGATGAATGTCCATTGCTACACTCAAAATGTACATAAAATATATTCAAAACAGAGTTATATTCCTATGACGAAATAGTAGCGCATAACTTTCTTTAGAACTTAGATTTATATATTTTTGTTTATGAGATTAATAACAACGCATGAATAACTGCACACCACACTGTAATTCAGAAGAAAAAAGATCAGTAGCACGATATTGTTTTAGACTACTGAAAATTACGGTAATTGTGTCTAAAGCTCATTATCTAGTGTCATATGCGAGCACCTTTTAAATTTTATGCAGAAAGACTGAGTTCTTAACAATTTAAATACATAGGTAATTGCACGAAAATAACTTGTTTGATCATTTTGTTATGCTTCACAATTTTCAGAATTATACTAATGTTTCGGTTTACAGTTCACAACACGGACTGACTTAATTAGACATTTATTGAGAAATAGGAAGCCTCGAATAGCTGCTTTGTCTTAACATGTGACAGTACGCGTATATGATACAATCTGGAATCTAATCGAAACATTTATGTCTCTTGATAATAGCGTAACCTTCACATCACTGAGCTGGTATCCGATGGATTACACCTCTAACTTCAGTCAATTTCAAATATTACGCAAACGTCATTCATTATTATCAGTGATACCAGTCTCCGCTTCCCTTCAACATAATTTAACATAAATAGTTACATCTCAGGAGTGCTATATAAGTTACCTCTAAAGGTTAGTCACTAGTCAGTTAGTTACTATTAATTGTATACGTGACTTGTAGTGGATTTATAATGTGCATCACAGAATGACTTAACTAATTGATTACTACTTCTAATTGATCATTTCATATCAATAGTGCATACAATAATTATTTACCACAATATGTAAAATTTATTCATTTAATTGCTTAGATTAACAAAGCTATGAAATAAGGTTCACTATTTTGACGTCTATACAAAACATACACAGTATCAGCGAATTAATAATAATGTGCTGCTATAAAAGTTTGTAGGTTAATACGTTGGAGAATTCATCCAGTGAACTACCGTACTAAGTTTTGAATTGAGTATTCCCAAGTTGATGTTTTATTAATGTTAAATTAACCCAAATATTTTTGACCGTTATTTACTGTTGAACTTGAATAAAATTCAAAGTAGCTATAAAGACAACTTTAAGTTGAATCACACGTTTCAGCACTGTAACTTATAGGTACATAACAAAACTTGTAAAACAAGTATCTTCCATTCGAAAAAGAACTATTGATGTATTAAAAAATATAAAATGGTAACTACAATAAGATTGTGGCTTTAAGCAATTATCATGATCGTTCATAAAAATTTATGGGTAGTCTTGTGGATCTCTGAGTTCCTTTTCTTATAAGAAAGGGCATTTCATTTGTCAAAAAAGTATCGTTATACCTTATTGTTTCTTTTATGACATTGTTAAGATACGTCACAGAAATATTCGGGAAACCAGAAACATAAATATAAACACACGATTGTTATAACTTCAGCGTCATAGTCACTTGTCATATTGGTAATCTACTTACCAACCACTGATAAAATTCAAGATCGAATGATATAGGTTTATTTCTCATCAAAATATCAAAAGTGAAACAATTATTTGTAAATCCTATAGAGCTTACAATTTTTTAATGTCTGAACATGATTCAAAGATTTTCACTATGTTATCTTATTAAAGATGGAAATATCTTAAACACCTTGGGACTTTGGTACTAAATCTGCAATATTCATGGCATATAAATTAAAGAATATTTCAAATTCTATGGGAAAAAAAGGGATATCTTTATTCAGCCCTAACTGCAAGTTACCTTAAAATTGTTATGTCGTTATATCTTTTACCGCATATAAATTGCAGTCAATAAACTAGAAATCTTTTGACCAAATTTGTACTAACAGTGTCTTAAATATGTATCTATTAGAATATATTGTTTGTGTTGTGATCTTGTAATTTAATATCATAATCGTATGTACTATGGGACTAAATGGTAAAAACAGTAGCCACTACAGATTCAATTTTTAGTGTTCAAAATGATAAATTAAAAACGTCATGTTATTCTTGGCTGATCAGTTACATGATAATAATGGTGACGAGGTTATTCCATTCACAGACAAAATTATTATTATCATTTTCTAAAGATAAAAATTACTGAAATGTAAAAAGGTGTTTTATGATATTATTTTAACTAGAGTGACAAGAACATTGACGATGCATAACCATGGAAATATGAAAAATTATTGAAAATATAATTCTTTCTTTAATAAAACGATATTTACTTGTAATTTAATAAAAGTATCAATAGAAGTTTTTGCAAACTGACTTACCTTTAGCTTGTTTATTTTCCTGAACTATCAGATAAGTGAAGCATCAATGTCGTTATTACTTGACAATACTTGCTTAATTGTCGAAAACTTTTTTTATATTTTAAACCCTAAGTGATGTACTCAAGTGTGAAATTTTGTATCCATTCGTATATTCATGCATACTAATAAAATGGTCTCATGATAGTTTTCTATAAAATTAAAAGAATACCACTTTCGCTTATAATCTGATTCAATTTGAGATTGATATTCATCATGGATCGACATTAGTTGTAGTTATATCAATAACTAGGGAATGATGGATGCATGATTTGCCCTAGTGTGGGATCGTTATTCAGCTCTTTCCTATGAAGCCGCGATTGCTTAAACCCTGGACTTTCACGTTATGTAATGATCAATAAACCAATAGGTCATCAACAAATAGAAGCCGTCCTTTCGAGACCATTGCAGTTATACCTCTTACATGAGATCAATTCAGATTTCTTTTTAATGTGTCAATCATGTGGAATTAATAGATAGTTGAGAATGGTGTTCCCTTTAATCTTAGTTAGTGGTGAAATGCAGGGTCCCTAACAATGATTAAAAAAACAGCAAGCCTCGTCTTCAATCACAATAGTAACCCCCATTTTTCACACAGTTGTTATCTATCCTTCTTTCTGGTTATGTTTAACTGAAATCTCAAACCAATTCATTCTTGTTTGTAAGCCCTTACTGGCTATGTCTCATTTGAAAATCCTTTGTAATACTCCATTAAATCTATGATTATCATAATAATTGTTTCTATGGCCATTTTGATTGGCCGTTTCGACTTTAAGAAGAATGCGATTTTTAATTATTACGTTATATGAAATTATACAAAACTTTGTGGACATTAGTGTCTAAAAAAGTTCAAGTATGTTACTTCTAAAAAACAATCTCATTGTAAATTACTTCTTTATTACTTTCTTCAAACTGTGTATATCAACTGAAAAATCACAAGCTAACTGTAAGCTATATATATATCATCTTGAAGTAATCACTGTAACTAGTCGAACTGAGTAGATGCCTAAAAGTCATATCAATTAATGAACCACATCAAGCATCTTACGATTTTATATCAGTGAATTACTGAAAGTTACCAATCAATTACAATTACACAAACCTGCTTTGTTAAATGGACTTCAAAAAAAATACAGTGTTTTACTCACATTTACGAAACATAGCTGATTAAATATCGAGAATTCACAAAAGAAGTGAAATAATTTGTTACAAAATAAATTTAAAACTTGTTGACCACTGAATACACATAATTTACTTATAACGTAAAAATTAAGCATACTGTTTAAGCTGAGTAAATTTGAATCCTGCATATTTGTTTGTATAGATTCAAATATTTGTTTAATATGTCAAAGAATTAAAGGCAAAGTTTCATATTACTGTAGGGTTGTAATGATTTTTCTGTCGGTTACCCTCTTTACCGGAGCTCCAACATATTTGATTTTTAATTGCATCATCAGTTACAAAGTATTATGTAAATAAGAAAATGTTAATATAAACGCCTAAACCCAATAATTATAAAGAAACATAATGATATACCTAATAATAA
This sequence comes from Schistosoma japonicum, assembly GCA_025215515.1. NCBI lineage: Eukaryota > Metazoa > Platyhelminthes > Trematoda > Strigeidida > Schistosomatidae > Schistosoma > Schistosoma japonicum. Next base: position 45,458,540 of record CM046061.1, read on the forward strand.
TGAATGACAACTAAGTTTAAGATGTTATTAGTGCAATTAAAGTAGCTAGTTAATGTAATACATTTTCCCTTAAATACCTCAATGTACTTCAGTGAAAGTTGTAAAAGCAAACATTGAAAAAGGCATATTCCATACTTTACGTTATAATCAATATGCCTAAAATTTACAGTGAAAGTGGACGGAATCACTAAGACCACCAGAAAAAAATACAGTAGGTTTCTTATGTTCAGTAAAATTACAGCCTAGAGACAAAAGCGTATATTTAGTTTTATAAAATATAAGGAATATAAAGAATCTTAGGTTTCTCTACTTTACATTTAATCTATATTCAGTAGATTAATTACATTTGGCATTCAGATAAGTGCATAGCTCTTTAGAAGTATACTTGCATTCTATCAAAATCACATTGAGTCGCAGAATATTTCAATAAAAGTTATCGTCATTAAAGTTGCTGTTAGCTCACATTTCAATTTTTTATCTACCTTACAAATAAGTTAGAAATTGAAACAACAAAACATAAAGTAAATAGAAGTTAAACTTTGTTATTAATCAGTAGCTTTATTTACTACGTGTTTCACCCAACAGTTCTACCTTATAAACAAATTTTAAATCTGATGTTATTATCATATCAATGAATATTTGATTACTTAGTTAAGTGTACTTAAAAATGGTCATCTAATCTGATATAAGTGGTTGAACAAGTCATCTTTAGTAAACAAAGTAACTTTACTACTTTACATCTCCCTTTGTCAAGGACACTATACCTTTTACATACCTGTCGAATTTTTCTCAAGATTGTTGGGTTTGATTATTTTTAGTTGAATGATGTACCATTATTGGTAGTATAAAATCGAAACGGAATTCCATTTTTAATTAAATACCACTTAAATGATTTTTCGCTATTCATTTATCCAAGTAAGTTGTAACCGTCAACCTGCAAGTAAGCCGACATTTCAATTAAAACTAGCTGTAATTAATTCTATCTCTCAAAAGGTCTACAGAGAATCCTTAGATATCTAACAACAGGATGTTATCACATTAATTACTTGTATAAACTCTAATTATAATAAATGCACAATATATTTTGTTAGCCCGAATTTTGTTTCTAAAGAGCAGTATTACCCACTTGTATACCTGGTCTAATTGTCTGTGTATTTGTAAAACAGTGTCTTGTTGATGCAGCTGAGTAGGATATACACAAACTAGTCATATGACTGTAACTTGCATACCCATGATCCATATTGTCTATAAATTTTTTTAACTCAATATACTGAAGATTTTTCAGGCTAAACAAAAGTTGTTAACAAGTAGTTGCGAATACACTGAGATATTTTTAAAAGTGTGTTATTAACAACAAGTTTAACAAATTTGGCATCAAACAATCTAAACCGAGGACAGTTGGTCAACACTAATCTACCTATGAAGGTTAATAACTTACCTCTTTCATTTATATCTAAATTATACCATTAAGTTAATTATTTGTGTTTTGTTTAATGGATATTATCTGTAAGCAATATAAAGTGTTTTCGCAGCTCATTATTGTTATAAAATACTAAATTTCAGTTATATTTTGTGGTAGTTACTGAATGTAATCCAATAAACTTGAAGAGAAGTGAGTGTAATAAGTCATTTGTAAACCATCCAAGCATTGTCTAATACGATGAACAAGATAAGGAAAGCGGTTGTACATATTTTTTATGCACATTTAGCCCCTTAATTCTTATGTAACAGTTTTGACCATCAGATTTCTCGAAATTACTTGATCGGTTTATTTTCCAATAGATATTAAGTAATCAACAATTAACCAATTCATTCACTTATAACTTGTATAACTTCAAAAACTAGAATTACCCCACTCACTCTCATATTTTAATCTCTATGTTAATTATATTTAAGTTGGATTGTGACTGGCAAGTGGAATCCAGGACGCGCGTTTCGTCCTATTTGGGACTCATCGGCTGGATTTACCTGCATCCCAATGTTGATGTTCACAGGGGGATTCGAACTCAGTCCCACTTCGTGTCAAACGCCACCGCGTTCACCACTAGGCTACTGTGTCCAGACAATCACACTTGTGCAACGAGTACATATGTAATTCAGAATAGGCTTGTATCTTCCCGTTGATATGTAATGGACTGAAACTGGTCAGCCTCTGTTGCCATATGTGCATCCTTAGCGGATTGCCTCTATATAGCGGTCACAATCCAACTTAAATATAACTTGCGTACTACCGCTATGTAGAGGCAATCCGCTCAGGATGCACATATGGCAACAGAGGCTGACCAGTTTCAGTCCATTACAAATCAACTGGAAGATACAAGCCTATTCTGAATTGCTATGTTAATTAGTTGTAATTATTTTGCAAACACCTTAACACTTGTAAAAAAATTATTTAACACATCACCAATTTATTTGGTAAAGATTTTAAACTTATTGCAAGTTTATGTTTACATTATTGTCGAGTTTTGATGAAAATCTATTTGAAAAGAAATTTCCTAGCTTCTTCCGTCCTGCCTTAATATTTAAATGGGAACTTGTTTTGATATTCATTAAATGGATTTGTTTCATACAACCCCTCCCTCCTAACCTCATGATAAATTTTATCATGTGAATACATAATACACAGTTATTAACTTTTTAGTAACTTACCTTTTAATTCTTTTTCTTTTTGTTTCAACAAGTAAATAGTTAATTTAAAAAAATTTATTACAAAATAAATTGGGTATATTTTTAGCCAAATAGGTTAGTTAGAAGAATTAAAAAAAAGAGGATATGTACTTAAATTTGCTTTTCTTACTTTCAATTATATATGTATTCCACGGGAATCTTTAGACTAAACGATATTAATTGATTCCCGGTAGACTTTCTACTACTGTCTCCAAATATTTTTCTCATGATATTCACGAGCAAAAGTCAATGTTTATGTAGTTTGCACAAAACGCAATAGACGTGACATGTAAAGTGCATAAAACAACGCTCTGAGTCTACAGTCTTATACTCTACGATTTCCCAAGTTATTACGATCACGATATAACCAACTATACAGTCGGTCACACTGAGGACAGTGTTCTTTCGCTATAGAGTACAGTATAAGATTTGTACTCCGCACCCGAGCGTCAATTTAGATTTCGCACTTTAGTGACTCTAGATGATCTAACTAGGCTTTTGGTTGCTTTGTTCCTTTTCTCCCTTTCAAACTCTTCACCTCTGGTCCCTGAATAGCTTTATTTATTTCCTGACTGAATACATGTGAATAACACCAATCGAGTCAAGCTTGCAGTACATATGGGTTAATACAGTTTAGTGACTAGAAATATTAAACAAATTCAGTATCAGCCTGTACAACTGTAAACGTATATGTGGTAAATTATGTGCCAATAAATAATAGTTTGAACGTGACTTGGTTATCATGTGGTTTTTTGGAACCAAGTGTTTTAAATAATCAGTTGGTAATTAAAAAAGGCTTTTAGTGAAGCAGGAAAAATGTATAATCAATAAAGCGAAGAGACGGAACGAAGACACACTTCATCCAGATTTCCTCGATTTGCATTCAAATATCTTTCTTCTGATCTAACGATAATCATGATTCCTCTCTCTCCACTTTACCAATTACATAATTTGCATGTTTTACAAATCTCCTTCTTTAATTATCAACTGATTATATAAAACACCAGGTAATCAAAACACCACATGATAACCAGTCGAATTCCTTCTAATATCTACTGACCTTTAATTTATTCATAAATATATACATGATTGTACAATATGGTGATGGATTTGTTGAGGACAGATCCCCTAGATAGATCTCTTAGCATGTTAACGTTTTTAATGATTTATTGGGTATATTTTAATTAATAATAAATAAAGTTCAAGTTATTGTAAGCTGTCAGTAAAAACGTATCCACTGAGTAAATTAGGTGTAGCCATTTATATATATATATATATATATATATATATATATATATATATATGTTTAATTGTGTAAAAGGTTGTGAAATGAAGACATTTTCATACTAACATAAGCGAATCATTGGTCCCATCCGATAAATATACCGCCTTCTTTATATAAAATACACAAGTACGTAATAATGAATTGCGTATTTCACTGCTACAAACACATGATGTGACATCTATGAATAATCCTAAATACATTACTTTCTTGATATTTTTTCACAAAATTTGACTTAGATATTTTGTAAATTATGAATAACCTTAAGTTTTTGATCATACTACCGAAGTCATAATTTAACTAGTAATCAGAATAACGTATTCTTTATTTTTAAAACTATCAGATGTGAAATATTCCTTGTAGATATTTTGCTAATACATTCCTTTCCATACAGGGTTATTACTTATGAAGTGCCACTTAGAATGATAATGAAGTTTAGTACAATGAATATGGACGAAACATCGTTTAGATACCATAAACGACTTTTTATGTCCAATAACTTTAATCAAAATATTCAACTGATTTCATTGTTTAATTATTTAATTTATGTATATAATCTGTACATTCATAAAATGCCATAAAACTTTATCAGCGTAGATAAACCATTATAACATTTTCATAAAAAAAACCATCTTACCTTGTATTTTATAATAATTAACTACATTGTAAATAATGAAATGATTTATCATGTCGTAAATAGTGTGTAATATACCTTTAAAATGACAATTTCTGATTGAAACAGAATTAGATTTGAAAATTATGCCATCAAGTCACTCACATTAGAAAACGCTACATCACTATTAATGCATATCAAGACTGTAAACCATCATCGTTATTTCAATTTACACTATATTCCTTATATCAGCTAGTTATTTTTTCTTCAATTTACTGTACTTCAACTCTCTTAACTTACAAGTTGCATTCATTCTGTTTGAATTTCATTGACTAATATATGACTTTTATTCAGAATTCATCAATCAACAATTAATTAAAAGTATTTTAAGAGGTGAAGAAGTAGTTTCACTGAGTACTTTTCTATTAAAGTATGGATTGCTGCAAAAGTGAGGAACATTATATTATATTTAGCAGTAAAATAAATGTCAACATAGTTTGACAAAAGCAATGTTAAGTACTAAAGTTTGCGAAATATATTTGATAAGATCCTTATTCTAACTAATATTTATCATAAAGATGATAAGCATTAAAGTTATGCATTCTCTCTAATAAACGCGATAATAATACTGAGCATCTTAGTAATCAGGCTTGACCTGTAAACCAGGGTGTGCATCAATCAGGTACGAGGTTTACGCATCTTTTCAACACGTGACTAAAAATGCATTGCAATTTTCCGTTAAGAAAAAAATCATGGATATATGTAATATACATATAACTATAAAATTATTTATTTCACACTAAGAATGTAAAGCATTTCAGTTATGCTCAAAAAATACTAAACCTCTATACAATGATAAACAATTTTCGATAATCATGGTTTAAGCCACGTTTAGAAATATGATCTACCGTTGAAAACAAATAGGTTATAAACAAGTAGGTACCAACTACAAATTTAAATAAAGGTGCAGTGAAACCTTTAGTCCTAGAATATAATAAAAATTAACTTTTATTATACTTATAATAATTATAACCAAGTGACATAAACCCACGCATTATCTTGACTCGGGGACATTTAGAATAGTTAATTGGAAATAGTTTTTGTCATACCTCACACTACATTGAATATCAGATTTAAAGGCTCAACTGATCAATTTTAAACCGTTCAATCAACAAAGTGAACTTAGTTATCACTGTTGCTTAATAATTACTCCTATGAATAATTTGCCTAAACAGGAGATTCGGCATTCTGGAAGACTTCTTGCTACTCGATGCATCGTCCCAATACATAATCCTAAAGTTAACCTTTCGTAAATTTTCACTGCCTAATAACCTCTAAACTAATTAATAAAATGTTACACCACGGCCACTCCTGTACCTTTTTTATATCATAAGTGGCTAAAACAAACAATTAGCAAAAAGTGGCTTAAACATACTCGATTCTTTTGTTAATGCTGAATAAAAGTAGGCAGATGATTAGTCCAAAGTGAATATGCATTTTTAACAAGCGTATTTATTATTCTTCACTTAATCCTTTAAGTAACTTTTAATTCTATGTATCTTATTACCTAAGTGTATAATTTCTTCTGAGATTATGGATTTATGATGGATTAGTTAAATACTAGGTCTTAACGACATCGATAAAGTTGAAAGTTATACAAAAAATTGTGATGATTATGTAAACGTATTTATTATATGTTACTAAAATTGTAGTTAAGTGTATCTGTTGTGATATTTCAGATTAATTAAAGCTAGACTTATATTACAAGCAAAAATAGTAAGTAGGTAACGAAAACGCATGTTTAACGTAACTCAGCTACAACATAATTCATTTTTGCACTACTGATATTGCTAAGGTACATTTGAACAAGTTACGCCACAGTTCAAGGGAGATCGCGTACCATAATTATCTTACAAGAAATCGTATCGATACAACAACCAACATTTAAAGAAAAAGTACAGAAGGTAATCGATCACTTTTATATTTACTTGCACAGATCCTTCCATACTGTGTTACATTGATCGATACCTTAAGAATATACATTTTTATACTTGTGGAAACTCCAGGGTTAATTGTCATCATTATATGTTTCCTAAGTGCATAACGGGTTACTTAGTATCTATTCTATTTTTTAATCTCGCATATGTCTCATTTCATAAACAAATTGGAAAACTTTCATTGCACTTTCGATATAACTTGTTATATTATTCGTACCTTTAACATCATCTACAAGATTATGCAAGACCATACAGGTAAACTGTTCATGACTGTTTTCATTTATTTTAGAAGTATGGTACACTAATCACTTTTGTCATTATTTCAACTACAACTGTGTACTTCATCATGTATTATGGATTAATGAACGATTGTTTTTGATGACTCGGTCTGTCATCACACTTCATTTATAGTTTTTCAGACTTTCGGTTGTGATAAGAACGGAATTTAACAAGCGTATAGACTATAAAATTAAAAATTTGTGGCACAAATTCATCCTTTAGCTAATTGGTAACTATCATCTGTAACATGCTCTCCTACTAATACCTTTCATATCACAAGTGACTGCACTAAATCTTTAAGGTTACTATAAGCGGAAATTCAAATGGGGTATGATGTTATAACATGTCGATTACATAATTTATAAATTACACGGACCAACTTTATAATACATAATAGTTAATTCTAATTTATCAATGAATTTCAATTAACCAGATTAACATTTAATAATGAATTTTATAGGCATGTATAAAATAACCTACATGTTACGGATTCATTCAACATAAAAGTTAAAATTAAGATTCCATATATAGTTGTCATGGATTTTATTAATCTTTCACAGCAACTATTACTACTGCTTCCAATACTACTATTAATAATAATGATTCGAATAAATCCCTTACATGGAATTGGAAATTTTGATAAATTCAATAATGTATCAGGTTATTTAATACACTTTTTATTTGTCGTGCTTACAACAACATGTAACATCATATGTAATCAGTAAATATTTACATAGAATACTTATACTTCAATTTCATCATACTAACATGTCTATACTTTACTAATATGAATGTACATCATAGAGTCTCTATGCTATACGTCAAAATTGTATTCTAAGTTCAATTAAGAAAAAATATCATATCAGTGAATGTCAATATTTATTTAATAGTTGAGAAAAAATGAACGTATTCTATACTACTCTTAGGTTTCCACTCAACTATTTCTGTATTTCAAAAAATTTACCTTTAAAAAATGTGACATGAATTTTCATAATCAATAAACAATTTAATAAGAGATATAAAATAAACCATCTAATATCGTTTATTGTATTTTATTAATTGTTTTTGCTAACAGTGTTTCAAACTCTTATTATGCGTACATAATGAATTCTAAAGAGTAAATCTCATAAAGCCAGTCATCATACTTAAAAATGTTTGTTGGTTAATTCATTTTATTTTTAATAATGAAGAGAAACTTAGAAAAACAGTACTGACAATTTTCAAATCTTTTCTTATTTCTTTTATTCTTCAGTAATTTTTTTCTTATTCGCATACATTATACTTCAGTATTATGTAAATCTCATCTAATTTTCAATGTTTTTTTGTTTCAAGTTGAATATGAAGATTAATCTTTCGTTTTTATGTTATTTAAATTGCCCTTATTACTGTTGCTTGAATGGTATCATTTTTCAAGTAGTTCACTTTTTCATTTTGCATACTCCTAATTGTGTAATCTAGATTGTTTTCGACATTGACTTACAATTCATCTTGCTAACCGTTTTAAATAGTATAAATACTAGTACAGAAATGTTAACAACGAGTTAAGGTGATAAGTAAATCTAGTTGAAAAAGAACATGAACGAATTCCTTGTTATATTTTCGCAAACATTCTTCAGAAATAATCAATGACTAGAACTGAAGCAGATGACATTTAAATTAAGAAGATTATTTTGAAGTAATCATTGATAGCCTTCAACAAAATTATTATCATCTACATAGCTCTACTTCTCAAATTGTTTATTATTAGTTTATTACTATAAACATTATTAAATCCTTAGCATTTTCCAAATATTTATTAAATATAGCAAAGATCAAGAAGTTAGAAATATATTTAGTACGATGGGATTGTACCAGTTATATGCAAACAATGAAATCAAACACATAAATACTAAAACAGAATGATATTTTAAATAATTTTGTTGATTTATTAGTCTAAATAATTAAAGAACCAGTATTATAAAACATTTTCATTTTGTAGTCATGTAAAACAGATTATTCTATGAGAAAACGTCTCAATAATTATGTCTTTAAATTGTTTTTGTGTACTTACTTACGCCCATTACCACTCACAGAGGAGCATAGAACGCTCACCAGTATTCTCCATTGAACTCTGTCCTGAGCGATCCTTTCCATCTGTTTCCAGTTGCTGTTCATCCTTTTAATGTTTACTTCCGATTCTCGATGCAGTGGGTTCTTTGACCTTCCTCTTTTTAGTTTCCCAACAGGATTCCAAGTTAATGCTTGCCTCGTGATACAGTCTGATGATTTCGGCAATGTATATCCTATTCATTTCCAATGTGTTTTCCTAATTTCCTCCTCGGCTGGAAGTTGGTTTGTTCTCTTCGATAGGAGGCTGTTGCTGATGGTTTCCAGCCAACGGACATTTAGTATCTTGCATATACAGTTGTTTATAAATACCTGTACCCATTTGATGATGTTTGCAGTAGTCTCTCCACTTTTCAGCTCCATACAGAAGAACTGTTTTGAAGTTTAAATTGAAGAGTTTGACTTTTAGGTCGGTTGACTGTTGTTTTGAGTCCGATATGTTCTTCAACTATAGGAATGCTGCCCTTGATTTGCCGATCCTTGCCCTTACATCTGCATCGGATCCTCCTTGTTTATCGATGATACTTTCCAGGTACGTGAAAGTATCCACTTCTTCCTGGATTTCACCATCAAGTTCAATTGGGTCGATGCTACCTGTGTTAAATTTGAGGATCTCGCTCTTTCTTTATGTATGTTCAGGCCTACTGATACTGAGGTTGCTGCTACGTTGGTTGTCTTCACTTGCATTTGTTGGTGTGTATGGGATAGAAGAGCTAGATCATCCGCGTAGTCCAAATCCTCGAGCCACATCCTACTTGTTCATTGAATTCTGCGCTTTCTCTCAGATGTGAAGGTCTTCATGATCCAGTCAACCACTAGAAAGAAGAGAAGAGGCGAGAGTAGGCAGTCTTGTCTGACTCTGGCTCTCATAGGGAATGCATCTGTCAGCTGTCCTACATGAACGATTTTGCACTGCAGTCCGTCGTAGGAATTCCGGATGATGTTGACGAGTTTCTGTGGTACACCGTAGTGTCGAAGAAGTTTCCATAGTGTTCTTCTGTCTACACTGTCAAACGTCTTCTCATAGTCAATGAAGTTGATGTACATTGACGAGTTTCACTTAATTGGTTGTTAAACGATGATCCGTAGTTTTGCGATTCGGTCTGTGCACGACCAATCCTTGAAAAAACTAGCCTGTTGATCTCAAAGTTGAGTATCCACTGACCTTGACTATAGATCTATCGCGACCACTTTTTTATTCCTACGAAGGTGATCCCTTAGTGGTTTCATGATAGATGCACGATCGGGTATAAATCGTCTGTAGAAACTTACCAATCTGTTGAAAGCTCGCAACTGCTAAATAGTAGTTAGTTCAGGATACTTCAGAATAGCCACAACCTTGGGTTTTTAGGATGGTATATCATTAGCATCAGTAGTACGACCCAGGAAATTCTATGAGGTTGTTTCAATTTGGCATTTCTGTGTATTCATTGTAACTCCATACTGTTGCAGTCTTCAAAAAACTGTGTCCAGATGTTTCATATGTATTTCCTTGTCTGGGCTTGCTATCAAGCAGTCACCGACGTTTGCATGGATATAGTCAAGCCCGCAAAACACGTCATCGATAAAACGCTGAAATGTTTGTGCTACATTCATCAAACCAAAGAGCATTCGGAAAAATTCGTAAAGACCAAATGAGATAAGGATATCAGTTGTGGGTATGGCATTTTCAGACATGGGCATTTGATTGTACGCCTCTACCAAGTCGATTTTCGAATGTACTGTCATACACCTCAAGGTGGCCATTAAATTGTGAATATGTGATAACAGGTAACTATCGGCCATAGCTTGGGCGTTGAGATGTCGGTAATCACCAGTGGGACGCCAATCATTGCTGTTTTTCTTCGGGACCATATGTAACATAGATAACCATGGGCTACTTGATGGATGGATTATTCCGAGGTCAATCATATGACCGAATTCATTTTTTGCAATCCTTAATTCTTCGGGTGCTAGTCAGCGTGCTTTGGATGATACAGGTTGACCTGTAGTCGTGATGCAATGTGTAATATTACTAGTCACTCATGATAATTTTGATGTTGCCTTATTCAGATCTAGATATCTGTCAAGTATTGGCTAAAAATAAGGGTCAATTGAATGCCAAAATCGTAGAGGGCATAAACTATAACCTGTAGTAACGGTTCCACGAATGTATAGCTTTGTGTTGCTGTCAACTAGCCTCTTTTTGCTAGGGTTCATAAATAAGTCGTTGCGGCTTAGTAAATCTGCGCCGATGATAAATATTTTTACATCGGTGATGGTGAAAATTTAGTGTATGAGTTTTCGTAAAGCCACATTCAAGTAGACAAATCATTTTACCATATGTGGCTATTCATTTTTCGTCGGCTGCCTGTAGATTGAATGTAGCTTCATTTTGGAGATCAGATAAAGTTGCAGGAAGGACGCTGACTTCTGCACCAGTGTCGATGAGGTGGCAAACCTTGGTTATCACATCAGTGATGAATAACAGGCGGCTGTTTCCACCGGCTACGGTGAGGGACTTTGTTATGGAGAACTACTTGGTCTATGTTGTTTCTGTAAGTCGACAAAACGCGAAATTATATTGTGCGATTTTGCCACTACGTTTTTCTGTCGCATGAAGTTTCATTATGACGAATAAACTCCAGTGTAGCGAGTTCTAGTGATCTCCGGAATTCGACTAGTAGATGAAGCTAGTTCATCTACTGGGTTGGTATGAAATGTCACCAAAACTGCTAGTACTTGTTGCGGCAGTTTTGATAGGAAGAGATGATGGAAGAAACCTTAGTCAGAAGTGTGTTGACTAATGACTTCTCTCGTGCTCGACAAAAATTCTGTCGCTGAACCGCTACCAAACTGGAAGGTGGAGAATAATTCATTAAGACGTTGTCTGTCGGATAAGTCTCCGCATTTGAGAATTGATCTTTTGAGCTGGTTATAAGGTTCTAGGCAGTCGGGGCTGAAAGAGTAAGGGGTGACGTGTCTGTTCAATTTACGCGAAAGTGACCTTACGACGACAAGAAATTGAACGCGCGGATCTGTCACGCCGTGGTCTGGAAACTTGGCTTCTGTACAGCAGAACCAAGCTTTTATATTTTCTATCCAAAGGGAGATGAGCTGAAGGTTTGAAGGAGTGGGGTTTTAATCCTAATAAGCTTAGGATTCTGATCAGACATCATCAAAGTAACAATATATATAAGTACAACAGTACAGTGGAAACTATGTGGGAAAATACCAAAAATACTCTATTAAAATCTATAAATAGGAACGAACTCAAAGTAGTGATTGTCTTCAGATCACGTCGGACTTGCCAGTGGAGTGCACCTGGCATATGTTTAAAAGTTGTTGTAAGGTCGTTGATATTTGGGTAAGTTATTCTACAATATTTTGTTCAACCTAGAAATCCTGTGCAACTATTTATTTCGGGGATTATTTACTACCACAGATGTATATCTGTTTCTTGGCTCTATTACTCTTCTTTATCCGCTTATTTGCTTGTGTGTATTCAGTTTGTCACTTGATCTTCTCAACTCTTGTTCAGCTGTTATTTATTTCTATCTTCTTGTTCCTACTTTCTCAGTGGAGATCCATTCCGTATATTACTTCATCTTGCAGCCTAGAACTTCCTGGCACGTTGAATTTAGTTTTTTTCTTTGATTCCTTTTCAGTTGTTATCCATGGCAGTTGAAGTGTACCCGGGTATATAACCAAGTTACTCTTGTCATACAACCAGAGCCACTTCTATCGACTGAACCCACTCTTACGAATGAGAAGGAATCAGAAGGCACTGAAGAATGAAAGAGAAATTATATTTGATCGCAAACAAAGCTTCAATGGAATAGCAACTTCTAGGCTGGCAAATTAGCGAGATGCTACCCACGGTGGTTTGAGTCATGATGTGGTGGTGATGCGTGACTGCGCATCTTCAACTAGTTGTGTTGCTAAAACAAACATGGTCAGCATCGATGTCGAGGGCCTATGCAACTATTTATTTTGGGAATTATTTACCGCTACACTGTTTTTTCTTTGGTCGGTAAGTCTTGTAAGGCTTGAAACCTGTTTCTGAGATCTATTTTTAATTCCGTGAGTGTGTTAGCATCCTGAAAAAGGCTGTATTGAACCACTGTATTGCTGTCACTTCAAATACCTAATGCTTATTTTGCATCAGTTCCAATTTGGCAACCACAAAGTGATGATCTATAACCATGTTAGCTCCTCTCTTGGTTCTCACATCTTCCATTGATCTTCTGAATTCTTTATTGATGCATTTATGATTGATCTGATTCTCTATAGTACGATCCAAAGAGACCAATGTAACCTTGTGTATGCGTTTGTGGGAAGAAAATTGTACCACCTATATCCATTTTGTTGATAAAAGCATAACTTTTTAAGTCTTTTACCGTTCTTGTTTCATTTTCCCAGCCCTTGTCATCCCATGATGTCTTCATATCCGGTGGTAATCATTCCGGCTTTTGCGTTAAGGTTCCTCATTAGCATTGTCAGACCCTTTACTGAACACTTCGTTACAATTGGTTGCAGCCTATCTGTTATATAGTGATAAAAGGCCTACTATTATACGCGGAAAACTAACTGCAACTGTAATCTGCAAATTTTTTTTCGCAAACTGATAATCGCAACCATGACTAAAAACTCGACAACTGATTACTCACCCCAAGCCAAAATCAAGAAGACACATATGCAGCACTAGAAAGATTCAATTTTATTATATCCCAACTCTGTATATATAGTTTCAAAAGCGACCTTGTAGTAATTAGAGTAATTAGTACACTAAAAAGACACTACAACCAATCACAATCAGCAAGGTAAGAGCGAAGGAAATGAAGAGCAGTACCGGTTACCGCTTACTTTACAGTTAAATAAAAAATGGCAAAAATAAGTATAATTACATGAAAAATAACTAGTTCTTTCTCTTCTTAGCAATGTCATAAAACTCATCTTTGTCCTCGTTGTTTTCGTCGTTGGTGGGTGCATAACATTGAATAATATTAATTGTAATCTCCTTCTTCATTGTTTGAAAGATGATTTATTGATTCTTGGTCCATATGGTCCCCATCCTACAAGTACATCGCAAGCTTACTTGGATAGCATCAGACCAACTCCTTGGGCATGAGAAGCATCTTCATGGCTATTTGATTAATCTGCACGCTCTTCCACATTGTCCGAACATTCCGCGTATATACAAAATTTTTTGCTGTGGTTGTTAGATATGGTATCAGCCTAATGACTTCCGAGGAATCTCGGCTTTTGTTATGAGGTGTCATTATCATTCCTTCCACTCCCACTGCAGAGTTTTAATGATTTAGTTTGCTTAATCTGGTTCGCGTTATTTTAAGCAAGCTTTTGTTTTCCGGGATGGAAATGCTAGCTTCATGTCCAACCCTCCTCCTTTGCCCGAGCTTGGGGACCGGTAGTATCTTCAAAACAGCTGGAGGCGGAGTTCATTGATTCACATGTCGGTAATATTTAATATAGTATAAACATTAATAATAATGTAAAATATATGCTAAAATATCTAGCGTGTAACAATATAATATATACTGTAATTTATAATGTTTAATAAATTAGAATCAATATTCACTAATTATAAGAATTAATACCATGAAAAATGAGTGTAATTTACTTATCTTATAATGACACTGCTAGTAAGAGGCATTATGTTTGCCAAAGAGTTAACTCGCAACTATCAATTATTTAGCTTTTGTTCACAATGTTGCTGTTTACAGTTATGTTTAACTACTTGGTATCAGTACAGTGCTAATCAAACGTTGATCATAGCAAAAAGTTAGCACTGAAACTTATAATTTGTCAGTAAAGAAGCATTATCATTATACCTACTCGCAATTTGTTAGTTTTACGTGGAGATGAGACAAACAGGTTGGTATGCAACAATGCTCTTCCCGTGATAAACGTTTTGAGGGATAGTGAAAGAAAAATTTTCAACGTATGTCCCACCATGTTTTATATTAAAACCTCCCCTTCCTTCTTACAATTTACCAAGCAAAAGTTAAGTTGCTGAAAAGTTGTAAGTTGCATCAAGTCACTTGAAACAAATCTCAGGAATTTTATAGGAATTTTCTTCCTAAGAAGAACAAAATGATTCACTAAACTTGGGCGTTGAGTGCATGTAAGTCATATGAATAGAACATACCTGTAAGTAATCTCAGGTAATGAAAATAAATTTCATTTGCTGAGATTATTTACAAATATATCCCTTACAGATGACAGAAACGTTCATAATTTGCAACCACTAACTCCACTCCCTACATCACCACTTCTTAATAGCTAACATGTTTTACATATCATACCCTCCCACTGTTCCTCTTTGCCTTTGTCTAAGTGGTTAGATATCAAATTTAATTTATGTGTAGAATAAGCAAAAGATCAATGTAAGTGTAGTCAAGAGAATGTAGCTGGTGATATGGTGAATACATAACTTGTATCTACTAATAAGCATTTCTTAAGAAACGTAATCGTGAACAATAAAAAGATCAATGTAAGCCTTGTTACTGAGTCTATTCATTTTGCTGTCATTATAATTACCATAATTGGCACAAAAAATTAAAAAAATAATTGAAATATCTGTATCTTAATAGCTTTCCATAACATTTGGTTAACTATTATATTGCTATAATTATGGCAACTAATTAGTGTATGTTCTCATCTTTTAAGAAGTTAAATAAACTATTTTTCCTAATCAATCTACTTCCACCATTTCTCTAACACTAGTGGTGTTATTTATTTTTCATTTCGCCAACTTGAATAATAAGAACTAAATTCAATTATTGCCTATATTACGCATATCATTATGTTCATTAAATGATTGTTACCAATGCATAGATCTTCCACTTTTCATTTAACCCTTTTATTTTCCAACTAGGTCATTATAATGTCGACATCTTGAGCATACTAGCAACATTTAAACTGGTGTTCATTTGGTGCACATGTTATTACGTTTATTAAACTATTGTTTTCGATGAAGCAAGTATTTGTGTGCTAAACGTGGACTGTGAAAGTAAAAGATATGTGTTGGCTTCAGGTCTTTAATCATAGAAATCTTCGTAGCATGGCCCGCATATCATAGAGTGGCCAATAAGCAGTATTGATATTAAGCACAGAGTGCTAGGAAAATATGGTAAGTTAGTTGAAGTAACCGTAAACATTAACCTACTGAGATGGTTGGGACACGTGATGAGCATGTCTGACTACCGCCTGTCTCATCACTATATGCTAGCTTAGGTAGGACTAAGATGGAAGAGAGGCGAAAGTAGTCCAAACCAAACAGAGCGCCAGTCTTGAACTCTGATCAATACGAACAACGACCTAATCAGGATCAAAACCTTGAGCGATGATACCAGACGTAATTCTATACCATTATACATGCCCCAAAGCTGCTGCTAGTCTTCATGTGGGATTGCAAGAACACATCAATTTGTCAGCAGTCATATATATATATATTAAGTCATTCGCATATATGCATGCAAAACATGATCGTATATATGATCAAATAGAAAATTGACCTAAATACATGACAAAGGTAACAGTGGTATGAAAAGTGGGAACTGGTGAGATTAGCACCTACATAGTTGTGATGGGTGATAAAGGAAATAATAAAAATCCAGTGTTCAGTGCATATGACATCAAAATATATGGAATAATCTTCTGAAAAGATAGACTTCAAGCTGCTCGTGACTCGCGAGTTATGTTGAGCTTGCTTTAAATACTGAGTTTGGTGGCCAATTAATGAGTATTACAAAGTATACCAAACAAAAACATGCGTTTCTACATATAACGTTAAATAAGTATTATTTATTACACTAACGTTCGAACAAAAAATGCCTTGAGATGAAACGCGAGGATATTTCACGGGTTTACTATTAACGTTTCGCTCAGGATAACTTGGTGCAAAGATTATTCGATTATGATCCATGTAGTGTCACGCATATTACGATACCTATTGCCAGCCAAATTGGTGTGTCTGAAAGCCCTTTATCGGATCTACTATAAGTTAATACATTTTCTTGTTTTTTACCATACACATAAGTTAAACATAAATTGTGCATAAGAATGTAAGAGACGCATAAAAAATTGGAGGCTTGACGATTGGAAATGGCATTTCATGTACAGACAACCAGTGTACTCACATACTTTTGTTTATATAAATAAGCATACTCTTGCTTCCACTCCATATTACACGGTTCCTTGTCCATGTGTTTCCGACTGTGACTGATCCTTGTTATGCATTATAGATTCTGGGCATTAAGTAGTTACTTAACTCACTTAATTTCTGTCTTCTAAGCAAAAACTTTCAAGGTCAATTTAAAGAAATGTTAGCTCCTTGAAATTTACACTTTTGTTGCTGGAGAGCGTTCCCAATTAAACAGAGATTTAATTCTTACTAAGTAACTACAGAAACTGAGGAGTATTTATAAATTTTTTGTTTGAGGGTGATTGAACAATAAGACCCAGAGTGATAGCGCTCATCAGCTACAAACTGTGGTTAGAGTCGACTCCTAGTGCTGAGTTCGTGACTTCTATATTTTGGTTTAAGGTGAAAAATCAGCTGTCTAGTTGTTGGTCACGGCTGCGATTATCAGTTGGCATAAACAAATTAGCAGATTGAAGATGCAGTTAAATTTTCAACGTACAACAATGGGCGGTTTTACCCGTTATATCAGTTCAATAGTTAGACGTTGATCTGGTTAAACGAAACACGTCACTTGGTCATATGCCAAGTGCACTCCACTGGCGAGTCCGACGTGATCTGAAGACAATCACTACTTTGAGTTCGTTCCTATTTATAGATCATGACTCAAACCACCGTGGGTAGCATCTCGCTAATTTGCCAGCCTAGAAGTTGCTATTCCATTGAAGCTTTGTTTGCGATCAAATATAATTTCTCTTTCATTCTTCAGTGCCTTCTGATTCCTTCTCATTCGTAAGAGTGGGTTCAGTCGATAGAAGTGGCTCTGGTTGTATGACAAGAGTAACTTGGTTATATACCCGGGTACACTTCAACTGCCATGGATAACAACTGAAAAGGAATCAAATAAAAAACTAAATTCAACGTGCCAGGAAGTTCTAGGCTGCAAGATGAAGTAATATACGGAATGGATCTCCACTGAGAAAGTAGGAACAAGAAGATAGAAATAAATAACAGCTGAACAAGAGTTGAGAAGATCAAGTGACAAACTGAATACACACAAGCAAATAAGCGGATAAAGAAGAGTAATAGAGCCAAGAAACAGAAATACATCTGTGGTAGTAAATAATCCCCGAAATAAATAGTTGCACAGGATTTCTAGGTTGAACAAAATATTGTAGAATAACTTGCCCAAATATCAACGACCTTACAACAACTTTTAAACATATGCCAGGTGCACTCCACTGGCAAGTCCGACGTGATCTGAAGACAATCACTACTTTGAGTTCGTTCCTATTTATAGATTTTAATAGAGTATTTTTGGTATTTTCCCACATAGTTTCCACTGTACTGTTGTACTTATATATATTGTTACTTTGATGATGTCTGATCAGAATCCTAAGCTTATTAGGATTAAAACCCCACTCCTTCAAACCTTCAGCTCATCTCCCTTTGGATAGAAAATATAAAAGCTTGGTTCTGCTGTACAGAAGCCAAGTTTCCAGACCACGGCGTGACAGATCCGCGCGTTCAATTTCTTGTCGTCGTAAGGTCACTTTCGCGTAAATTGAACAGACACGTCACCCCTTACTCTTTCAGCCCCGACTGCCTAGAACCTTATAACCAGCTCAAAAGATCAATTCTCAAATGCGGAGACTTATCCGACAGACAACGTCTTAATGAATTATTCTCCACCTTCCAGTTTGGTAGCGGTTCAGCGACAGAATTTTTGTCGAGCACGAGAGAAGTCATTAGTCAACACACTTCTGACTAAGGTTTCTTCCATCATCTCTTCCTATCAAAACTGCCGCAACAAGTACTAGCAGTTTTGGTGACATTTCATACCAACCCAGTAGATGAACTAGCTTCATCTACTAGTCGAATTCCGGAGATCACTAGAACTCGCTACACTGGAGTTTATTCGTCATAATGAAACTTCATGCGACAGAAAACGTAGTGGCAAAATCGCACAATATAATTTCGCGTTTTGTCGACTTACAGAAACAACATAGACCAAGTAGTTCTCCATAACAAAGTCCCTCACCGTAGCCGGTGGAAACAGCCGCCTGTTATTCATCACTGATGTGATAACCAAGGTTTGCCACCTCATCGACACTGGTGCAGAAGTCAGCGTCCTTCCTGCAACTTTATCTGATCTCCAAAATGAAGCTACATTCAATCTACAGGCAGCCGACGAAAAATGAATAGCCACATATGGTAAAATGATTTGTCTACTTGAATGTGGCTTTACGAAAACTCATACACTGAATTTTCACCATCACCGATGTAAAAATATTTATCATCGGCGCAGATTTACTAAGCCGCAACGACTTATTTATGAACCCTAGCAAAAAGAGGCTAGTTGACAGCAACACAAAGCTATACATTCGTGGAACCGCTACTACAGGTTATAGTTTATGCCCTCTACGATTTTGGCATTCAATTGACCCTTATTTTTAGCCAATACTTGACAGATATCTAGATCTGAATAAGGCAACATCAAAATTATCATGAGTGACTAGTAATATTACACATTGCATCACGACTACAGGTCAACCTGTATCATCCAAAGCACGCTGACTAGCACCCGAAGAACTAAGGATTGCAAAAAATGAATTCGGTCATATGATTGACCTCGGAATAATCCATCCATCAAGTAGCCCATGGTTATCTATGTTACATATGGTCCCGAAGAAAAACAGCGATGATTGGCGTCCCACTGGTGATTACCGACATCTCAACGCCCAAGCTATGGCCGATAGTTACCTGTTATCACATATTCACAATTTAATGGCCACCTTGAGGTGTATGACAGTACATTCGAAAATCGACTTGGTAGAGGCGTACAATCAAATGCCCATGTCTGAAAATGCCATACCCACAACTGATATCCTTATCTCATTTGGTCTTTACGAATTTTTCCGAATGCTCTTTGGTTTGATGAATGTAGCACAAACATTTCAGCGTTTTATCGATGACGTGTTTTGCGGGCTGGACTATATCCATGCAAACGTCGGTGACTGCTTGATAGCAAGCCCAGACAAGGAAATACATATGAAACATCTGGACGCAGTTTTTTGAAGACTGCAACAGTATGGAGTTACAATGAATACACAGAAATGCCAAATTGAAACAACCTCATTGAATTTCCTGGGTCGTACTACTGATGCTAATGATATACCATCCTAAAAACCCAAGGTTGTGGCTATTCTGAAGTATCCTGAACTAACTACTATTTAGCAGTTGCGAGCTTTCAACAGATTGGTAAGTTTCTACAGACGATTTATACCCGATCGTGCATCTATCATGAAACCACTAAGGGATCACCTTCGTAGGAATAAAAAAGTGGTCGCGATAGATCTATAGTCAAGGTCAGTGGATACTCAACTTTGAGATCAACAGGCTAGTTTTTTCAAGGATTGGTCGTGCACAGACCGAATCGCAAAACTACGGATCATCGTTTAACAACCAATTAAGTGAAACTCGTCAATGTACATCAACTTCATTGACTATGAGAAGACGTTTGACAGTGTAGACAGAAGAACACTATGGAAACTTCTTCGACACTACGGTGTACCACAGAAACTCGTCAACATCATCCGGAATTCCTACGACGGACTGCAGTGCAAAATCGTTCATGTAGGACAGCTGACAGATGCATTCCCTATGAGAGCCAGAGTCAGACAAGACTGCCTACTCTCGCCTCTTCTCTTCTTTCTAGTGGTTGACTGGATCATGAAGACCTTCACATCTGAGAGAAAGCGCAGAATTCAATGAACAAGTAGGATGTGGCTCGAGGATTTGGACTACGCGGATGATCTAGCTCTTCTATCCCATACACACCAACAAATGCAAGTGAAGACAACCAACGTAGCAGCAACCTCAGTATCAGTAGGCCTGAACATACATAAAGAAAGAGCGAGATCCTCAAATTTAACACAGGTAGCATCGACCCAATTGAACTTGATGGTGAAATCCAGGAAGAAGTGGATACTTTCACGTACCTGGAAAGTATCATCGATAAACAAGGAGGATCCGATGCAGATGTAAGGGCAAGGATCGGCAAATCAAGGGCAGCATTCCTATAGTTGAAGAACATATCGGACTCAAAACAACAGTCAACCGACCTAAAAGTCAAACTCTTCAATTTAAACTTCAAAACAGTTCTTCTGTATGGAGCTGAAAAGTGGAGAGACTACTGCAAACATCATCAAATGGGTACAGGTATTTATAAACAACTGTATATGCAAGATACTAAATGTCCGTTGGCTGGAAACCATTAGCGACAGCCTACATTCTGCTAATTTATGTGCATGCTCAATGTAGCTTTACGTTGATGATCGAATGAGGTTGCTTGAAGAACGCTAACTTTTTCGCCAATGACTCAGTCCGGTCTTGTAATAGGCACTGTTCACACAGGATTGTTTTTTTACCTGAGCAACACAAATGTCTATTCAAAACCACTATTGATTATTTGATTATCTCCTCTGCGCGCTACTGACATTTCATACTATGATCGATTGT
This sequence comes from Schistosoma japonicum, assembly GCA_025215515.1. NCBI lineage: Eukaryota > Metazoa > Platyhelminthes > Trematoda > Strigeidida > Schistosomatidae > Schistosoma > Schistosoma japonicum. Next base: position 45,480,148 of record CM046061.1, read on the forward strand.
CTTTCTTAATAAATATATTACCACTTACGTATTGCCTGAACCCACAGGATCGTAAAGTATCTTCCGTCAGGTAGTGAACCGCTTCAAAATGTCATGTAATGTTCCTACATTCGCTGTTTACATACGACAAATAAGAATTTTGTCCACGCACTTATTTCTGTTAAATCTACTTTTTCCTGCAGTGGTTAACTCTTTTGTATCAGTAATGACTACGCCCGTAAACTGGAGTGAATTCTGTACGGATTTTGGGATATAGTAAAAAAATAACTGGTTGCATTTGTTACCTTGGAATATTTACGGAGATGTGGAATAAGAGAAACTAATAATTGACATGATCACTTGACAACACAAGTTAGAAATAAAATGTTCGATAGTCTATCAGTATGATAATAACGTATTGTCTTACGGGTTTATCTTCTAATTCAGTAAGAATTATTTACAAAACCTCTAGTTAGTGAAATATATTAGTTTTTTCGACCCGCACGCTTCAATAAATAATTCAGGGAAAATATATCCCCCGTTTGGCAAGAGGTAAAAATGCTATAGAAGATATTCAGCTACCAGATATAATGCGCCTGCAATCAGATCCTGTTCTCTGAAGTGAGTAATGACCTTGGATCTCAAGACCAGAGACAATTGTCTTGCATTTGAAGACTGACAGATGGGCAGTTATTTGTTCTCACTCATAGACTTCCAGCATACTAACATTTGAGCGAAAATCTTAGGCCTTAGTAAATTTTTGAATGAATTTATTTAGGAATAAAAGTATTCACAATACGAAACTGTGGTAGGGACGGATGCTTACCCGACTGGTTTTAGGCAATCGTATTTCCTGGTTTGTCTAAAACTTGGTTCCAGCTAGATTCTTTCAGAATTAAAGAATCATTATATTCTTGATTCGACTCATTTATTACAGCAGGTGGTTAGAAAGTGAAATATGATGACCATCTTTCTTCACTCAAACATATTACATGTTGAGTTGTTTAGGAGTAGTATCCAAGGTCATCTACTTCATATCCGCCCTCCAAGGAAGCACCTTCATTTTTTAATTTATATCCATCACAATCACACAGTATTCGTCTCACAACTAAATTACTCACTGTATTGTAATGTGTGAGCTTACGGCTTTAGTAAACTCGCTACTCTAAGACATGTACACTAACTTCAAAGTCACGTCAGGTACCGCAACTAAAGGGTATTCTATGGTCGAATAACTAAACAATATATATCGGATAATACGAAAGACTCAAAACTACTGCCTCATTAACAAAGTAGAAATCAATTAATTTAAACTAGGGCACTATAATGTTATTGGATACTGAAACGAGGTAACCTCTTTGCAGGCGCAGTATTCTAAAGTCACCAGAATGGGGTCGTCACCTGAAGTAGAGAAATTTGGTTTGTCTGATACGGAATATGCGTTTATGATGGATCCTTTGAAACGGCGCCCTACTCAATCGAGAAAGCAAACAATATACGGAATATTTGCCTCAGACGATTCTGATTCGGAGCCTGAGAAAAGTGGTTTTGGTGGACGCGAAGCTGGTTTCAAGCGTAAGGGTGCCAATTATTCAGCACCGATCACCTTTGTCAGTGGTGGAGTGAAGGTAGGGTATGTTTATGTTAGGGAAGGGTAGGTGATAAATAATGAAATTCAACTACAAACTAACACAACCTCATGTTCCCGATTTTCGTACTCTGAATAAATTTTAAGTTGTTAATATTATGGTAAAGATTGTAACAGTTAGGTCGCTTCGTGTTCATATATTCCAGTTTTTTATATTATATTTGGATAGGTTGTTAGTATCTGGTACATTCAAGCAAAAGGATATAATGTAGTTGAGGATTCACCAGTGAGTGTAATGTATCTTAACGGAAATTCTGTGCACTCACGAAGTTATGAATTCGCTATATCGTATGGTAGGCGTGGCAGTTAGCATTAAATCTAGTGGCTTCCAAGGCTGTGCATTTTAATATCGCATTGCTGTTTTAGTTCATTCTACCTATTAAGTACTTTAAAATTTGTTTAACGTCTTATATGTATGGATGTTCTCGAAAGCCATGTGTTCTTTACTATTGTAGGTAGGTGCCGGGAATCCCTCCCATTCGAGTGAAAACGATGATCAAATTTCGGATGATGATGATGACAAGTGTGTACTAAACAGTTTGCGTTCTTATCATGATTCAGACTCTGATTCGCCAAATTCAGATGCTTATCAGAAGCCTGGCAAAACTGCAGATATATCTGTTGGAGCCGGCCGACGCGCCGCAGCAGCTGCTGCAGCAACAAGGTCGGCGACCTCTGGTTTTGGGGCTTGGGAAAGGCACACGAAAGGTATCGGAATGAAACTTTTGGAACAGATGGGTTACGAGCCTGGTAAGGGTCTTGGTTCTGAGGGCCAGGGCATCGTCACTCCAGTCCAAGCTGTTCAGCGAGTGGGGAAAGTATCGGTGGGATTTTATGGATCTGAAAAGACTCCTGCTCCTCGTTGCGGAAATGAGACTGTTGTTGAGGGTTTGGATCCCGGTAAGTTGTCTTTTTGCTTATAACTTATCTCCACATTGTACCAAAGCCTAGCACTCGAACCTTTGAACCGTGTTTGCAAGCAGTTGCTAAATTAGCTAGTATATGCATATGTTTATCGAGATTCTTGGGATATATTGATATTCCCACATTTTTAAGTTGGTTACTGCGGTTGTAAAGAATAATTCCCCGAGCTGCGAATAGCTGTTTAGTACATTATTAGTCCACGAATAACTAGGTTCTCGGATCCATACTGTCTCAATTACATTTGTCCTGCTAAGTTTTATTGTTTTTCAGTCTACCTTGGTTTACGAAATATAGGTTATTTGTGGTAGCGCAAAGTGAGCACTATAGATTTGTATGAAACTGAAAAGTTAAGTGTCGTTGACGACCTTTATCCTAATCCTTTATTTTTGTAATGTTTTCAGTCGTGTTATCGTAGCTACTTATCTCTGTTAATTTCTTACCAGATAATAAAAATCCATACTGTCTTAAATATCACAGAAACAGCATAAGCGGTATATGGGACACATCATAGTATCTTTTTTGTACTGTTCATGAAATTAAATGAATCTAACGACAATTTAGTTGAAAAGTACTACTTTCGGTAATTTCATATTGCAACGCCTTGGCCTCCTAGCTCAAAATACATCTTAGGTAACTATATATTGCAGACTTTTCTCAAAAAGTCATAACTAGTTTAAATATCTGCTACAATGACTAGTTATATTACTTTACATCCCCTTTATTAACCACTCAAATGCTGTCACTATCCTTCATAGTATTTAGCTCGTATTTGAGTGCATAAACTTGTAGTTTATTACCAAATTGTTGTAAACTCTATATTATTTTTCTAATTTAATCTTATCGACCTTTCCTATTTGTCGATGTGCTGTGCACTAAGTTATACATTGTCTATCTCGAGAATCCCTAACTACATACGAAGCAAGTAACATTGTCTCGGTTTATATTATAGCCTAGCATTTTGGATTTTTTATGAACACTGGTCAGTAAAATTGAAAATTCAAGACTAAGCAATATGGTTAGGTAATAACGGCTCAACGGATTTTCTGCTGATGTGTTACATTCATTGAATCTCCAGCGAAGTACTAATTGAAATACTAATTAGTAAACCTTGCAAAACAGTCATGTTTTTTTTATTTATTAAAAAATACATTACCTTTCATGCAAAATCGTAGGATAAGATAATAAGGAATCTTATTCGGCATAGGCTATCGGTATACAGTGCTATTCTAAAGTTACTGTCTATATAATTTACGACTTCAAATATCAGTCAGTTTGTCACTTTATGGCACTACATAATACACATGCTTTCTCATGGTTCAGTACCTTATTTGTTCACAAGAGGTATATGAAACACTTGAGTAGAATTTTAGTAACATGGCGTAACTTTGAGCAATGTTAACGATAATAAAACCTGCAACCTCAGTGTAATTCACCCTAGTTCTTTTACATCTCAACGTAGCTAACAGCAAGTAACCACTGTCGAAATAAAATTTATTGTACTGTCTTATACAATAACCAATTCGCCATATCTAATCAACCACCGGAGTTTGTTAGAAAAACTCACGTAGTCACCAACATCGTGAAACATAGCATATATGCTCATTAGCTCACGTTGCCATACTACGTTAGTACGATGGAGTCAATTTAACAAAATTACTACTGAAATACAGTTTACTGGGAAGGGATAAAACGACGATGTATATGCAAGAATAGTGGAACATGGGATCTAGAAAAAAGTGAATAGTGAATACATTACCGTGTTATGGTGTTTCTAGTGATTTGTTAGTAGTTAGAGCATTTAGTAAGACAAACGAAAGTCGAGATTAAACAATATGGTAAGTATTCATTTGTTTAAATGTATTGAAGATATTCATCCGTACATTAAAGCCTGCAAAGGTTGTTTATTATTTTGTATTTACAAAGTACTGTACTGTAAGGGACAGAAAACCAACTTAAAACCAAGCTGTCAAAATTGCTTACTATGCTATGAAGTCAGTGAAAAAGTTTATCAAGATTCTCATGTAATCTTTTTGTCTCTGATTTAGTTGGGCCACGCTACAAAAAAAGGCCTGGATTACTGCGTAACCAGGCAGCAAAACCTATTCAGGAGTATAAAACCGCAGAAGAATTGGTCGCAAATCTCTGTCCCGCAACTCCTGCTGCAGCTGTCAAACGACAAGGAATATTCCTAGAGAACAGGTATTATTTACGAAAATGTAGATTAAGGCACCTTAGAGCTTAGTCTTCACAAACTGTTTCCTTTAAAAGTAGGCGAAGGGTAAGAATAGTAAATAGGTGATTTTTCCAATGAAATATTTGTGATACTCAGTACAAAATACCTATGGTTTCGCTCGAATAATTGTTAACATCAGATGTTTTTCGATCCTCAAATAGTATATAGTATATCAAATACCACTCTGCATTATATGTGACAGCTTGGATGATATCACAGTCTACCGCATGAGCACATTCTTATAAGAAGGTTAAAACCTTTAGCTTTTAACTGGTAAGTTGGGTGTTGGGATCCTGCTTCACTTACTTCTCTTAGGAGGGGATTTTGTGGTATTGCTAGCCATCACTAATAGTGTACCTTTACTTGGTTAATGAGTAAAATTTACCTTTACTTTGGTAGGCGTTTTGGTGATATTCAGAAAAGTGTTGCATCTCATTTACCAACTAAAGATTTGTTTAGTTTTCTCTAAATATTGTAACTTTCTGTAGCTCATATTGACACCGCATGGTTTCAAAAACTGAATAAGCTGTTGTCTTGGTTGGACATACTTCATTTTAGGTCTGGATCACTCGACTATTGTTGATTACATTAAGTATGACTCAGCCTATTGTGTTTGCTCATACTTGCTTTCTAAGATTCATATGTGATTTATCATATCAATTATATAATTCCATTTTTGGGTGAGCAATATGTGATCGAACCTGTTTTTATTTTGCTTAAGGATTCTGTATGGTGACCTAGTCTTACCGATGGTTTACTATGTTTAAATTTTTCTTGTTTTTAAGTTTATCAGTAAATTAGAAGGGCAATGTTCTCGTGGTAAAAATAGTCATCCTTTGACAACAAGGATGGAGTCTCTAGGTTCATTCATTGTACTTCTGTTTGCATGGCTGGGTAGTATCAAGGTTTCAGTCCAAAACTAATTACGTAAGACTGTACTGTAAAGTAGTTATATTTTATTTGTGATCTGTATGTTATTAGTTACATAATCTATAGTTTTTCCATTAACTCTTGTTCTATTCATTTGTTTTTCTGTCTGTTAAGTGAATTGTCCAAAGTAAAGGTGATCGATATGACAAGTAAAGAGCAAAAGGTATATTCTGGTTATGAAGCTGCTTTATCTCGCGTTGTGCAAAGACGCCGAAAACCTGGAGATAATTCCACTATCTCGGACGAAGAAGGTCCAGATGTTAATGATAAGCGAATAGAAAATAGGTTGGAAGGAAACTTCTTTGATTGTCCTGCTCTACGACATAACTTTGCTTTAATAATGCGATCTGCAGAAGATGAGATTAGAAAATTTGATCGTGCTGCTAGATTTGAGGAAGATCGCGCAGTTGGTTTGGAACATGAAATTGAAAGATTAACTGAGGTGTGTTTGGCTTCTCCTCTTTCTGGACCAAGCCATTTTTAACGTGAATTTTTCCCACTTTTTTTTAGTTTCACCTGTAAGTCCAAATGAAAACTTTCGTGCCTACGTTATGGGAATCAGTAACTTACCTGAAGTCTTGACTGTAACACGATTCAAATATATAATGCCATTTTGCTACTTACGAGAATTATCAAAGACATGTCACACTTCACTTAGTCAATCAGTCGTAATCAACATAGAGACTGGGATGAACGTGCGTCAGCTCAATTTGCTATATTTTATCAGTATAAGGAAACGAAATTAACATAGTGGATTTTATAAGAGTGGAGATAACAGTAGCTAAATCTATAATAGTAAGAAAAACTAAGCATGGAGAATCTTGTTTGAATGTAGATATACATAAAGGAATATTAAAACTTACAATTTATAAGATAAAACCTGAACTACTTTAACTTGCTCTGGACCATTCTTTCCAAAAGCTCTAACCACTGGATGCGATTATGACGCTGGTCCTGATCAGGTTGTCTTCATCGAACAATACAGCACGGACTAGTTGTAAATGGATTCGTGGACTGATCAACATTTTGTTTGATCATCTTCTACCTAGTCCTACTTAGGTAAGCATTATGCATCAAGGTAAGTGATGGCTGAGGATATTTAACACAATTCAATCACCTCAGTCGATGAAAATTCACAGCGACGTCAATTAATTTTCTATCTGTCTCTATCAACTTACCTGATCTGGTTCCAAGCGATATTCTAGATTATTGGGTGAAAACTGAGTGATACGGCTTACTTTGTGTAAAATATTTTGTATATATGTGTATCATCTTATAAAACGACTAATATTTTCTAAGTATTCTGTCCTAGGGATGTTTGCATTAGTCACCTAGACTCTTGAGTAATTATCACTCAACCATTTATCAGTTTAAGATATCGATCAATCACTCATGCAGTTTCCCTTGCAACAATGAGTGTAGTGTTGCGCTGTAAACTCACTCTCTAGTGGACGTGTATCACCTACGTCACCAGCGATTCAGTTTGGTAGATACTACACAAGCTTTTCGGCGTTCTGTCAGATACCAATCCACTAGGGTTGATGAAGTTTCTAAAATTGGTAAATAATCAATTCATTCGTTCTGTGTGGGATGGTTAATGACTCTTTTAAAACACATTTCTGAAAACCAATATTTAAGTACAGTTCCTTACAGATGTTTGTTGAATTTTCAAACATTCAAAAATTTACTATTTTCAGGTGAATTTCATACTTGCTTACTTACGCCTGTAAACCCTCTCGGAGGAGCATAGGCCGCTCACCAGTATCCTCCATTCAACTCTGTCCTGAGCAATCTTTTCCAGCTTTCTCCGTTTACTGTTCATCCTTTTAATGTCTGCTTCCAGCTCTTGACGCAGTGTGTTCTTTGACCTTCCTCTTTTCCGTTGTCTAACAGGATTCCAAGTTAGTGCTTGTCTCATGATACAGTCTGATGATTTCCGCAATGTATGTCCTATTCATTTCCAACGTCGTTTCCTGATTTCCTCTTCAGCTGAAAGTTAGTTTTTTCTCTTCCAAAGTAGGCTGTTGCTGATGGTTTCCGGCCAACAAACATTCAATATTCTGCGTAGACAGTTGTTGATAAATACCTGTACTCTCCTGAGGATGTTTGCAGTAGTTCTCCACGTTTCAGCTCCATACAGAAGAACTGTCTTGACGTTCGAATTGAAGAGTCTAACTTTGAGGTTGGTAGACAGTTGTTTGGAGTCCCATATATTTTTCAACTGTAGGAATGCTGCCCTTGCTTTGCCGATCCTTGCCCTTACATCTGCAACGAATCCTCCTTGTTCATCGATGATGCTCTCCAGGTATGTAAAGGTATCCACTTCTTCCAGAGTTTCACCATCAAGTTCAATTAGGTCGGTGCTCTCGGTGTTGAATTTGAGGATCTAGCTCATTTACCTTATGTATGTTCAGGCCTATTGATGCTGAGGTTGCTGCTACGTTGGTTGTCTTCACTTGCATTTGTTGGTGTGTATGGGATAGAAGTGCTAGATCATCCGCGAAGTCCAGATCATCCAGTTGCATCCTACTTGTCCATTGAATCCCGTGCTTCCCCTCAGATGTAGAGATTTTCATGATCCAATCAACCATTAGGAGGAAGAGGAAAGGCGAGAGCAAACAGCCTTGTCTGACACCGGTTCTTACTGGGAATGCATCTGTCAGCTGTCCTCCATGCACGATTTTGCACTGTAGTCCGTCGTAAGAATTCCGGATGATGTTGACAAGTTTCTCTGGTACACCGTAGTGTCGAAGAAGTTTCTATAGCGATCTCCTGTCTACGTTGTCAAACCGTCACGGTTTTACTCTTGTGATTTGTGAATTTCATAACTGTAATATATTTACGTTTCATCACTGGGACTGTATCACTACTGCCACATTTAGTGGGCTATCAGTTTAAACATGGTTTTAACATTGTCCGTTATAAATACTTTGTCCATTTTATAAACCTCTAGATAGTTAACGAAGAAGAATCTGAAGTAAATCAACTTATGAAAGCTTTAGTTCTAATAAAGAAGTTTGAGGATGAAGTCCATTCAGGTTGTGATTCAAACCTAACCTCGGAAGCTATTTCTTCTTGGGTATCACTTATACGTGAGGAGTGTGCTCATTTAGTTGAAATGCCTGTTCTTATGGCGTCGATCGCTCGCCCAATGTTAGATAATTCACTTGCTAAATGGAATCCTCTCAAGGTAAAAGACATGTTTTATCCTTTTTATTATTGTTTCTAGTTTTATGAATGCAAAATTTATTAATTCCTTCTTATTTTAAGATAAAGTAATAAACAGTTTAGTAGATACTTAAGTGAAATATAACCTGGTAAAACCAAATTTATCAGCATTTGTATGTAGCATTTTTTACACTAAATCCTAACTTATCTTAGTATATACAATAATATGTTTCTGATTAGCCTTGTTCAGTTTACTGATTGTGTGCTTAACCTAACCTACAAAAGTTTACTATAATTATTTGTTACAATCCACTGATAGAGTACAGACTCTTACACTAACTTGTTTACAGCATGTTTAATAAATAATGGTACTATATGACTGCCGTAACTGATGCGTTTTGTGCGGGATTCTAACCTACTATGCAGTCTTCTCTTTTCAGTGTAAAACCATTGACACATAAATAGAGAAACACATAGGTTATGTCATCTTTTTATCTGTGCTCGCAAAGACCAATCACAGTTCAGACAAACTGGATGTATCAAAAAATAATCAACATTTATTCTGTGACTAACTACAATAGTTTATTTCAAAACCAGTAAAAAGACGTATTTAACCATGTTTGGTACTTATTTTCATCTAAGTGTACTACTATCTTGAGATCATACCGTACCTTGATTGTTCAACTTTTTTTGTAGTGTTTGAAACTCATGCAAATAATCCTGTCGAGCTAAAACACTCAATGGGCTAATGTATGGTTTAAAAAGCCAGAACGTTTGTCTTGTAGTGTTCAGATACCTGGATTTAAGTGGACGTTGATACTGTATTTTGTGTTCACTCAATCAGTCACAGATGCATACCTTAATTTCTAACTTCGTTTTTTATTACTCGATGCAGCACAATTTTATTACACTAAAAGTAGTTATAAAAGTAACCGTATCTATTTCATAGTGTTCTCATTCATTCATTGTATGGCTACTTGCTCGTCAATCCTCTTGACATTCTTATTCTAGGAACCTGCATTCTGCCTCGATTTACTTGCACATTGGAGGGATTTCTTTCAAAATTCTCATGCATTTGATGTTATACTTGAAACAAGCTGGTTGAGCGCTATACGCCGCACCATTGTTAACGAGTGGAATCCTCGAGATTGCGAACCTCTACTGGAAGTTCTCGAAGCTTGGCAACCTTTATTACCGGATGATATATTGCAACGTAAGATACTTGACCAACTAATTCTTCCAAAGTTACAGGTTAGTACGCAGTTCATTCGAGTTAGAGATGTAGTAGATAGTCCTTCAGTGCGACTTGTTAGCACCATATAATAATTATAACTGCTGGGAGAATCACTTATTATTTTGAGCCATATCACTCAAAGTCTCTAACCATTGGTTACGATCATCAATGGTTTAAACCGTAATTTTAAGAAAATCAGTTCGTCCTAATTTTAATTTACTTTTGTTTACTAGCAGTTCCTCAATTGTACTACATTCAGTTCTAAGTATGTAATTTACTCATTTAATTTAAGCACTAAATATAGACAAAAGGTAGTAAGTAATATACATTTGTACGTTGATCATGCGTATGGGGAAAATTTGGTAAAACAGAATTAAATCTAAAAGGATTTTATAAAATATGTACGTGTACTTATAGCTAGTCTTTCTACCAGCTTTGCCATTCAATTCCTTTAGTCATTGCTAACTTTTACTTCATTTCGACTCCGAAAACTACAGACCTACATGCCAATGTATCCACCAGTTCCTTATTCTATAAATCCTTTCCTTGACGACGGCTTAAGTTTTCTTGACTGTCATCTAATCTGGCTGAGATTAGCACTTGATTCAGAGCTAAATGTTGAGTATTTCGCATTGTTTGTGGTAGTTATTAAATCACTCAATTAGTTAGTAGTGAGTCTTACTACTCGAAGGCAAAGATTGTGCACTGTCTTATAAATTTTTCAAACATTTGGATAATTTCTTACTGTATCGTTTTCCAAATATGTTCATTTTGTAGGATGCTGTTTCCTCATGGAACCCATTAACTGACACAGTGCCTGTTCACATTTGGTTGCATCCGTGGCTACCTTGGTTTGGAGGTGTTGAACGTCTTTCATGTTTACATGATATGGTTCTTCAGAAATTAGGAAATTGCCTAACTAACTGGCATCCCAGTGATGCGTCTGCTCGCTCAGTCCTCATGCCTTGGCGAACAATTTTCCCAGTCCCGTCAATGTCAGCTTTCTTGAGTCGTCACATCGTGCCGAAACTAGCTCTAGCACTTCAACAATTCCAAGTTAGTCTACAATAGATTTATGCGTTATTGTTCCTTTTTACGATTTCACATGACGGGAGAGAAAACTAGGATATACTAGATAGCAGTGTACATTAATGACCACGAAATAAAACGAATGCAACACCATGGGGTCTTACCAACACGACTCAGGCCAGCAGTTAGTAACCTCATGAAGTGATGCCACTTTTTGGTTTGATTGATCGCGCTTTTCTTCCGTCCTACTTTAATGACTTATTACTTGGTTATTCATTTTGTTATGCCAGATTCCACGTCGTCCACAACTGACTGGCACAGTGTATGTCAGATAACAGTCCAACCTCGTGCATATTCAGAGCTCCAATCTGCCATGTTTTCATAACACCGACAGCTCTTTCAAGAAGTATAGTCGGGTCATTTAGTTTACTGCGAGTTGTCCGAAAAAGTTGCCGATCTGTCAAGTATTTATAGTCAGAAACTTATTTTGTGTATTCTAGCATTGATTGCATCTCATTTGGTTACATTGTTATTGCAACTAAGTAGATCAAGCAATTTTATGCGGTTGCTTTCTTATGTGCAGTCTCTCTGTAGTCCCCAGTGCGTCTCATTTTGTGTTCTAAATTAAGTTTCATTTATGATTATGTCAGTCAGTCGGCCAGGTCCTGGGCGATATGTTACAGACTGTCACCATAAGTCACATTGTATAGCTAATTAAAAGTTAAAACTTAGGGTCAGCAATATTTCTTCCTACATTTCCACTATTTCTCTCATTGCATTTATGATAATGCTCCAGCTAGCAGCTGGAAAACATCCACGTAACTCATCATCTGATCACTAATTTAAGATTTTTGTTATGACTGCTCTTTTATTGTCCAACATTTCTAGAGAATATCTTATCAGAATAATTTTTAATATTCAGCTTAATCCTGCTAAGCAAAATATGGACCCATGGAACTGGGTGATGCGGTGGGCGGATTTAATTGGTCCGGCTGTACTTGTAAACCTACTTGAACATCATTTTTGGTCAAGGTGGTTGTCTGTCCTTTCAAGTTGGTTAAATCAGGGTGTAGAAGCTAGGCAACGAGGCGATAACGCTGGTGCCAGCCAAGTTTATCAAGAAGTTGGGCGTTGGTATGCTGGATGGAAAGGTCAGTTACCCCCTGAGTGTATGGAATATGCGAGTGTCAAAGATGCCTTGACAAAAGCTTTGGCGATGATGGAACGGTCCATGAGAGGGTTACCGCCTCAAGTAAGTTGTTCACATCCTATTTGTGGATTAGAGTTCTTTTATGTTACTTCTTTTATTCAGATAGTTGTTTCGAGTACCTTTGTTGATTAGAAAGCTAGTTGCCTCACTTCAATCATGAAGGCATTTTATTTGCATACTGACTCCGAGCCTCGATCATGTGAATCTAAAATGCTAAGATCAGATGGAAACAATTGTTATGGTACACCAGTTGTGACGGCACTAGTGCTACTATCAATGATGTTATTTTCGAGAGATATTTGTAGTTTTGCTTGATAAGACAACTTAACTGAAGGCAAGATATGATCACATTTATAATGTGAGCAAAGTAAGGAAATCTAATTTCTACTGCCTACTTAAGGCTGGTTTTGTAATCATTACTTTGCAACCTGCATGTTTGTGGGCTACGCGTTTACAGGTCACTTCACATTGCCACAATATGCATAATATGTGCCATTTGCTATCGCCTAATACAATATAAAGCCGCTTTTCAGGTAAAATAGGGCATCATTACCTTAATAAATTCTGAATTCACTTCTTATTCGTTATACGGCTTAAATAATCGCTTTCAGAGATTTTCATCTCATTTAGGAACCTCAAATCTCGACACAAAGTCTTGCAGATGTATCAAAGTGTCCTGCCGGTCCATCAGGCGTACTCACACCAGCTTTCGGATCTCAAACGCCTTTGGTTGCCCCGCCCCCGACAACACTACGTAAACAAGTTGAGCAGGTAGCAGCACAGCGAGGTTTCCTATTTCATCCCATTTCGAACAGAATGTTTGAGGGTCAACAGGTATACCGTCTTGAATCACTGCAGGTGTTTTTCGACCGCAACGTCAGTTACGTATTCAACCCCAGTGATGGTAACTGGGTCCCCATTACTTTCGCAGAATTGATGACTCGTGCACAGTATTAGATTCCTTAGTTTGTCATTATGTAAATTTTCTTCCGGAACATTACACCTTACAGGAATATTGTACATAGTTTTATCTTCAGACATATTTGTAGTTCCTTTTTGGGTGATATAAAATAAAAAGACTACGTTACTAAGTTTCGGTACTTCTTTTGTGACTGACTTGTTGCAAAGTATGTCGCTTAAAAGTTGCGAACAGAAATAGACATAGAACGGTAACATTTCCCAAACAGATTTCAACAAAATTCAGTAGCATTGGCATGATAAATTATATACATTTGTTCCAATAGTGGCCAACTAAGTAAAGTTTTCCTACAGGGTTGCCTCAATAGCCTAAGTTTGCTGGTAGGACCACTGGTTTATGCAGTCCAAAAAGTCCTATATATATCCAAGAATTCAAGTTTGATGTGTGGTAAATCTGCGTCAACAGGAACAATGTAGGCAGGATTTCTTGCTACAAACTGTCCGACATTAAAGCCTATCTACATAGTCCCAGTGATCTTCCAGAAAAGTCTACATGTACTCCATAACACCACCCGGATTTGCCTGATTTATTGTTTTAATATAATGACCCACTGGTTGTTGTATGCTGGTAATTTGTATCAGATCTTACTGTGAACATGATCTTAATACAAACTGTAGTCTTCGTAAATATATGCCTAAAACAGGAAGGTATTTAAGTGTTTGGTTTTAACACTCCAAGGTAAAAACGTAAAAGTAAATAGTTCAGAAATGCATCAAGAAGTACTAGTTCTATTATTAAAAAATGCTATACTTTGTATAAGGCTGCATTAGAAAATAAATTACAACAAAAATAAGATACTATATCACAAATAGTGGTAGAAGAAAATAACACATCAACTACTGCAGAGGAAGCTCAAATCATAAGTGTGGACAGGTTTTTCAGCCATAGTTTTCGATACAGCAGTACAAAGTGATTCCTCTAGGCTTTTAGAGTCGATAGGTAATAAGGCTTTGTGAGTGTTGTTACCGGTTGCGATATTTGTTTGATACCATAGTTTGAAGCTTCTGATACAAGTCTATTGTTAACTTCTGTTAATAATTCAAGCATGTGAAGCCTGTGCCCATGCATCCTCGTTACCTCAACAAACACCTTGACGTACCAACTACCCTCTGTCTCAGATCGCCAAGAAACAAATCCAGGCAAAGTAGTATACGCGATTACACAGTCACTCATATGTGGCAGTGACAACCAAGAACTAGGATCTAATGAGATTTCACGAGAATTCGACGGCAGGGAATCTAGGAAGTCACCCATTTTAGAGTCGTTATGATTGCGTTCTTCACCCCGACAAGCTTGTATAAGTATAAACTTGGGTTTCCCAGCTAGCAGAGGACATCTTTTATTGGTAAAGCAACTAACTAGTTCGTCAATACTAACATGAATACCATCACTTGCTATAATATGATGTTCTAATCCATGTGCTAAAATAATAAGGACAGCTGCATGGACGTTATTATGCTCTGGTTTACGAGCGAATTCTCGCACTACTTTTATAAGGTTTTCACCGTTTACATTTCTAATGACAGCAACACTATACATAAAGTCTTCAAAAAGAAGCTGCAGCTTGGTGACATCATGTGACGAGCCAAGACGACTAGATACTCCGGACTCACGACTGTATTCCTCTATGTTTATTATGAGGGACGTAGCCACGCGGGAACGAAGTGACAGTGTACGGTGTTAAAGGATGTGAGCTAAGCCTATCTGGTGTCATAATGTAATTGTCTTTATTACCAGGTGTACATTCTGATATATTACAGCCAACAGATTTTTTTAGTTCCTCTGTTTCGTTTATTACATCACATATACCCTTCTGATTAGTTTTTAGAAGAGCTTCCTTAAATTTGTCGTATGCCAATGGTCCGCATCTGACTATAATATCTAAAAATTTACGTATCTTCTCGGCGACTGTTGATCCTGAAAGTACTGAATGTCGTTGATTTTCAGTAATAATCATTTCTGATTCCAGAAAATCAAGGATTTCTTCAAGGTTAGAAACATTCTTTACAAAATAAACACGCAACTTCCTGATAACGTCGCGATGCTCCCTCTCCATTTAAACACTGAAAAATGTATCCAATAAATAGTGCCAAGACGGGTGTTAAGAGATGTGAGCCACCAGGTGACAGCAGTATTTATGATTATAAACAGAAGAGTGACCTAAAACAGATAAAGTGCATGTTTTGAAATACATTATATGTCGATAACTTTATAACAAATAGTGTGTCGTTGAGGATCAGATTATCTCCCTATTTTGAACAAGTGTTTGTTAGTCAAGTTGCCATTGACCAGTTATGGCGTAGTAACTATGCATCTAGGTTACTAGGATTGGGTACATCGAAGAAAAATATTAAAAATTAGGAAGACAAATCAGTTATATGAATATAGAGGTTATGGAAACCTGTTGAATCGTTAAAACAGACAGTGAGAAGTTACTAAAACAGTTAGATTATCGAGAAACATTTCCGTTCAGTATTTTCTAAGTAGTATTTCCTTGACTCAGTTTACCACCAATTTGAATTTCGAATGCGAGTAATCCTATATGGCACTAATGAACTTCTGATTACGGTTTTTCTGTTCGAATTTTTATTATTTTCACCGCTTTTCTTGAACTTTAGAAAGGGCTGCTTGAACTGCTAACAGAATGTCTATCGACAGCAGTCCGCAGAAACTTAGATCTACTACAGGATTTTTGATTTATCTCAAATTTATAAATACGGTATACCAGAAAATATAGAAACCTAGACTGTTCGAATAGTTGTGGACTGAATAGAAAAAGCTTTCGCTTTATGGGCTTGCGTGTCTAGTTGTGATGGTCCACCAATTCCACCAGGTAGATAAAACACGACAGATAAAAGCATTAGCAGGTTAGCATGGGAATTTGGTTTGAGCCCTTAAGAATAAATCTGGATTTTCATTAAAAGTCTCGGTAGGATTCGCATGGACTACTTCGACTGGTAGGGGATCCCGAAACCTGACTGTACTTCAGGAGAAATTGTAACTACAATCCAACCTGAATTGCTATCTTAATTTTCGAGTATTCCCTCCAAAATGGGTGTTCGAATTCCTTTAAAATAGGTGTCCCAATAGGATATCCATGAGTGTTCAGGATTTTCTAAGTTATTGCATTTTAAAAGATACAAGTTCAGTGTTGATAGTCATTCTTCATACGATATGAACTTGAGTCTACGAAAGAACTTGGTGGCTCTTCTTTGAATTCGTTGCATAGCTTTTTTGAATTCTCGGAGTGAAAGATGAAACACAATGCTCCAACACTTTGAATGACAGCTAATAAAACTACTAAAATTACGTGGAAAATTCGACTACCAAACTAGTCAAAACGAGCTCTAGAGTCAAAAGTATGAACTGTCTTGACAGATTTAAGTATTCTCCGCCGATTAGTGATACTTATTTTCAGCACCTTTCGACACGTCCAATGTAGCATAACACCAATAATAAAACAATTCTTGAGGGTTAATTGTGAACTGTTGTAACTGGTCGTATAGACTGATCGCTCAAAAGGTTAATTTTAGAAAGTACAAGAACCATTGAGAAATCGTTTAGTGGTGGCTGCCTATTAGGAATATTGTTGCGACGGGATTAATCCCCAGCCTACATAAAGTAACTTATATAATTCCTGGAACACGCAGGAAACTGAGGTCAGTGCAGTTTGTGAAGTTATCGTAATACAACAATATGCCATACACGAAGTGTTTATATATATATATATATATATATATATATATATATATAATACTAGTATTATATGTACCTTACTACACTAGTGTTATATACTGTATATTACTATAGACAATATCTATAGTATTAGGTCCGCGTCAATGGTAGGTATTCGGTAACTGAAGGAAGTCATCTTAGGACTGAAGGTGAGCATTTCACAAGGTAGTAAAGTGAATAAAATGACCATGAATAAAAAACCCAATAGGATTATCGAGAACCACTCATTCGCGTAACCTACATCTGCGATCCAATGCGCCGCCCAAAAATTATAGTCCAAATACACAAATACGACTGGAAATATCACAGGCTGGTGACCTTGCAGTTACGTTAACAACAGTCGCTACATTTATAAATTTGTGTTCATTCAGTGGTTATATGGAATTATTTTAGAAATTATTTTCAGTAAACTTTTAAATTTAATCCTCAAACCATATGGTAATTCTGATCTTATATCACATGCTGAACTGCATGACGTGGCTTGCGTAGTTATTGGCACTGTAGTGTTTTATATAAGTCATTTGCTATAAAGTTTGATTACATATAAAGGGACAGTCCCCGTTTGTTAGGTGTGCTCAATATGAATCACAAGTCATCTTTAATAATCAATAAATACATTTTATTTGGGTTTAGACGAGTACTTTAGTACTTAGGCATAGACCCTCGCATAATTCTTTAAGGAAACCAAATTAACTGAAATTATTTATAAGAAGTTAATAGATGGTTTGGCTGCTTAGTTTTATTACATGTCTAATGTAGTTACTTCTGCAATATTAAAAACAATATACTCCTCATATTCCGCACAAACAGCTTATATCTCTATTGTATGGCGAATCCGATGCCATATGTTGAAGGTGTGATACATCTACCTTATATTCATCATATAATTACTAAGTAGGAAAGAGATTATAAGTAGCATATAAGTACTGGTCAACTTATTGTAGCTGAATAATACGTGTCATAATGATGCAAATACATACTGAGAATAAACTAAAAATCACTTGTAAAGACAACCCTGCACATCGTGAGCCAAATACACTTATAATGAATTTACTAGGCTTGTTAATGCTTCCCTACTTGGGTCAACTCATTAAAATATTAGGTAGTTTATTCTTTACTTACTGTTGAAGACCTACTATTAATGCTAACAGCTCACATATTCCGCATAAATGTCAACATACGATATTGCGTACGAAGATAAATAAACATGTGCCACTGACAGAAACCCAGCCGAAATGGTTAATTTGGAATGGACCATAGAGATATCTTTTATGCCCTATACACTTTAAATAACATCGACTTAAAAGTAAATTCATGTGGAATTTCTTCTTCGTGGTAACAAGTGACGTGAATTATTTTCTAACCATATTGTATTATCCTTAGTTTACACATTGCTGTGTCCAAACATGGAGAATGTACCAGATACAGAAATGTAATTGTGACTTAACACCTTCGCAACTAAATGCTATAGGGTACATTGTTCAAACGAATCTAAGGTGAGGTCGAAATCCCGTTGTTATATCACAATGAAGTAACTCATGTTGGCTAGACTTATGGATGTTCGAATGGCTGCATATTTATGGGTCAGTTTCGTTGAAATCCTGATAAATGACTATAATTTAATCCTCTTCACTACATTCCCTCTTACGCCATAAAGAGTCAGTTCCAAGTTGGAGATTCTAGGGATTACGTACACAACCAAAACTTGGCTTATATTCAAATCATTCAGTATAAGTGAATCACTTCACGGAAATTAATATTCTAATTTCCCTCATAATGTTTAAATACTCGGTATACTAACCGTAGCCCAGCACCAACAGTAATGATGCAGAAACTGATTAAAATCAATATCTTGTGGTAATAATAAGGCCAAATAAATACGACCTTCATCAAGTGTTATAGATAAATTAAAAAGACTATAGGTAACTGAATGTAAGCAACATGTGTAGTGCATAAATAACTAGGTAATGTAACTGAAGAAAAAAAATAAGTAGATCTAGTAAAACAACGATATAAATACGTATTTAATTAATAAATTTACAAAGTGGAACACTAGAACATACAGAGATACTAACAGTGCATTGCTGTTGCCAGTCGTGTTTACATATGACAATCTCAACTAAAAATGCATTGTAGCACTATGCAACAAAATAGCAGGATTCAAGTAGTGAGCGTCAGCACAACAGAAAACTAATAAACCCAGCATCCTGATACGATACGTAAATATAATGAGGTGTGATGACTAGTGAGACCGATATTTTATTACAGAATAAACAGTTTGTCAACCACTGTCAGTAATAACCTAATGATAGTGTTAAACAGTGATTTGGTTTAGAATTCGACTATGACCATGGAATTGCATCAATGACAATCGGCATAATTTCTCATAATGTTGCGACCAAATCATTTCTTCTTCCACAATTAGACCATGCAGAAATCATTGGATATTCGAAACGATAAGTATCAGTAATAAACTGTAGCGGTAACTAATCCTCAAAATAAATAGTTGCATAGGCTCTCGACATTGATGCTGACCATGTTTTTTTAGCGGACGCTACTAGTTGAAGGCTCGCGGTCACGCATCTTCACCAGATCACGACTCGAACCACCGTGGGTAACATCTCTCTCTAGTTTGCCAGCCTAGACGTTGCTATCCCATTAAAGCTCTGTTTACGATGAAATATAATTTCGCTTCCATCCTTTATTGCCTTCTGACCTCTCATTCGTAAGAGTGGGGTCCATTCGATAGAAGTGTCTTTGGTTATACGACAAACGCAACTTGGTCATATATCCGGAGAACGCTTTATTGGTGAGCACGACGTGATCTGGACACGATAATTTACTGTGAGTTCCTTTTTATAGTTTTAAACAGAGTATTATTGGTGGTTTAATTTTTTTAACGCACATTTTTCACAATAATTTTGTATTTGCACTCATTACTATTTTTATGATGTCAGACCAGACTCCTAAGCTAATTAGAATTAAAACCCCTACGCCTCCAAACTTTCAGCTCATCCCTTTCTGGGCAGATAATGTCGAAGCCTGGTTCCGCTACGCAGAAGCAGAATTCCGAGACCAATGTGTGACTGATCCACGCGTTCAATTTCTGGCGGTTGTAGGGTCACTTCCGCGTGAATTGAACAGGTACGTCACCCCTTCTTTTTTAGTCCTGACTGCCTAGAACCGTACGAACAACTCAAAAGATCGATTCTTAAACGAGGAGATTTGTCCGACCGACAACGTCTTGATGAGTTGTTTCACACTATTAATCTTGGTAACGGTTCTGCGACCGAAATGTTATTGCGCATGAAAGAGGTAATTGGTCAACGTACTTTTGACGAAGGTCTCTTCCGTCAACTCTTCTTATCAAAACTGCCACAACAAGTGCAAGCGGTATTGGGAACATTTAACAACAACCCAGTAGATGAACCAGCTTCATCTGCTGATCGAATTCTGAAGATCACCAGAACTCGCCACAATCAGGTTTATTCTATTACAGAAATACCCCTAGAAAACGAAATAACTAAATTGTGCCATACTCTTTCTCGTTTCCTCGATCTACACGAGCAACGCCAACCAAACAATCCTCGACGACGAAGTTCATCGCGTAAAAGATCCTTATCTCGACCTCGACGAACGAAAATCCACATTGGTGTTGGTACCACAACACCTATGGCAAGGAATCAAAGAAATGTAGGAACCCCTGTTGTTTCCCTAGCCTCAAACCCACTGCGTCGGGAAACTATCCCGCCGGCACACGTTAGCGGCAACCGTAGCCGGTGGAAACAGCCGCCTGTTATTCATCACTGATGTGATAACGAAGGTTCGCTACCTCGTCGATACTGGCGCAGAAGTCAGCGTCCTTCCTGCAACTACATCTGATCGCCAACATGTAGCTGCATTCGATCTACAGGCAGCTGACGGAAA
Organism: Schistosoma japonicum; assembly: GCA_025215515.1. Lineage (NCBI taxonomy): Eukaryota > Metazoa > Platyhelminthes > Trematoda > Strigeidida > Schistosomatidae > Schistosoma > Schistosoma japonicum. Next base: position 45,501,144 of record CM046061.1, read on the forward strand.
ACAATTAGCCACGTATGGTAAAAAATATGTCTACTTAAACGTGAGGTCGCGAAAACCCATACACTGGATTTTCACTATCGCCGATGTGAGAATACCTATCATAGGCATAGACTTACTAAGCCACCACAACTTGCTTGTGAACGCTTGCAAAAAGAGGCTAGTCGAAAGCAATACAAAGCTATACGTACGTGGAACCAATGCTACAGGTTGTAGCCTATGTCCTCTTCGCTTTAAACATTTAATTAACCCTTATTTTCAGCCAATACTTGACAAGTATCAGGACCTAAATAAGGCGACACCGAAGTTATCATGTGAAACCAGCAATGTTACACATCACATCACGACTACAGGTCAACCTGTATTCTCCAAAGCATGCCGATTAGCACCCGAAAAATTAAGGATTGCTAAGAACGAATTCGACCGTATGATTGACCTGGGAATAATCCGCCCATCCAGCAGCCCATGGTCGTCTCCATTACATATGGTCCCGAAGAAAGACAGCAATCATTGGCGTCCTACCGGTGATTTTCGACGTCTTAACGTACAAACTACGCCAGATCGTTACCCATTTACCACACATCCACGACCTAACGGCCACGTTAAAGGGAATGAAAGTATTCTCAAAAATTGATCTAGTAAAAGCCTACAATCAAATACCGATGGCTGAAAATGACATTCCAAAAACGGCTATTGTAACCCCGTTCGGTCTTTACGAATTCCTTCGAATGCCCTTCGGCTTGAGGAATGCAGCACAAACGTTTCAACGTTTTATTGACGACGTGTTTCGCGGGCTAGACTATGTCCATGCATATGTCGGCGACTGCTTATTAGCAAGCCCAGACGAGGAAATACACATGAAACATTTTGACACAGCTTTTAAAAGACTGCAGCAATACGGAATTACTATAAACATACAAAAATGTCAAATCGGAACAACTTCGTTAGATTTCCTGGGGTATACCATTGATGCTAAAGGTATACAGCCTCAAAAACACAAGGTGGCAGCAATTCGGGAGTATCCGGAACCAACAAACATTAAGCAGTTACGAGCTTTCAACGGGTTGGTAAGTTTCTACAGACAATTTATCCCCAACTGTGCATCTATAGTGAAACCACTAACAGATCAACTTCGTGGGAACAAAAAGGTGGTCACAATGGATTCAGAATCAAAGAAAGCCTTCGTTGCAATTAAAGAGGCAATAGCCAATGTGACTATGCTGGCACACTACAATACTGAAGCTCCCGTCAGCATTGAGGTCGACGCTTCTGACTCAGCGATTGGCGCAGTTCTGCAACAATGGACTGGCCAAGCTTGGCAGCCTTTAGCATTTTTCTCAAGACGATTAAACGACACCGAATCGAGATACGGCACTTTCTGGACGTGAACTACTAGCCATGTACTGTGCTGTACGTCATTTTCAACATTCCATCGAAAACCTGGAATTCGCAATATTCACCGACCATAAACCACTGACGTTTTCGATGAAATCATCTTCAGATAAGTACTCTCCACGAGAGTCGCGTCATCTTGACTATATCTCCCAATTCTCTTACGGACATACGACATATATCGGGAGCTAACAATGTAGTTGCCGATGCCTTATCGAGAATATATTCCTTGAATCATATTCAAGGAATCGACCTTGTTGAACTAGCTCGACTTCAAAGTGAAGATATCTATTCTCATCACGAGTTAGCCACAACAACGCTCCAACTCTAAACTAAAACGATTGGAAAAGGTAAGAACACTTTAATTTGTGATTCTTCTACAGGTATTGCCCATCCAGTCGTCCCCAGGAGTTATCGACGAGTCATCTTCGACATATTGCACAACCTCTACCATCCTGGAAGTCGTGCTACACGTAAACTGATTACTGAGGGATTCTGCTGGCCAAAGATGAATAAGGATATCCGACAATGGCGAGCACTTGCATGGCCTGCCAGAAGAACAAAGTAATCCAACATAATAAATGCCCCCTAGGCACCTTCTCAACCCCTGACGCTCGATTCGATCATGTCCACCTTGATTTGGTTGGACCTCTACCAGAATCAAATGGATTTTCTTATCTTCAGGCATGCGTGGACCAATTTACACGCTGGCCAGAAGCGATTCCACTCAAAGACATCACTAGTGAAACGATTGCTCGCGCTTTCGTCGAACGATGGGTAGCCAACTTTGGTTGTCCATCTATAATAACGACAGACCGTGGACGTCAGTTTGAATCTGGATTGTTCCACGCTCTGACCAAATTTCTTGGAACAACGCGTTTCAGGACGACCGCCTACCACCCACAATCTAACGGTTTGGTAGAAAGATTCAATCGACAACTGAAAGCATCACTTTCAGCTACAAACATCCTTCAGTGGATCGACGCCTTTCCACTAGTTCTATTTGGGATTCGCAGCACAGTGAAGGAAGATGTTGGATGTAGTGTCGCCGAATTAGTCTATGGAACGACTCTTCGACTACCAGGTGAGTTTGTGGAAACCGCTTCCACTTCGTCAAACCTGGATATGAATTCTTACATGAACCGGCTTACAAATGCTATGTGTTCAATTAAGCCAGTTCAAATTCGACAACAATCGACAGACACCTTTATCCAACCTGCCTTAAAATATTGTACACACGTTTTCGTACGTCGTGATGCCGTACGCCGACCTCTCGACGCAACCTACGAAGAGCCATACAAGGTCCTGAAACGTGAAACAAAGTACTATACAACTGACAAAAATGGTCACGAGGATAACGTCAGCATTGACCGCCTCAAAGCAGCCTACCTAGAAGGTACACCTTTTAGTGTCGAATTCGCTGCAACACCTGCAAAACGTAACATCAACGAAGCCATTACGCCACAAGCAATGACTAACACGCAAGTAGAAGCATCAAAGAGCCCTGTAACACCGAAAGCTACGCGTTCTGGTAGAAAAGTACGATTTCCAGAACACCTAAACTAATACTACGTCTACTAATTACCTCCCACTACCTACTTAAGTATAACATTTTTCTTGTTGTCTTAAAATAGTTAATAAAAAGAAAATCGATAATCCCATTATTATTATTTGTTTTTTTTTACGAAAAATGTAATAATAATTTTACTGTGTGCATTTTATAAATTTTCGTGTCAAAAAAACGTTTCATTATTTGTTATTGGTGTTCAACAAGTGTTTACAGACGCATTGAGTTAACAATTATTTTTTTTCACCAAATGCACAGATTTAAATTTTATTTTTTCTTTTCGACTTCCAGGCCGTCTAGAAACAAACAGAAAAACGTCGAAGGAACAAGAATTTTATTTTATGTACAATTATTTTATGCAACGACACCATAGTGTAAGGACTGACGTCCAGAAGCTGCACAACATCACAAGCTATCGAAGGAACATTTACCCATGTCTGACGCATTGGATTTTATCCTTTGGCTGGCACGTCTTAGGGTCCTCACGAACCCATTAGAGGGGGAATGAGCTGTAGCGGTAAATAATCCTCAAAATAAATAGTTGCATAGGCTCTCGACATTGATGCTGACCATGTTTTTTTAGCGGACGCTACTAGTTGAAGGCTCGCGGTCACGCATCTTCACCAGATCACGACTCGAACCACCGTGGGTAACATCTCTCTCTAGTTTGCCAGCCTAGACGTTGCTATCCCATTAAAGCTCTGTTTACGATGAAATATAATTTCGCTTCCATCCTTTATTGCCTTCTGACCTCTCATTCGTAAGAGTGGGGTCCATTCGATAGAAGTGTCTTTGGTTATACGACAAACGCAACTTGGTCATATATCCGGGGAACGCTTCAAAACAATCGAAAAAACGTATAATCAAAAATAATACCTTAGTTGAATATCTTAACTTTCGCTATTTCGTCAGTAGAATCAGTTCCTACTGCTGCTAGGAATCTTTAATGCAATCCTACTAATTTACTGAAACTGAAGAACCTCAAAATGTTTGGTTGTCTTCATTATACTAATTGTAAACCTACTTGGCAGTGTACAATCTTTTAAAATATGGTCCAAAGTCCTAAATTATAATGACCAATAAGGAATACCTAACAAGCATACTGCAATTTCACTTCAGGGATTTTGATTACCATTTATTATGGTAGTTTGCTTATTTTGATAAGAACATGTAGCAACTTAAGTTGACTAGTTAAGAGTTGACTTCATAACTCATGTATACACGAAAATAAGAAAGCTTAAGTATTCATTCAATTCCTTATTCTTAATACGGATTATGTTTCCTATTATCTTATATTGAATGTTGAGAGACATTGTGTGTTTGAATAATTAGCATCCCGCTCCAACTGTCTCCGGCCCACGATACGAAATAAAGACCTATTACCAAAGATTATTGTTTCTTTTGTTAAATTAAACGGAACGTACCTAAACTCTAAACTGGTGAGCCCGACGTGAGTGTTAAAAGTCTCACAGAGGCTGTCAGCAAAATGCAAACGAGTGATAGTGTTGTGTCGCTAGGAATTTGAGAGTTTCGTGAGCGTACGCTATGTCTGATACTTGTACCTCGGACGTATACCGCGACTTGTTCACTTCCCAGCCAGCAGCTATTACAAAAGACTAAGCTAGTAGAAAGATTGTATTGTGGAGCAAAAGTGAGGCGAGAAAATAGTCAACTAGCAAACCAGTGAATTTGTATTTTTAAAATACATCGATTTTTATATTAATCAATTTACAATGATTATTCATTAAGTAAAATCAATAACATTTAATTAATACAATCAAATACTGTTAACTGTATTTTTAGGGATTATGAATCCCTAACACCTCCCCTTTTTGAAAAATAAGATAATGACGGTGCTCCGTGCATTCGTTTGATTCTGAGTGCGGTTTGTACAACTACAAAAATTATTTAGAAAGAAAAGGGAAACATGGTTAATTACAAATCACGTAAATAACTACTATCTACCACTGCTCTCCTCCTCCACGGAATGTTGTAGGATCCTTGTGTAGTAACAGGAACAACATTTCATTGTATTGGACATGCATGGTCTTTAAGCAGGTATTGATATAACTCGTTTGAATTGGGGAGTCACGGATTTGATCACATCTGGAGCGTACCTTGACAACAGTGACAGTTCTTCTAGGACTTATGCATCTCTTTGCTGAACACTGTGGCTTCTTGGGCTGAATAGACGGTCTAGGTACACTTCTCAAACTGACTTCCTGACTCGGACTGGTGGTTGTGCTGTGCACACGTCTATTAGGAGAAGTACTTTCTAATCCTGTGGATAACGGTGAAATTTCGGTTATCTCATCACCCAGGTGTTCCACCTTTGGACTGACCTGGGCAGAAGTCTCCAGTTCTCCATCTTGCTTCACTGGAGTAGCAACACTAGGCACGCTGGAGAGAGGTACTTCTGTTTCACATGCTGTCTGGGTTTCGGAGTCAATAGCGGATGTGGGCTGAAGTTGTGATTCGTCTACTGACTGTAAGCTAGTGCTGCTGATCTGAATACCCGTTTGTTCCAGCGCTAAATCAATTAATCGCTGGTTTGCAATTAGAAGCTGATGCAGCAACATGGTCGTACGCTCACTTAAAATCAACATGCTGAAATATTGACTCAGCTAGCTGCAAAAGTGATGCAAGGTCAATAATTAGCTTGTGATGCTGATTGGTCCTTGATGAGACGAAATTACGGACCGATGACCTTAAGAACGCTGAGTGTGCTCTGATTCGTTGATTTTCACCCCGTCGCCAACTGTTGTGATGAGCGAAATGTGCAGTTGGTTTTTATCCCCGTCGCCAATTGTTGTGTTGCTCGAAATTTGCGGGGTTGAGTGAGCGAACGCTATGTCTGATACTTGTACCTCGGACGTATACCGCGACTTGTTCACTTCCCAGCCAGCAGCTATTACAAAAGACTAAGCTAGTAGAAAGATTGTATTGTGGAGCAAAAGTGAGGCGAGAAAATAGTCAACTAGCATAGAAATAGGGGCAGGTCACCACAACAACCGAGATCCAAATCATGGAACAGGTCACAAGGGTCCAGACAATCTGGACAATTTTGTTGGTATCACTGGAAATTCGGTGCTCAATCGACCAGGTACATCCAACCATGCGCCTGGCCCAAACAGACCTCGAAGAATCAGGAAAACGAATAACCCCTTACCAGGCTGTGACAACTGAGGAGGGGTGCCTAAACAGTCGCTTATTTTACGTTGGAGACGAAAATTCAGGCTTGAACTTCTTGGTAGATACTGGTGCTGCACTTAGTATCATTCCTAAGAATAAAACCGAGCTGGGTCGAGAAACTTCCTCAGTTACAATTCAAGCTGCCAATAAGACTAAAGTCGCGACGTTCGGGCAGGAAACGTTGACTCTATATTTGGGGTTTAGAAGACAATTTCCTTGGGTTTTCACTGTAGCCAATCTAGATCTGGCAATATTGAGAATGGATTTCTTAGAGAGATATGAATTTCTAGTTGACACTAAAAAATGACGTTTGCCATTGAAAGAAACTTAAAAATTCACAAAAGGCATAGAAAGTAATATCACATCTCTAAACTTAATACAAACTCCTCCAGTAACAACGGAAAAGTTCCAGGATATACTCGCGGAATTTCCAAACCTAACAAAATCAAACCCTCAAACTTCTAAAACTAAGTTAAAAGTATGTCATATAATCAAAACGGAAGGTGCACCTGTTTTTGCTAAGCCTAGGAGATTAGCACCTGATAAGCTTAAAATAGCTAGAGCCGAATTCGATTACATGCTACAGCTGGGTATAATACGTCCATCTGATAGCCAGTGGGCGTCTCCTTTGCATATGGTTTCAAAGAAAAGTAAAGGCGATTAGAGACCGTGCGGGGATTACAGAGTCCTTAACCGTCAAACGGTACCAGATGGGTACCCGATACCACATATACAAGACTTTACGAATGGTTTAAAAGATATGAAGGTATTTACTAAAATCGACTTAGTCAGGGCATATCGCAATATTCCAGTAGCTGAGGAAGATGTTCCGAAGACAGTTATCACAACACCTTTTTGACAATTCGGGTTTGTACGCATGCTGTTTGGCCTACGGAACGTGACACAAACATTCCAAAGGTTAATGGATAATCTACTTCCAGATATGTCATTTTCCCAGGGGTACATAGATGACTTACTGATTGCCAGCCCGGATTTGAAATCACATGAACAAAATGAGAGCAGTGTTAGGACGATTAAATCAAAATGGCATGAATATTCATCAAGATAAGTGTGCTTTCGATGTAGAAACACTAGAATTCCTCGGGCATACCATAAACCCTGAAGGAATTACACCAATCAAACAAGAGGTAGACACTATTAAAAAATACCCTATACCAAGCTCTTTGACACAACTTCGAAGTTTTCTAGGTTTATTAAACTATTATCGCAGATTCATACCCGGCTGTGCACAACTAATGCAACGAATGATGGATGCTCTCGAAGGAAAACCGAAGGAATTCAAACTAACCTCTGAGGCTGTCGAAGCTATTAACCAATTAAAGGATAAACTTGCTCAAACAGCTACATTAACCTATCCAAATGCTCATTACCCATTCGCTTTGATGGTAGATGCTTCGGACAAAGCCGTAGGCGGTACTTTTAACCAACTAGTTGAAAACGCCTGGAAACCGATCGCATTCTTCTCAAAATAACTCATTCCAGCAGAGACGAGACATTCTACCTTCGGTCGAGAACTCGCAATCTACTGAACTACCAAGCATTTCCGACACATGCTCGAAGGCAAGGAATTTACAGATTATACGGATCATAAACCGTTAACCAATACATTAAAAGCGAAAGCCGATAAATACTCAGCTCGAGAAGTCCGACACCTCGACTATATATCACAGTTCACTAGTGATATACGTCACATTACAGATCAAGACAACCAGGCGGCAGACGCGTTATCTCGATTAGAAATGAATGTAATACAACAGTCAACAATAAATTTCGAGACTTTGAGAGACAGCCAGGAAAATGGCCCAGAAGTACTAAACCTACTGTCAACTAAAAGCTCTAGTCTCAAACTAAAACAGCTTCCATGTTTCAGGACTAATAAAATAAAAGCACCACTAAGCCTTTGTTAAATCAGCCGACTGAAAGCTACGACTGAGCGAATTACAGGAGTTCAGAATACTATTGTGTTTCCTCCACCGACTGAATGCTCCTAATTAATCGAGTATCGACCTTGATTATTATCCCCAAAACCCAAAGGAATAACAACAAGTCGTCCAAAAACGATTAATTACTCCAATTACACCGAATACAATAACAGCAGCGACAGAAATAACAATAACAATAACGATGACAATAACGATAACAATAGTCTAAAACAATACAATAAATATAGAAAGTAATTAGAAGTGTACTTCTGAATAATATTGACCCCGACAGTAACAGAACGTTCGCCCAATCGTTCCGGAACCAATGGCCGCTAACAATGGAACTCGATGCAACCAAACAACACTTAGTGGAACCAATGTTCAACTTCCTTGACAGCCTTTCTTTCGAAGGTCCATTTAAGCTTATTCCAAGAAAACCTAAATATTTTTTTGATTCAGAAACAAGGAAATATCGACTCAGTATGTATTAATAGGCTAAAACCGGCTTATCTAGATTATGAACCTCCCTACGTGTTGTTAGATCACTTGCCCGACCAAACAAGCACGGAAATAAAAAATGAAAACGTTAAGGCTGTAAAAGTGGCTTAAACCGTTAGATGGGCACAACCGATTATATAGGCAGGGATGCCCACGTTTTTAGTTAAGTCTGAAAGATAATCACGTAATGTCTGAAATCTGGAGTTTGTTGATATATATTTAAAAAATTAGATAAATAAACAGTAATTTTTGCTTTGTCCTATATCGACGTTGACGAAGTAGTATTAATAATAATTAGTAGTAGTCCTAAGTATTACTCTACACACTTCCACGCGGATTTTGTCTTTTGATATATGAACGGTATAGTCAATTTTTTGTATATATAAAATAAATTGTACTTAAGCAATATATTCTTAAACAATCCGTCGAGTACTATAAGCCGCAAACCTATCAACGGAGGTAAAGCACTAAAGAACAGAGAATCTTTAATTCAGGTGAGTGTTGTGAGCAAGTTTCGCCTGCGGAACTAATCGTTTTTCTAGGTTCCTCACTATCAGTAGACAATACTTACCATAATTAACACAATGAACCCTGACAATAACAATGAATTCCAAAAACAACTCAGGCGAGTTTCACTTTTTTACAAGTTGATTTACTAAACACACCATTATTTAACATGTATGTATTTTTACTTAGACTAATCAAAAACCATTTTCCACTTGAGATATGCATTTTTAATAGCTTGATACGACAACATACTACTACGAAAAAGTGTGTTGTTTTCAGGAAACATATCACATTCCATAGTGATTCGACTGTCTTTAGTTCTAATTGTTTTTGTTACAAGATATATATAGCACTAAGCTAACTACAGTAAGTTATTAAACGTCTATGTTATCTCTACCATCTTTGGAACTGTAGTAACATAAGTCATGTCTAAAATTTCAGATTTTGTTGGTATATTTTCCTTATTTTTTAATGATTTATATGAACTTACACGACAAATTAACTTACACATGCGTTGTATTTTCTCTATGCTATTTGAATTTATGAATACTTCTTTTTTGCCAAACCCTGGATTTGTCACGTAACATATCTTAATAGTTAATGCTGGGCATATTTACTCTTATAAATTACGTGATCGTAGCAGTTGCCTTAAAAGTTGCTTAACATAGTCTATATTATAAAGTCAGCAGTATTTAGGTACCATAGTACTTTAGTGATATAATGAGTAAGTTATCATGTACTTATTAGTCAAATAAACTCCAGAACCTAACATTAAAAATAATCTTAAATAAACAATTACTTCTGGACCAAAAAGTAGTAGTATAATCAGTCAGCGTGGATTCGTTAACGGCTAAATGCATCTATTATCCGTGAATCACAAAAAGAAATATATCCATATTAAAAAAATCCAACTCATTTTTTTCATTAGCTTATCATAAATCAACACTACGATTAGTTATTCATAATAGTTTCGAGACATCATCATAATGCATTGTCGTTACTTGGCAAGCACGTAATATGATTGATAAAATTAATAAAACTATTAACAAACCGGATAGATAAACTGACTCGAAATTATCATTAAGTGGTGCGATTTCCCCACAGTTAGCTTTATACAATTATTATAAATCCATACTATTATCATAGACATAGGTAAGAGTAATACTTCCCTTAGCTAAAACCTATGCTCTCTCGGATAATCGCATGGTTTGCGTTCAGCTTTTCGACATTCGAACTACTGCACAATACCTTACGTTGGTCGAATGTTACCGACACTCATGACTAATAGAACTTACAGACTTGTAAGATTAGAATCTACTTATTTATTAGTTGACTTGAGAAGATACAACTTCACTATGACTTGCATGCCTACCACACATCGAGTGAGTAATCTGTAAAACGCAGATTATATCCGTAACCTAATAAACCTAAGCACTATTATATTCTCGGTAATTCGTTTTTTTCTAAGTATTTACTATAATTTTTTATCCTAACGGTTACTATCAGTACCGACCGTTACGAACCCAGTCATAAAAGGCGACTGTCACATATTCAAGATCGCCTATTCGGTCTGACTCCTGGCAAGTTCAAGCACTTATATGTATACATTTTTTCAAATAAATTGATATACATTTTTTAATGCATTTGCATGCACAAATATCTACACCATGTTTATTTTCTTCCAGATTCCTAACCAGTCTAGAATCCGAACACTTACGTAGAAACGAAGATTTATCAATTATAATTGTACACTTTATTTTTGTATCTTTACTTTTTATACAAACAATGGAACGTTTCTTTATATGTGATGGAGTTTCAACAATATATTTTTTGAAGTAGATTCTTCTTTCATTTTAACTTGAGGGCGATTCAGGAGGCAGGTGAGTAAACACCAGATAACCGGACAGAGCATGGGAAAATCGTACCTCACCAACATGGTGTTGGGTAGCCCGCTCGCGGAACCTCCTCAGATATTCTTGTTTCATTTTCTTACTCTTATTTTCCAATCTCTGGTCCTCAATAGGAGCTTATGTCCAAATATTTAATTATCATTTGTGGGAGAATGTAAACACTACGAATTCGGTTACCAGTACTAAGAGTAAATGTAATCTACGTTGCATCTTCAAATACTAACAGACTGTTTACAGTTGGTCTAATGTCAAGTGCTGAACGTGCAAGTAATTATCTATTGAGATACAGTGGCAGAACTACGATAGTTTTATTAGTTAGGTTGATCGAAACGACATTCCTATGGAAGTCAATACTAGGAGGAAGCTAATATAGTGACTTAAGTTGACTAGTTAAGAGTTGACTTCATAACTCATGTACACACGAAAATAAGAAGGCTTAAGTATTCATTTACTTCCTTAATCTTCATTGGGATTATATTACCTATTATCTTATATTGAATGCTGAAAGACATTGTGTGTTTGAATGACTAGCATCTAGCTCCAACTTTCGCCTGTCCACGATACGAAATAAAGACCTATTATCAAAGATTATTGTTTTTTCTGATAAACAGAACAGAACGTACATAAACGCTTAAAATGTACATCATAGAGTCTCTATGTTACACGTCAAAATTGTATTCTAAGTTCAATTAAGAAAAAATATCATATCAGTGAATGTCAATATTTATTTAATAGTTGAGAAAAAATGAACGTATTCTATACTACTCTTAGGTTTCCACTCAACTATTTCTGTATTTCAAAAAATTTACCTTTAAAAAATGTAACATGAATTTTCATAATCAATAAACAATTTAATAAGAGATAGAAAATAAACCATCTAATATCGTTTATTGTATTTTATTAATTGTTTTTGCTAACAGTGTTTCAAACTCTTATTATGCGTACATAATGAATTCTAAAGAGTAAATCTCATAAAGCCAGTCATCATACTTAAAAATGTTTGTTGGTTAATTCATTTTATTTTTAATAATGAAGAGAAACTTAGAAAAACAGTACTGACAATTTTCAAATCTTTTCTTATTTCTTTTATTCTTCAGTAATTTTTTTCTTATTCGCATACATTATACTTCAGTATTATGTAAATCTCATCTAATTTTCAATGTTTTTTTGTTTCAAGTTGAATATGAAGATTAATCTTTTGTTTTTATGTTATTTAAATTGCCCTTATTACTGTTGCTTGAATGGTATCATTTTTCAAGTAGTTCACTTTTTCATTTTGCATACTCCTAATTGTGTAATCTAGATTGTTTTCGACATTGACTTACAATTCATCTTGCTAACCGTTTTAAATAGTATAAATACTAGTACAGAAATGTTAACAACGAGTTAGGTGATAAGTAAGTCTAGTTGAAAAAGAACATGAACGAATTCCTTGTTATATTTTCGCAAACATTCTTCAGAAATAATCAATGACTAGAACTGAAGCAGATGACATTTAAATTAAGAAGATTATTTTGAAGTAATCATTGATAGCCTTCAACAAAATTATTATCATCTACATAGCTCTACTTCTCAAATTGTTTATTATTAGTTTATTACTATAAACATTATTAAATCCTTAGCATTTTCCAAATATTTATTAAATATAGCAAAGATCAAGAAGTTAGAAATATATTTAGTACGATGGGATTGTACCAGTTATATGCAAACAATGAAATCAAACACATAAATACTAAAACAGAATGATATTTTAAATAATTTTGTTGATTTATTAGTCTAAATAATTAAAGAACCAGTATTATAAAACATTTTCATTTTGTAGTCATGTAAAACAGATTATTCTATGAGAAAACGTCTCAATAATTATGTCTTTAAATTGTTTTTGTGTACTTACTTACGCCCATTACCACTCACAGAGGAGCATAGAACGCTCACCAGTATTCTCCATTGAACTCTGTCCTGAGCGATCCTTTCCATCTGTTTCCAGTTGCTGTTCATCCTTTTAATGTTTACTTCCGATTCTCGATGCAGTGGGTTCTTTGACCTTCCTCTTTTTAGTTTCCCAACAGGATTCCAAGTTAATGCTTGCCTCGTGATACAGTCTGATGATTTCGGCAATGTATATCCTATTCATTTCCAATGTGTTTTCCTAATTTCCTCCTCGGCTGGAAGTTGGTTTGTTCTCTTCGATAGGAGGCTGTTGCTGATGGTTTCCAGCCAACGGACATTTAGTATCTTGCATATACAGTTGTTTATAAATACCTGTACCCATTTGATGATGTTTGCAGTAGTCTCTCCACTTTTCAGCTCCATACAGAAGAACTGTTTTGAAGTTTAAATTGAAGAGTTTGACTTTTAGGTCGATTGACTGTTGTTTTGAGTCCGATATGTTCTTCAACTATAGGAATGCTGCCCTTGATTTGCCGATCCTTGCCCTTACATCTGCATCGGATCCTCCTTGTTTATCGATGATACTTTCCAGGTACGTGAAAGTATCCACTTCTTCCTGGATTTCACCATCAAGTTCAATTGGGTCGATGCTACCTGTGTTAAATTTGAGGATCTCGCTCTTTCTTTATGTATGTTCAGGCCTACTGATACTGAGGTTGCTGCTACGTTGGTTGTCTTCACTTGCATTTGTTGGTGTGTATGGGATAGAAGAGCTAGATCATCCGCGTAGTCCAAATCCTCGAGCCACATCCTACTTGTTCATTGAATTCTGCGCTTTCTCTCAGATGTGAAGGTCTTCATGATCCAGTCAATCACTAGAAAGAAGAGAAGAGGCGAGAGTAGGCAGTCTTGTCTGACTCTGGCTCTCATAGGGAATGCATCTGTCATCTGGTTTTTGGCTTTTTGGAAACTTTGTTCATTGTACAAAGCACTACTTGATGAGTTTAGATTTCACTGGGATGAGTAAAGAAATGGATGTAGGTTCGTGTGAAGGAAGCCAATCGATGTTAGGCAAGTAGCCAATAACTGTTGTACAGTAGAGCGTTGCTATCGCGTTCCATGGGAGCATTCTCAAGGAATCCATTGTTGTTGTGATGCGCTGAAATTTTATGAAGGTTTACTGATCGTGAGTGTGAACTTGATGTGAGTTTAAAGCTGCTAAATGAAAGTGCAAGGCTATTGGTTTAAGTGCAACAAGCCTGATTGCAGGGTCCATAGGTACTTTGTAGGCGTATTTTACCGGTTTTTTTTTTATTGATTTTTGTCACTTAATAGGAAGAGATTCATGTACATTTTAATTAGGCTACAAACAAAATACCGGCCTTCTGATTTTTAGAGACATAAGATCTCTTCTGTTGAGTTGTTAAGAAAATAGGAGCACATCATGCCCTAAGATAGATACGGTGTTTGGGATTCATAATATTGGTACCTTTGGTAACGATTCACTACACATAGTGCTGATTTGCGACTAACCATGTCTTTTCAGTATTAACAGTTTGTAAACTCGAACCAAATCTAGATTTTCAGTGAAAAAAGCACAAACAGAGATATATTAATAATATTTTAGAATTTCAGGTGTGTAAGACTACCAAAATATATTAATATCAAAAGTTACAGGTCAGTGAACATTCGAGCGACTTCAAGAATTACATTCGTTTTAATGAATTGGAAACGCTTATCAATTACTGTTTTATAAGGAACACTTAGTGATATACATCGACTCAGCAGAAAGACTATAATAGTTGTCGCCTAATGCTTTGGTGTGACAACTGAGTATGTAAAAACAATGCTCTAGGCACTTGATGTTTTCTTAGCTTAATTAACCTAGAATAATACACCTGTGGAAATAGTGAACCTCAGGGGTAATGTGAAATTATTTACGATAAAAATGAAGTACATGCTCTAGGTTTAGCAAATTCAAGTGTACTCTGGCTGATAAATAATCATCCAAAATTCTTAAATAACATTCGGCATGTTAAAATTGCTTATCACAAAAAAGAGATGGTGGTCAATCAGGATGGGGCCTAACTATTTTTACTTTCGTAGAGTGTATGCTATACATTGTTTATTTTGGGGACAGTAAACACACTATGTACATCATTTATTTACTTGAAAGTGAAACAAAAGCGATTAGAATCTGTCTAAAGATTATGTGTAAATAATGAGGTCTCACAGACTTTTGGAAAAATCCTTATGTTTCAGTAGTACAACAGATTAATTTAGCAATGGATTGCGGTTGTTTCATGTACCATCTGACATTTTACCGGGAAATGAGGAAATCAGTGAGCTAAAATAAATAAGAAAATTAAGTTGTTCATCAATCTTTGGGAATAGAGGATGCTTAAAGTTGAAACTGGCTGCCTGAATAAGTTTGGGACGCATTTGGTGTATGGTCATGTAACGTTTATCTCGTAACGTATAAACCCACATATACGAATAAGAGCAAATAATAAGACAGTGACGGATGTAGGAGAATTTATATTTTGATTGTAATTAGAGCGTCTATAAAACAGCAACATATTGGCTAACTAGACAGCGAGTTACTTTCCATGTGGTGTCGTGTTGTAATCTGGTTGTGATGCTTGACCAAGTACCTTCAACTAGAGGTGTCCGCTGAAACAAACATGGTCAACATCAATGACGAAAGCCTATGCAACTAATTGTTTAGGGGATTATTAGCCTCCACAGCTCAAACTTTCTAATAGGTTCGTGAAAACTCTGTGACGTATTAGCCAAAGGATAAAACCGAATGCATTAGACATCGGTAAAAGTCAACTAGGAGATTATTTACCGCCGCAATTTGTGACATTCTACTTAGTGTCGAGGCATTATTCAAGGTTAATTTTTGATCGAGAGTCTTTAGTTAGTAGCATCCATTACACTAAGATATTCTGTTGTCTATAAAATTATTTATTTCAAAGATTTATTACCTTTACACTTTTCAAGCGCATCGCAGAATACGCCCGCAGAAAAAAATATCGACCTTTTCTCCTAGTAGAATCTTGCTTCTACAAACGATAGATCTACTTACCACAACTAAACAAGTTATTTGAAGTTCTGAAATTATTAAACGAAATCGTTTGATTTCCATCAATGTGTTTAGTCAGGCTAATTTGTCTTGAGCGAAAGTCGTGGTAAATTGATTTATTAAGGAGATGTGGAATAGGGATGTTGAACAGTAAGAAACTTCATTGGTTACCAGTTAAACGTTTACTGTTACTTTGTAGGACGGAGCACGTTTATAAGGCACATCATATCGCTAGTTTCATTGAAGGTGAACAGAAACTTCAACCATCCAGTGTCGTCCACCACATTAGTTTATTACACGGAGGAGGTCGGATTGATGAAACACCGTGCAAGGTTAGACTAGATAAGAAAGGAATTTTAATAGAATTAAAATCTTCTGAGGTAAAAAGATATTACCTTTACTAGTACCTTGTCAAGGAGGTTGTGGAGTTTTTTGAGTGGTCTTCTATAAACGACCAAGTTGCAATTTTAAACCGTTCAGAAGAATTTCAACATGGTTATTTTATACTTTTTCGGTGTTTACAATACAATGACGAGCTTAAGCACGAAGAGTCCGAAGTTCATGTCTTCGGCTGTGAAACAAAAGACGACGCCAAGTTGTTGGTCGATTCGATATATAAACAAAAAATGTTAGCTTTGTAAGACAATTTTCAAATTAATATCTACAATACAGAGGAAAAACTCCACGCAGTGAAACGTCCAGAAGTCCTGAGATAAATTTGCGTCGTGGTAGATCAGAAGAAGTGAGTTAGTCTCTACGAAATTCATTTCAGAGTGGATTTTTATATCTTATGAACGAATTTACTTATTGGTATGATAGTCATTTCCGCCTTAAATTTACGGGCTAGAATATAAGAAATATTTTTTCTTTACATAAAATTTAAATGGGAAGTCCGAATTATTTTTTTACCTATCAAACATTGTGTGGTAGTTTTATCAATCAATTTTTAAGTCTTTCACACGTTTTACACATTGACATCCGTCGCATCACTTTCGATGTTCAACAGACCCGAATGTATTCTTATATGTACTTTTGCATTATTGTTATTAATCTTAAAGCACTGTATAGTATTATATATCCCACACCATCTTGGTAATATATCTCTAATTTAGTGTAAATTAACTCTAACTTTATTTGATTAATTACATGCATATTCAAAAGTGCAATCGCCTGCAAGTTTAAAGTAGGGAGGTGGGATTTATTATGGTTGCTGACAAAATATACATTGAGCTCCAACTTAGGTAGAATGATGGCTGCGTAATAAGACTTTAATTATCTATTAAAATACTTTGCCTAGACTGGTGACTTGATAATTATTTATCATAATCTATAATAAAATTAATAAGAAGTCTGCAAGATGAGTGCCAAAATGATCAGATTATATGTATTGCAAGCTTGTACAGATGTTAAAAGACAAGAACGTACAGTATCCAGTCAACTTTTTGTCAAGAATACCAAAATAAAATTCATCGTGGCAGAAATTACCATATAAGCTATGACCTGATTATGACTGTTACTTATCGATATCGGACCCTTAAAAATTTCACACTAATTTCTCAAGAAAATATTCTCAAATGTTATTAAATCCCAAAAATATGGAAAAACTATATCTAAAATGCTCCGACTTTTATATATCATGCTTTAAATTAGTGTTTACAAATCGATAGCATATTTATCTTAAAATAACGCGAATTTATTTAACTTTTGAACACCGTAAAATTCTGGAGTTATGGATTCAATCCACTAAAACAGAATTCTGTGTCTGGGAATTCACTGTACTTTTGAATGACATTAAAGTTGAGAAACTAATTTATTTTAAACGTGTCCTAAAATGTTTGTATCTGAATGAAAGAAGAGCACTAACTCTGAGCATAAATGATTATTTATTAGATAGCATACATTAGTTTAGAGCCTTTGAATCATGTCAGTTAACTAAAACAGATGAGGTATTAAGATTAAACTACTTTGTAAGATCTACGACAACAAAATTTTTTGGCTGATCTTTTGCTGATTCACAAACTCTGGAACTGATTATTTCACGATTGACATCCACAGTGCGACATTGTCACACTTACGTGAACTTATATTCACATACATGTTGATGGAAACTCACAGTTGGTCCAAATGTTATGTCCTTATACTGTTTTCATGTTTAGCAATCCCATATTCGGTTTAACTGAGATTTCATTGATTTTAAATGTCTCAAATTTTTTATTTCATCACGTGTAACTCAACTAGTATCGTGAACAATTATCACTTACCTTATGTTCTGAATTTTCAAGCCTCTATATTTTATTGTCCTCTAGGTTAATTGTCATTCATTACTGAAGTATTTTGCATAATTAAATTATTCATGGAGTTGTCAAAGCTGATTTTACTTGAATTTGACAGGATAATGTAGCGTGTTAGATATTTCGTACTTCGATTGTTTTCAGAGTATTTAAATATTGCTTCATTATCAGCTTTATTACCGTTGAAATGAAAATTATTTTTTAACAGTTTGTGATGATAAATATTAATTAAATCGACACAAGCTACAAGTCCCGATTTATAACTAACAAGGCACACATTTATTTAAAAGTGACAGTGTCCACTTAGACTGTTCTTTAAAAGTTAGGTGTCAAATTTTAATGACTAGCTGATTTGCATCAATAAAATAACATGAAAATTCACAGGCTTAGTCAAACTAAAATTCAGAAATCAACCAGTAAAAGTCTCTTTGGAATTACAGGTGAAGAAGCAACCAACTGATGACTTATTTAATTATAATGCAGTTTGATGCAAGATAACATTAGAAAAGTAAAATATACTAGCATAATTTTTCAGATTAACTTTTTCGTTAGTTGTAGATATCCAACTTTAAGTACTTTAAATCATAATGTTATAATAATGAGTTTATTTATAAGTCCACAATCTCTAATAAATAAAATGCAATAATCATTTAGGAGTATTGTCTGCCGACTAGTTTAACTAACAATACATTTTATGAAATTTTCGTCAAGTAATTTATAAGAGTTGTAATATGCACTTTTACTTTTCTCCACACAATACACATATGGCTTTGGTTGGCTTAAAGGCTATTTTGGTTGGGTACATACATTACTCTGTTTTCTATGCTTATTTCTGTATTTGTGAGGACAAACTGACAGTTTTCAATAGTGAATGGCTTGAAAAGAATAAATAGTTTCCAGAATATTTGTTTCTTGATATTTTTTAATTAAGTAGACGTGATGACACCGTCGACATTTTACACTTATATTTAATCATGTACGTGTTACTCGTACAATCTCTTCAGAACAACTTAAATGCTTTCAATCGACTTAATGTTCCGCAATACTCAAACGTTCTCGATTTGTTTGTTTTTATGACATCTAAATGCTGAATTCTTACTAAATTAGATAATTTTATTTGACAAAATTTCCTCAAAGTTTAACCCCATTAATTCAAACTTAATTACTTTCCATCTAAACAAAAATACAACAGTGAAAATATACAGTTACTTGTCACTTTAAGTATCAAAAAATTAGACACTATTTTCACGTAAACATTAACGGTTATACTTAGTTACCGAGACCATTATTGATAAAGAATAGTTTTATCTTGATATCTGCATGTCGTAAATAAAATAACTAAATATTGCCTTTTAAAAAGTTCATATCATTATTACGCATGCATTTTACTTACATTTGTATGAGTTTATTTGTATATTCACAAAAGTATATATAGCTTCAATGTAAATACAAAATTCCAGACCTATTTATAATTAATTATCTAAATACTTGAAATTAACATTACTCTGACTTTATAACTGAGAACAGATATTTAACTAAATCTAACAGCATGATGTCGTTGTGTACTAACGATTAATGGTGAACGTTTAAAGCAGTATTCTAGAGCATCCTTTTGAAAATAGCTCAATAACAATAGCATTAAACGAATATCTTTTGAAGACTTTTATGAAATACTTGATGCGATTTAGTGAGACACATTTACCAAGGTTCCACATGTTTTCAACTTCTGGTCTTTTTTATATATATTGGCCCGTAACACCACAATAACATAACGGATCTTAGTACATCTTATTACGGGATTCTTTTAGATATCATCATGCATTTACTTTTTTTTACATAGAACCTTTTAAATTTAAAGCATGCATTATTGTTTACTCACAAATACCAATGGTTACTATCTTATGATCATTATGTAAATTAATTTCTTTTATTTGTCTCCTTGAAGATAATCAGTTCTACTGAACCTGAGTGTGGAAAGATGTTTTATATACTTAACCAATGTATAGATGATATAGAAAGCTTTGAAAATCGTCTGGAGAAAGCTATTAAACGAAAGTCGCATAACAGTGGAAACAGTTTAGGTTAGTTTCTTTAATTTTCAGCCATATTCTATGTGTGTACTTCATCATGATTTTGATTAACGAAAAGTTGGTTGCTTACTTCATGTAATTTTGTTATGATTTGCTGACACAGAATTTCTGATGCTGATATCTGAGAGCGTATCTTCGTAGCTTTTACGATGAGTACATATGACAGTCCATACAATGAAGATCTCCTGGACTTTAAATGTCATCCATTTGGATTGCTTTATTAGTGTAAGCAAGCTCCGAATAAATAGACCTTATTTTGTTTTGTCACTTCACAGTCAATACCAAATTTCTTAAAATTCCTAATAATTACTGGTAACTATGGCTAGATAAATGATTTATTTAATTGTTTTGTGCAAAAGTAAAGTTGAAAATGTGCAGAAAATAACTAAACCAAGAAAACTCAAAATTGAAAAACTACATATAAGATAGATTGGTGCCTAAGATTTGGTACAAATAGGTAAGAAAATCATAAAAGCTACCGAAATCATTAGTTCTAACACTGTTTATAGCGGTAAGCAAGCGAACAAATCGATTAGCTTAAATACAGAATTAATTTAAACAGTAAAATTCATCAAACTAATAAAATTTAAAATAATGCTGTGTGGCCTGAGATATCATCGTTGTGACAAAATAGTATTGCATTCTAAAATCTGATAAAAAAGCAGGAAGTTTTGCATTATTTGTGTCAGTTTATTGGGCTGAGTGGAATATTGGCACTGACCAGAAACAAGTTGTGGTCTCTACAAATTTGAAGAAGATGGTCACATTTATCTGACCTGTGACTACCGAGTCCCTGCTGGCCACCCATGAGACTGTTTTACGCAGAGAAGCCTGAAATAGATATTCAAATCTCTGTCTAGTATTACAACATTTATTAGACGCGCATTTTTGAGATCACCTGATTAAC
Organism: Schistosoma japonicum; assembly: GCA_025215515.1. Taxonomy (NCBI): domain Eukaryota; kingdom Metazoa; phylum Platyhelminthes; class Trematoda; order Strigeidida; family Schistosomatidae; genus Schistosoma; species Schistosoma japonicum. The sequence goes on from CM046061.1 coordinate 45,522,416, forward strand.
AGTAGAACTCATTTTTGATTATATCCGGGTTGCCATATGTCCGGAGGTAGGGTAGATTGTGAAATGACATTGTTTTCAACGCTAATTTACTCTCAATTTGATAGAACATTCAAATGTAACAATACATAAACGACTGTTAATGGGGATCAAATTGATCAGTGCTGTCTCTACACTGGCATTTATTGTAAAACCAACGCCAATGGAACCTGATATCAATGATGTCATGGCATTCCCAGATAAGTGCACGTGGAATACGCTCTTCGAATCTATAGATGGATAGCAAACTAGTAGAAAATCAATAGAGTCCTGAATACGCGTCTCTGCGAATCAACAAATATTGATGCTAAGACTTTCTGAAGATATACCGAAATTTATTTGTTTTCCGATCTGTCTCAATGTGTGAACGTTAAAGGAGGTCAGTTTGAATGGCTTATATGGCTTTAAAAAGGCTATCAGATTTCGATGTCAGTGACAGCATTCAGATAATCGACTTTCCGGCGATATGAGGTCGATGAGATAAAGAAGAATTTTTCACCATATACAGGTTGTTAAATGATTTGACTAAGAAGTTGTTGTGATGCGCGAAATTTGCAGTTGGTTTTCACCCCGTCTCCAACTGTTGTGTTACTAGAAATTTTAGGGTGCGTGAGCGAACGCTATCTCTGATACTTGTACCTCAGACGTATACTGCAACTTGTTCCCTTTCCAGGCCACAGCGATTACAAAAGGCTAGGCTTGTAGGAAGATTGTATTATGGAGCGAAAATTGAGATGAGAATAGTGAACCAGCAAACCAGTGAATTTGTATTTTTCAAATACATCGATTTTTATATCAATCAATTTACAATGATTATTCATTAAGTGAAATCAATAACATTTAATAAATACAATGAAATACTGTCAACTGTATTTTTAGGGATTATGAATCCCTAACAGAAGTGAACATACAGAAAGAAAACCAAATGGGATGGGAAGATGAATGATTGATTTGACGGCAAATACTGTTTAAGTTGGGGAAAATCATGTAGCGAGTAAATTATATTCTGCACAGTTACCACTCACCATAACTGTGTAGTTGAAATAGCTGAGATACTGCTTGGACTCACAAACCAAAGCAGGTGGTTTTCATAGGTCGCTTTTCGAGCCTTCGACCTAACAGTCTCATCCACAGAGCAGTGGAACATTGTCGGGAAATCAAGAAGTGGTAATCGATGACCAAAATAAGTTCATATGTTATTTTTTCCCTCATGACTATGGGGCTCATGTAAACGACTAGTTCGGAATCAGTGTCTTCTAACGTTCTCGAGAATACCCTCTGTGTTTAAAAACCAGCTCCAAGTGACGGTTATTCTTACTTGTCCTCTCGATTTCTTTAAATAGCACCTGCCTCCTGAGTAGGACTTCTAAGACAAGACTCATTGATGTAAAGCCATATTATAGTATTTTGAGGAGGCAGACAACGAACTTTCCTCATTATCATCAACACCTATTAATTTCTGTGAGTTATTATCTACAAAATGTTACAAGCTTACTTACAAGACATTGAACACAAGAATTACATCACTAAATGTTGATGATCATTGAAAGACATATGTTGTGTAAGTTACTAGCTCTACAAACAGTAAAATCCTGAATGTTTTATCCAGAGTAATCGACATCAGTGTATACAATTTGTGGAACAATGTTCAGGCCAGTGACATGGTAAACATTATTAGATAAACGCTTGCATTTTTTGACTTTTTCAGTAGTGCTAAAAATTAATTGCTATTTGATTATAATTGTTTTCGACTCTCGAAACGGTTCAAAAATAAATGACAGCTTCATGTTAATTTGGTGGTTAATAAGCTTCGAAATTCATTTTTTGTACCTTTACTTAATAGCTATCGTAATATTTGTCTTACTTCTTGAGTAACGAATTTTCACTTGCTCTTTGTGTTCATCTACATCGTAATATTCAAAATTGTTTAATGTGGATACCTCTACGCATAACCACTTTATATCACCTCTGGTGATACTGTGGTATGAGTTACATTTTACCTCGACGAAGCAACTTGTACTGGGTATACCTGTGCTAAATCCTACTTTGAACGTGATTGACTAATTGTATCTGAATAATTTGTTTTACATTCCAATTTACGATAGAATATATATTCTTAAATTTTTCCACATTTTGCCTTAGTTTACTAATTATGTCTTAATAGAATGAATTTTCAGTATGATGTTATTTCAGTTTAATTTTATTAATTCTAAGAAGTGTAACAAAATCCCCTTTATATTAGTAATATAAATATACTATTTTTAAACTACAAACATTATAATTCTATTCTGATTACATAAGTTATGACATATAAAAGCCTAAATTATTTTCAGTACTGATTTTCATATTTTCTAGCCACGTAGTAACATTTAAATTGACTATGTGCAACTTTTATCTGTAGTGGTTTCTAAGGAAGTTTCTTAAGTACACATTTTTTTAATTATGTTTAAGCAGCTAGTTTACTAATTTAGTAATTATTTTAACCTATGCTTTTATTTATTATGGGCAAGGGTACAAAATTGACCTATTAAGCTTTCGTGCTTATAATTTTTGTGTTTATCTGAATGATTTGCGGTCATGTCACTAACTAACGAGTTCGCTACAAGAGTGTATTAAACTATCAGGTGAATAAAGCATATAATGTCATGAGCTTTGAATCTGGTAGATTTTAAGCGAAAGTATTCAGTGAGACACTTATTATGATCAGTGCTAAAAAATTATAACCTGACCCCCCCCCTTCACTTATTTTATTATTTCACTTATTCACTAATGAAGATCACATTTTAATAAATAATCAAGCTATTATTCTTAGCCAAGTTTGACGGTGGATATGGGTGGAATCCAGGATATCCCTATGTCCTTCAAAGAGATGTTAAATGTCACCCTCGAAATGTATTCTTTAAGACAAAATCTGTCATACACTATATTTTTTCCTATTGTTGTTCAAGCTGTTTACCTCTAAAATATCCTCTTCAAACTTGCATTATATTTTAGTAAATTAACACAGTAGAACTCACATTTTACTTCATTGGAACTACAGTCAGAGCGGGGAGGGGGGGCTTAGGTTGTAATGATGAAGAGAAAATATTGAGTGTCTTCATTTGAACAGCACAAAAGTGGCTGTCTACGGATGTCAAATTTAAAAGAGCATGTTCTGATTTGAACTTAGTATTATACCTGCACCAGATAGGCCACAAAAATAACATTTAGTTTTCTGGATAATTTACTCCCGCCTCTCATGTCGTGGAGGTGAATGGTCGCATTTGGGTTATAAAAAGCCATTTTGAGATGTACTACACAACGACAATACGAGGCTCTAGATTCCCAACTAATAAAGTCTCTTGTGTAATTTAGCCTTGAGCTTTATTCATGTGATTTTAACTGGGTTTCAGAACACTATGAAAGACAGTTCGGGAAGTCGAATCACTGGAATTGGTTAGGTGTGTGGAGAAATAAGGTGCTATTACGGAAGAGTGAGTAGCCAGGGATGGGTGGAATAAAAGAAAGAAAAGTAGAAATTTGACTACGAAAAATGTGAACTCTAATACTTGTGTGTACTTGGTTGGTTATCACTTATCGGTTACTAATTTTGTGCAACGTTACTTCTTCTTGAAGAACTTAGGTAGAAAAACTGAGTCAGTGGTAATCTTATAGACCTTAAGATGACTCCAGAAACCAAGAGACAATTGTTTATGGTTTGTCACACAAAGCTTCTCGGTTATCAGTTTATGATATACCTGCTCCTTACTTTTAGGGTCTACTAAAAAACTTTTCAAAATAACACTAGTAAAAGTTCATACTAGGAATCTCACTTGTAAACACTGTTTACAATTTTACTGATACAATTTGGTTTTTCAATACAGTATATAAAATAGTTTATGAAACGTGTAACAGTTAACAGAAACAAACGAATATTAATATCGAACAGAAGCATAAAATTTATGCCACTTTTCATTCTTTTCCTAAAGGTTTGCATTCTATCTTACTGTCATGAATTGTTAAGATTAATACAAATCACATGCTTTAAGCTATTTCATTGCATAGAAGTTTATGATGAATGAGATAATAGCAATAAAACAGTCGATTTACAAAACCTCTACTGCCTTTAAGTTATATGATTAATTTATATGCTCAAAGTTTATTAATAGCTTTACGATTAAGGTTGTTGGCTTAGAATTGAATTACTTGATTTAGTTTTAAGTTAATATCGTCTGATTTTCTTAGCTACATTAGTATTAGCTGTTGATAATAATAATAATAATAATAATAATAATAATTTATCACTAGTTGTTTTGCCACCTTAAATTACATTGTGGTATGAGAAATGTCATCACTTAAATGGGATTAATTAGTGAAACCATCCTCATTGGTAACCGACACTCGAATATACTGATTATTTTTTAATTAATAATTATTTAATATCAATCAACAACCTACTATCTGTGTTCGTCGAAGTGAATTGGAAAGCTTTCGTTTTTTAACTTCTGAATAGATCAAACTGACTGGTGTGAACATCACTGCTTATACTAGTATTTAATAGAACGGTTTTTAAGATGAATTCCTGTGAACAAATGTCAAGAAACCAGCAATACTACTAAGCACATAGTCATTGCGTTTTATGTTTTTAATATAAATTTTGTTTCAGTTGTTACTCGGTGATTGCAATTCATATAACCCTACATTATTTAGCAAAATATAAAAATGGACAGAATATTATTTCTAATGGTGACATGAAAAATATAATATCCTCTGATTATATAGTTTTCATAAAGTACAGTCTACAGTTAATGAATAACTTATTGAGAAATTAAGCCAATAATTACCAGTTACGAATCGTTAAGGAAACGTCTGTGTTACAATTTATTACTGTAATATTATGTAGCTATATGTGAAGGCTTCTTACGATGTCTAACATATGGTTTACGAATATAATACAGGAGGATTCTGAATAATTACCACAACCTTTGTCTTAAAGAACTCTTAAAATATAATAAAGTTCATCAATAAGTCTTCAGTGTGATGGTCATGTTATTCATGAGAATAAATTCTTTAGTAATGGATAGTGTAACTGTCATGTTAACTTAAACAAAAGATTATATTTTTTATCTTAACTGTTTCATCCAACATATCTGAGTATATGAATACTTCGAATACGGACTTATTATATTTTTAATTACTGCACATTGATTTTGTGATATCATGATGCTACTTAGTCATACTTGAGTGGGATTACAAATGTGATAATATGACGAAAAATCATTGTCCAACTTATTCGTAGATATTACCATATCATTATCATTGTTCCATTGGTATTACAATCTGAGCTACACACTAAGCTAAGGCCTTTTAATTTTTTGAAGCAACACTTGCTTTCACCATGTGTGAAGGAAAGACAACAAATATTGAGCTTACTATATTCTTATGCAATTAATAAAACAATCATTATTAGCTCTTTTTATCAGTACTAACACTCGTCAAACACAATAAATAAATAAAAAAATTTTAATTAACTTCCACATATATATTATTTTGTGAAACAGAAAAATACTGTTTTGCTCAGAGTTTTCTGCTCAGTAATAAACCAATTTATTTTTACGCTGCTACGATTGTGAGTGCTTAAGAGAAAACCACTGAAATTATTCTCGTGTTAATTATTGCCGTGAGTGTACGCTATTTGGAAAATGGCTAAAGTCTACTTTGCAACTCCTCAGCCGCGCACACCCAAAACTTCACAAAAGATCAACTTCAGGATATTCATATCTTTAAGTGAGAACAACAACTTGATACCATTGAATTGTAAATGAGCACATCACATTTGTAAGCTCAATTACTTTAAGAAGTAGCGTTTCCTTAATCCAATGCCATTTATCTTACTCTGTACGGTGGTGAACTTAACTAACCAAATCATTAATGCTCACTCTTGCAATTCGAACGAATCAGCGGGCTAAAGTTACCTGATTCAATGCTTAAATTAAAATTTCTAGCGTCTTAGTTTATAGAAGTAGAATTGTACACCTTGTTATATAGGACCACTAAAGAAGAGTGAGAAACTTCCAGAACTGTGTTTTAAAGAACTAATTCATTTATTATGGTCCTGAGTAATGTAAACATGACATTTCTATTATTGTTACGTTCCTCTTACCCTATCCTCCCGTTGAGCATATCTACTGTTATTATATTGTCTTTTTTTATTATGGACTACAGTTAATTAGTTGTGTACAAGTTGTCCCTATTCACTACCACTATTTCCTTAGTTCTGCAACAATGCAAGTTTCCTAATTGGTTTGTTGTGTGGTTTGATTTTGTGCATATATAAAAGCATGATTGAAATATAATTTGATAAAATCCGATCCGATTCTAATTCTGTCTGTTGGTCTTATCAACCGTTTTCTCTCTATTCCCGTTTGGGGACTGGAAGTCGCGGGACAGATGTGCCCATACAGTGATTAGCAATCATCAAGGGCATTGTGTATTTTCACAATACATAACAATTGGCGACGGGCTTAAAGTGAATTCAACTTACGCATTCATTGGTCGTAAGGCGTAAAACATAACATTTAGTTGTTCAGATTGAGTTTTTTAATCTGATGCCACGGGAAATGATTTTTTAATAAATCAAATTAATCTGGCCCAACGTCTATAACTAAATTGTACATAGTTAAGAAAAATGCTATTTCGGGTGTGTTCTGAGTATTTGACGATCAAGATTAGTAAAGTCTAACTGATATGCTTCAGTAAAACGAATCACTCATGAATGGAATATCGTGACTAATGAAATTCATTCGTGTAGAAATGAAATAGTTAACACAGACGGAAATAAGTGATTGTTGCTTCATATCACATTTTAATTTAAGTAGGAATCCTACGATTGTATGAATGCTCAGTTGTCCTGATGGTTAATCGTTCGCAGCGAGACTTGAACGATCTTGGGTTCAATCCGTAGGTGGGTTCTTGGGCACACATTGCTGACTCACATACTAGGACGAAACAGCTATCCATTGCTTTCTGGTTTTTAATGATACCCAACGGTGATCAACCTGTGATTGATCTCCATAAAATTATGTCAAATTAACTATTATGTTACTAAATGTAAGTTGCCGGAATTACGAAATAAACTGATAATCTTTATGAACTACTTTTATCATCATTTTATGCGGAAGCTGCAATCTTTATTTAAATCAAAGTAATTTAAAATCAGATTATTTTCCATTGAAACTGATGTATTAATCATTGAGTTAAACGATCCTGATTATTTTGTGCGTTGACTGATACTTTATTTTATGTAATGAAAAATTATCTAATTAGTTTTATGAATGAAAATTTTTATAGAAAAGAAATTTCGCGTTAAAAAATCTTTTTCTATGTATTTATACGTAAGATATTCTGTCACATTTCAATAAATAAATATTTATATTTGTGATATATGACATTTGTCATTCCATAAGAAAATGATGTCAAAATGAGAAAGAATTCATTATGATCATAATCACTAAGGCTTATTATTTCCATATCCGATTCCATAGGTTAACTGTAATCCAAGTGATATTACTTTATCAATAAATGAGTGTTGACCAACGTCTGACAAGTAGATTACTAAAAAGATAAATATACAAAGTTTTTGGTTTATTGTTGAAACGTTTATTTCACCACATGATATATATTTCATATGACGTATATTAATGCTAGTTTTTAATTTAAAAAATGTATACTATTGTTGATTTTGTCATTGATTTTTCTTATACACCATGACGAATTATTTTATTAATTCTGGAATGTAAGTATTGATTGGATTTATAAAGATTGTTTTAATTTTCAATAAAAGCGCGAATAATGCAATCACAAATGTCATTTATGTTCAACTGATTTGTAAAATGTGTAATCTCTTACAATGATCCAACATTTTAACTTCCTAAACTTCAGCAAAATAATAAGATAAAGCAAACAGGATAATATGTGAAACAATTATAACAGAAATAAATACAGAATATTTTGTTTTCTGTTCAGTGAGTAATCACTGATTTGGAGACAAATAATTAATTCCATCTATTCCACTTTTAATCGTCTTCTACAATACCCGAAATTTATAATGTAACTGTTGGTTAACAAAATATAAGTGGATCGTTATCATCTACCTCATCGTTATTATCAATTATCCTAGTAACGATCATAACAACAATTATTAATTAGTCAGTTATTACATGAAAGTTGTCGCAAATTATTTCGTTTTAACAATGTTACTCACTGTCTGACTCCTGTCAATTATAATAATTGTCGATATATTTAATTTATACAAAGGTTCTAATTATACGTATCGTTGTTAAACTAATTCTACCCATAATCTAAGGCTTAATTCATCATTATACTCATTAACAATTAAAAGAATTGAATAAGCACCATAATGTACGCATACATGTCACTTTTGTTCACATTAATGAACATACACATTTTAATATGACATCTGTATCATAATTTATACATTACACAAATGGGAATTGTGGATTGGTTTTGATTAGTTTCTCTGGAGAAGCTTTGAATTTTTTGCTGGGCGAAACGTTGAAATCTTAGTCACTGAGATTACTTCAAACATAATTTTTGCTTATATGTATATATAATATTGAATTACTAATGAAAACCTTAATTATTGTTTAACCAAAGAAACGCTTTGTGAATTTGTATTCCAGAAACTTTCACATTTTCAGTGAAATCAAACAATAATCACTTGGAATTTTAAATCAATACAGGCAAATTCACCCTTTGATCTTATTACACTGATATCTTAGTTTACGTATACATCACGAATATCTTTTCATTCCTATATCTGTAAAGATTATCAAACTAACTTATTTGAAAAAATTATGAGTATCATATTTATTTCAAAAATAAAAAATCATTTGAACACATCTAATGCTTAGAAAGATAATTTCTTCTTTGGGAAAAATCGCAAGTTTACATTTACATGTGTACATAATTAAAAAAGCTTAGGTAAAAAAGCAGATTCAAAATTTGACTAATATGATTAATTGAGTTATTAGAACACATATGACTAAAGTTGTATTGTGGCTGGCAAGTGATATGCAGTATCAATGCTTCGTCCAGTTTGCGACTTACTAGTTAAATGTATCTGGATCCCAGTGAGTCATGAACAGGATGAGTCGGAGTTCTAGTGTAAACATCAGCACTGGAATTCAGATACTTCCAAGTGATAAGTCACATTTAGGATGAAACGCTCTTCCTGGGCTTCACTTGCCAGTCACAATACAACTTTTATGATACTTGTGAACTACCACTGCTTAAAATGAATGAGCTCAGAGTGCACACATAGAAGCGAAAATTGACTCATTTAGTTCATAACAACATTAATAGAAGGAAATTAGCACTTTCAGAATGTACAGCTTACACTATTTCATATTAATTTACAATAATATCAGGTATATTGTAGTTTTTAAGTTGGCTTGTAACTGGCAAGCAGAATCTAGGATGCGCGTTTTGTTCTATTTGGAACTTATCGGCTGGATGTATCTGCACCCCAATGTTGATGTTCACAGTGTAATTCGAACTCAGTCCGTTTCATGCCGAACGCCACGGCGTTCACCACTGGGCTACTGTGTTTAGACAGTTACACTTGTGTAACGGGTGTATATGTAATTAAAATAACCTTGTATCTTTCCGTTGTTTTGTAGTGGACTGAAACTGGTCAGACTCTGTTACCATATGAGTTCGAATCCCAGTGTGAACACTGATATTTGGATGCAGGTGCATCCAGCCGATGAGTCCCAAGTAGGACTAAACGCGCGTCCTGGATTCTGCTTGTCAGTCACTAACCAACTTAAATATTACTTGAATACTATCGCTATATCGAGGTAATCCTCTTGGGATCCACATATGGCAACAGAGGCTGAACAGTTTCAGTCCTTTACAAATCAATGGGAAGATACAAGCTTATTTTAATTGTATATTGTAGTTGTTGGAACAAATAAACAAAAGTGAAAGTGTGGAATCTATGCAGTTATATTTTGGTGAATTACATAAAGCGTTCATTTGAATCTTTAAACAAATAAGTTTTACGGTATTATTAAAATACTTTTAATTCATTGATAAACATTTATTATTTTTTGGTCAAGAATCGAAAGTCAGTTAACTCCATTTACACGTCAGTTGTTCTCTGCCTACGTAAACGTCCTGTGGTTTTTTCATTTTGAGTGCATATTTTAATTTTACTTTTAATAGGCGCCCAAAATTACAATGAAACCTCGACAGTTAAATAATCTAACTATGAGAATTCAATACCACTAGAAATGTCCATATCAACGACTATTTTTCTAAGCCTAAAGCACCAGTAGTTTATACTTTGTAGTTAAAAAGCTTTATTTTTTTATAAGCCAACAACTACTATCGTTAGTACTACTTCTATGCCCACAACTACTAGTTATAGTAGTAATAAAATGGAGCAGTGACTCATAACTATTTTAAAATGTCTTGAAAAAGTTATACCACTCGTTAACCTTGATATTCATGAGAATTAAATTAAAGTAGTTAAAGACCTCAAAATAAAACAATCACTTATTGTAAATCTGAAATAAAATATTTCTTTTCCATTAGTTACAATCTGAAGCCAAAGTTTTAGCGATGCTACTCGAATATTTTACAAATCAAATTGTTTCGATAATTATTACTTTATATTCAACAACCGAATTCATTAATAAACAATTAAGACGAGATGATTATCTATCAAATATTACTCATAACTACAATATTGTAACTAGACCACCATTACTTAAATGATCAAGTATTTTTATGCACCAAATTACTGTGTAGTATGAATATGAGGCAAATCTAACCATTAATTATTAAGATACAGTTGAAGACAGTGTGAAGACAGATTTCTGGTACGTATATTTTATCACTGTCATGATGATATATCTATGATAGGTAAAAATGTCTTTATCAAATTAATAAAATATCTAGATTAAATTTTCTAAATTGTTTTTAGCTCAAATGTTTACTTTTTAATTAAATGTCTCTGGTAAATCAAAAGTATGTTGATTATAATATTTTGCAATAATTAAGTTAATACTTATAAGTATGAATAAGTGTGTACATTTGCCTAATTCAAGACATCAAGACAATATATAATGCTTATAATTAAAATTAGTAAAGATTTTTAACCCACCTCTATCTTTATATTATACAAAATAAAGTAGAATTTCAATAATGGAAACAAGTAGTTATTTACGATTGTTATTGTTAATTTGGTGATACTATATGTATAAATGAATTAACGCACTTACACCTATACAAGGTAGATAACGCTATATTGTTTGAAACCAATAAGTTATGGAATTCAGTAACAAAAGGAAAATGTAATATAGTGATTAATAGTTGCATTTATCTTAACATAGTTCATCTATTTTTTTAGGTAGTACTTATGAAATGATTGTTTCATGTTATTATTATATCTTTAGATATAAGATATTCTGAATCATTAACTGTTATCTTTTTTCGTTAGAAAATTACAGTTATTTGGTTTTAGGTGTGTTATTATTCGGTTTTCCATCAAGTATATCATGGTTGTATACTTGACAGGATTTTCAACTTGTTTAATTAGCAGTCTTCTGTCTTTCTGTTGTTACGATAAGAGGTTTTAAGAAGGATATTTTCGCAAGCTACTTGCATGTAAAATTGCAAAGACAAAATGTATAGGTATTTTGCTATCGCCTTATTAATTGCATTCTGAAAGAACCCGTTTTCTGAGTTGTAATAATTAATTAAAATTTTGCAATTTTATTTGAGCTGACAAAGTTTTACACAATATAGGATACCCAAGCAAGCAAGAGGCTCAAGAAATAATTAGAAAAATGAAATTCTCCTTCAATATAAACGAACAAGTCCAAACGCACATACCTGAAGATATATCTAGAAAAATATTTACTAGACTGTTTAACACTGTTCACTGGTTGGATAAAGTTTGTCAACGTGAACTTGTTCCTATTTACGATCAAAATATGGTACGTGATATTGTCGAACCCTTATTGGAAGAGCCTACTCTTGATGCTGTAACAACAAGGTTGCAAAATAAACTTGGGTTTTGGAAAGGACTTGGCCCTGCGTGGAATACTCCTCCGTAAGTTTAAGTTTAATTAGCAAATTTTTACTCAATAAAAATTAGTTTGCTAACGGTTTTCTGCTGATATTTACAATCTAAACTTAATTAGCTAAATCATCGTTAACCTCAGTCTTTTTCATTGACTGAAGTGAAATATATCGCATATTGATCAAATTAAAATATGAAACCAACATATCAGACCCAATAATGTAAAACTGGAATCATCATTAATTATTCATTTTCACGAATCAATCTTGGTGACAAAAAATTGTATCTAGTTTCCTAATCAGTAAATTCCCTCAACATTGTGATTTTAATGACATCCTAGTTAGTATACATTAATAATTAGCTATGCATTAGGTTGTAGCAAATTTTCATTAGATAAGAAGTAATCTTTCTGAATAATATTGGCCATAATTTCAGAGGACGATTGAACATGTTAGACCGAAAGAAAACGTCCACATTAGAAATCCCACCAATTTCATCTAAAATCTTTATAAGTATGATAGGTTTTTCTGATATTCATTGTTTTTCTACTCCTTTAAAACATGAAGCCGTTTAAGAAACTACTTGACAGCATATTTTAAGCCTGCGTACCACCTAAAATGTAAATAGTCTCACGTTTAAATCATAGTCGGGATTTCTTTCAAAATATAATTTAGTTGTACAAAATGATGAGATAAGTATCAAGATTCTTATGATCGGGGTCATATAGTTCCCGACTTTATACAATATCTTGATAACTCATTAGTTTAAATAAAAAATTATTTCACTCTTTAATATTGATTATCATTTCGGAATTATAGGTAGAAATCGTCTCACTATAAACATTACAAATATTAATTGCTAATACTACTTATAAAACTTTAAAGAAACATTCTTATATCAATTATGAATAATTTAAATAAACGATTCAATTTGCACTACTATAGTTTTACTAATCAGATATCATTGATTTATTTAGATTTAATAATTTAACCCGCATGTTTGTCAGTTAACTATTTAAAACCTTGACAGAAATTTTAATCATTTTGTGCTTTCTTGATATAAGTTCATAATTTTTGTATTCAGTCAATATACGTCTGCGTAAATATGTGCGCTTACATATACTGGTGTATTTTTCATTCATTTTAACAGATGAACTATCTTACAATGGATCATTGTTATACATGTGACACTGGCTGCTTAGGAACTCTTTATTTAAATCTACATTTTAAGATATTTCAGTATGAAGTTTTGGGATGTGCCATTCATAATAGAAGTCAGAATAAGCTTTCTTTTCAGGGCACCTCAAATAACGCTATAATTGATTGTTGTTTAGTAAATTTAAAACATGGATTCATTTATTCAGTCCTTAACTGAAGATTTTCTCTGTACTCCATTGTTCTCTGTATGTTACTACAAGGGCTAGATTATTAATGTAGTTGATGTAGAGCTTGCGGTTAACCAGATGAAAAATAGAGAATTCTTAGTAGAGCAAACAATAAAATAAAGGTGTGAAAGGAATTTTTGATAAGATTTAATTATGGTAGCGTTTAAACATTTAATATTCTTCTAATTTTATTGGTGAACTGTAACAGATTGATTAGTGAATGTATTCCTATAGCAACGTCTGAATAGTAAAAAAATTCAATGCATTTTATGTATAGTAGTAGCAAGTTGATTTTACTTCCAAACTGTTACTATTTTTCCGAGATTAGAGAAAACTTATGAAGTAGTTGGTGTAGAGAATGAAAAATCTGTACTGCTGAAAGTAAGTGACTAATATTATATCTCTCTGCTTCCACAAACTGGATTGAGTTATTGAATGAAAAAACGATCTACATGGTACCTTGGATAAAATAATTAGATTTATCATAAGCCGCTACATCCATTAAAGATAAAGTTTAATATAATTACATTTAAACTTATAGTCTCATCCGCAACCACTTCAAATGATAGGATGAGTACAACGAGAATGAATTAAATCTATTTTACTTTTGTCCTTATCATAAACACTGCTTGGAATAATAGTATGGTTTTCTGGTAAAAGTGGAACACATACTTAGTACATTAAAGTGCAACTGGTTGTTATGAAGACTACGTTGAAAACAACCTATATGTCGACATGAGTTAAATATCTGCATTGCAATATATTCTGAAAAGAACATGTTTTAAGAATATCAAAAGCCTATTGAACGAAAGTATCTTGCAGTTATTGCTAAAATATCAAAGTGAAGGTATGTATCTCCGAAATAAATGCATCTGCACTTAAAGCTTAATCCCATAAAGTTTAATCCCACTTTTCACTTCATGCTTGATGAAGAGACCTTGTCGAGCTCTATGCTCGGACTATTTTCTGTACTAGTCAGCTCTTAAGAAAAAATCAACATATTACCTCTAAACCATTAGCGTACAGAAAGATTCAGACTTCATGCAGCAATCACCAATATCGTTCATGTAAGCAATAAAAAATAGCAATTTCACAACACTATCAATCTATTGCACCACTTAAGGAAGAAAGACAATCCATTAGAGAAGTATGTTACCCATTTGGTGACGGTAACTGGATAATAAATCCAACCACTGAGACAAGTGATATATTGCCACATAAGGTTTTAGTCTGCCTATGCGTTGTTGATGGTTAGGAATATCGAAGGCCTTGCTAAATGACATTGTTAAGAGTAGTTGCCTAAGATCATTCTGAGTAAGGAGTGTCTAAAATATCTTATGTAATAAGTCATGTAAAACATATCTTTTAATGAATTTTTTCTATAAATTAGTAAAACATTTTCCAAGAAGTCACAAGCTACTTCTTTCCACAATCCTGAAGGTAGCCGATATAACAACAATAATAAAAGGTGTATAACTGTACATATATGTCTTTTCTCTGGATTTCAATTCGTAGTCTTATATGCTGTTTTTTTTGTAGTTGAGAATAATGCCTGTTTTCCTTGAAAATTTGATATGCTTTTATAGTAGGTATTAACTGACAGATACACCTTATATTAATTATGTCTACTTAGGGACTTTAACAAACATTTTGGTTATTTGTGAGTTGAGAAATCTTTTGAAAGAAAATAATTGGTTTATATGCTTTACAAACTGTTACGACATTTCACTGATACGAACAAACCAACAAAGCTGTCTCTTCACTGAAATTTCTTAGCACTTATTTAAGTATGGCTACAATGTACATGGCGGTATTATGTATTAATTAATTTGTTTTCTTTGTCTAAGTCAGTGCATCCTCGTTTGTGCAATAAAGGTTGAGCTGAATCCTTATTAGTTTCAGATTAACATGTTATTGATGAATAATATTTCTGGAGTCAAATAAGCCTGGGACAAATATCCCAGTTTATGTTTTAGTTTCGACTTTTTATTTGTTCCATTGGTCATCAAACGTATTCTAAGTAGAAGCTGATACTTTGTGATTTTGAATTAAAAGGGGTGAAGCCGAGTGCTTGTATTTTATACTTATTGACATATTAGAAAGATTTGTACATAATGTTGAGGAGCTGATAAAATGCGAAGCCATGTTACCCAGAGTTGTAAATTGAAGTTTTGACACCAAGCTATTCAGTTTGCTTCTGACCATTTTTAGAACAGATACAACTATGCTAACAGGTGCAACTTTGTCTCGATTATGCCGATTACTTATATTGACTAAGTCGGTTTAGCTATTAGATTAGATAATTTCATACTTCGATGTATTTTGTTAAATGGCGGATAGTTTGAGTTTAAATATCTTTATTCTGACTAGTAATTACTTTTTAAATAAAAGCTAGAGATTTACAAAATACAACTGCAACCGTTAACTGAAATATTACATTACTTTCAAAATTACTTTTAACGACGAAACATATTAAAGTAAAGTGATGTTTTATTTGTAGTTTTTTCGTTTAGAAAAGTATCATTAGTTTAATGTGGTCGAATGTAGTCACTGGGGAATTCTGGAACTAGGTTTCGTGCTATTTGATATTCGTCAGCATAGGGTACCTGAAATCTTAAAGGAACTGATACCCTTCCTGTATTTACTTCCTGTCTTACTGACTACCCCCAACCACTTATCATCAGTAACAAATTTTGCATATTGTCAGAAAGCTTAGAAAAGCAGTCACATTTCAACTTGATCTATGTGATTTATTTCGCTCTGAGGAATAAACGAATAGGATAGTAGTCATTACTCAGTGATTAATCAATATAGAGAAAAAAATCATTTGTTAGAATCATTAATTTCTAGCTAGATAACAAAATCACTAAATTGCTAAGGGTTGTTACAATCGATAAAGTAGGATAGCAACAACTACGTCGTAAGTTTTTCTGACGCTAGAATATATTTATCTAAGTCTATACTAAAATAAAACGGTGTTATGGCGATCAGTAAGTGTGGTATCCATGTCACAATTAAATAAGTTTCTAAGTGAACTACGAAATCAATGTCAAACGATCAATAGTGATTTTAATGAATTTTGATAGTATTTGTTTTTGTTCAAAATAAGTGTGTTATTTTGTTTCATGACATTCTGTATTTTAACTAGTTGTTCTGTCTTCAAATATCTGCTTGTTTCGGGGGGAGGGGAAGGGGTGATTGGTTAGTATCGATCAGTCTAATTTGTGAGTAATTATCACTGTCTTAAATCAGCTCAAGTAAGATATCATTCAATACGTTCAAACATCATTGACGCTCCTTATAACAGAGAAGGCGGAGATAAGATAAAAATTTTAAATCTTTTCCAAATAGATATTTTTCAGTATAAGATTACGTATCCGCTCCAACCTCGTTTGGAATTTAGGAAATTTGCTAAAAGAAACAATATGTTAATCCCTAAAACCTGTTGTTATATGTAAAATTATGAAATGACAATTTAAGCGACAGATAAAGTTGGGCATTTATTTAATTTATTTTTAGAGAAAGATGGCCTGATCAACTTGCTCGTTATTCTCCACAGTTTGTTTCAAAATCTATGGATAAGCGCCAAACTTGGCACGTCGAAACTAACAGAGTAGCAACAGATGTAGTAAGTTTGACTAACTAAAATTTATATATTTATCTTTTATTTGACTGAATTTAGAATGTGAAATTACATTGATACGTAAAACTATACTAGAAAATAATAACTTATCTGTTGAATCGATTACTCGGTGACCATTATTTTAATATCTGCAAGAACATATCAAACCAATTTTTCGAAACATCTCACATAAGAATGAATGATAGGTGTATTATGTATTTGAAAAATACAAATGCCGTTCATGATTGCTAATCACTGTACAGACACGCCTGCCCCGCGATGATCAGTCCTCCAATCCGGAATAGAGAAAACGATTGATGAGCCAACAGGCAAAACCAGAAAAAGAATTATATTTCAATCATGCTTTTATATATGCACAAAATCAAACCACACAACAAACCAATTAGGAAACTTGCATTGTTGCAGAACTAAGGAAATAGTGGTAGTGAATAGGGACAACTTGTACACAACTAATTAACTGTAGTCCATAATAAAAAAAGACAATATAATAACAGTAAATATGCTCAACGGGAGGATAGGGTAAGAGGAACGTAACAATAATAGAAATGTCATGTTTACATTACTCAGGACCATAATAAATGAATTAGTTCTTTAAAACACAGTTCTGGAAGTTTCTCACTCTTCTTTAGTGGTCCTATATAACAAGGTGTACAATTCTACTTCTATAAACTAAGACGCTAGAAATTTTAATTTAAGCAATGATATGCTGATTTATATTATGTAAATATAATTTTTGCCATCTGCATGCATCATTAAGGAGACAAGCGTCTTCAGTGATACTGACGATTCCAAGAGGATTGAATCTAGTAATGTATATCAATATATTCTTTCCCACTTGTGTAAAAATATTCCAGTCACACTGATATTTTAAGGTCCTAGGTTGTGTTATTACCTGTCTTACTTGTGCACTGGTGAGATTCAATAGGTGTTCAGTGCTGTTTAGCTTTTGGCACTTTTGCTACTAATTTGAGTCCGTGGTAGCTGCTATTTTAAAATTAAACCGATCTGCATAAGCTACCTCTTGTCATGAAAAATTTTTGTGATGCCATATTAGTCACGAAAATTTACTTGCAAAGCATAAATTTATTGAGTACATTAATTGTAATCATACAAATACCTAAGACTGAATTGATGAAAGAATTTGTCACCTTCATGCATTATCGATTCTTGTTGCATACTTACGACTAACTAATCCCAGAATACCTATTAAGATTAAAACAGAATGCTAAAATTGTGAATTGTAAAAAATCATAACTCCAAATATTAATTGTATTATATGTCAAATTGCTTAAAAATGCAAAATTATGTCAAGTTAATATAGTACGATGAAATATTGCAGTTGCAATAAGCTTTTTTTTACTTCTTTGAAAACAAATGCATCAGTAATCGTCGTGAAAACATCATTAATACTATTCAAGCATACAAAATTTGATACAGTTGGGCACCAAATATATGTGCACTATACAAGCACAAAAGTAATATTATAACGAAAACGAAGACAGAAGGTTATAAAGGAAAATAAAGGTAAAATTTAACAAGACAACAGGAAAGTTATAAGGTTGGAGATATAGTGAATAAATATACTAACAAGAATATCTCATATTGAAAACAGTCATCACTTTTTATGAAAATTCTATTGGAAAACTTAAGTAGGATTGGCATTGACTTCCATTTCACGCCAAATCCGATAACCTTTCAAGCTAATGATTTGTGCATTCTCTATGACTCCTACCAGAAAGTTCGGAAGAACAGACATGGGCCATTGCTATACATATTTCTTTCACTTCACTACTCTATGTTACTAACCTGCCAACTCTTGGCTTCTTCCAACCACTTACAGCGTCGGTAAGTAATACATGATGTAGAAGCTGCCGGGACGACATTCGCATAACATGACTAAGCCACCAAAGCCGGTGTTTCAGGGTACTGACACCAACTGAGTTATCATCACCGAACCCAAGCACACGACGCCGAACCTCAATATTACTAAAATAATGTTTCCACTAGATGTTAGTAAATCTTTTGAGAAAATGATGGTCAAAAATAGAGAGACTCCAAACATCCTCAGCTCAGAGAGACCAGATTTCATAAGCACAAAGTAAATTCACTCTCACATGTGAACACTATTTTTACAGTCAGACTCAAATCGCAACAGTGTTACAGATTACCCATTTCGGTGTAATTTGATGCGACTTTAATTATGCGAAGATCGATCTCATCTGATGCACTATTACCAGACTCCTACATCTTTCCCGATACACGAACTTCTCGACCACTTCTAGTAGTTCACTACGTTAAATGAGATCACGTACACATTACTACTAATTTTGTAGAACCTCTTTACACTTGAAGGTGAAAAGTGCATGCCATATTTCACAGGTACTAATTACCAACTGACTGAGTGTGATTTGGATGTCTTGTGTATTATTGCACAGTAAGACAATATCTCCAGCTTACTCAATATCGAAAAGTTTGTCTCTATTTTAGAACAAACCACCAACACATACTTCTTTCAGAGTTGTTTCTAGAATGTCATTGGTGGAAAAATGAAATAGGAATAGTGAAGTTAGAAAGACCTATCTAATCTCACTAATAGATTAGAACAGTGAAGAAAGGTAGTTGTGTACCCTCACTCTGCCTGGGGTGATTGTATATACAGCCTTTAACATGTTAATAAATTTCTAAGTCTCGCTTATTTCCAACAGACAATTCCAAAACACTGTCTTGTCCAGTGAATCGAAGACGGTTTTGATGTCATGAAGCACAACGATTGTTTACATGCAATACCTATGATGATATTTTACTTGGTAGGGGGTAAAAACGTGACTACTACATCCACTACGTGGTCGAAAACCAGTTTGTATCTCAGAAGTCAATCTGTCAAGCGCTTTGGACAATCTGTGAAATATGAAGGAGGTATGGTAATTTGGAAGTAATTAAGAGTAAACTTATCACCTAATAGTTGTTACATTGGTTACGTGGGCTCTTTTTAAAGATGATGGCGACGGTAGCATTTTCTTAAATTACCACACTTTTCAAAACTATTTTGTCAGTCCCCTGACCAGGAATGCGCCACCATTTTTAAAATGAGCCGGAGATAAGTCATCTGGCCTTGGTGATTCATCACGATTCAGAATTTAGGGTTCCTTGGAGTTTTCCTCTTCGTTGGGCAAATTAGTTGTCAATAGTCATGGGTACCAGAATAGTCTGATCAAAGTTGCTTGATCAGCTAAAATAGCCCTCTAAAAACTCTACCCACTGTTGAAGATGATCTTGTTTATTAGTGGTTTCCAAACCATTAACTTTACATTTTGCTTCACTAACACTAAATTACCTGTTGCCAGTGCCTTGGATGATATGAAAGAGCTCCCCGCAATTAACAAATGCAACTGTTACTTCCAACTCTTTGACATTCATAGATAACCTAATTTACCTGTCCTCACACATGTATTTCACAGTTTTCCGATGCATACATTTATGTTTATTATCAAATACGTTAGTCATCATTATGAACCAATGTGCATCAAAGAGTTATAAGAAATTTGCAGAAACTCAATGCTTATAACCTAGACGATTTGAAGAATCGTATAAGACGAGGTCCTAACGTTTCCATGGTACTGTAAAACTGCAGTTAGTGCTCATATAAGCTTTTTGGTGGGCTAGCATTTAGTCGATAACCTAACTCCAAATGGTATTTGGTAATAACAGAAGCTGTAGTCGATATACTGGTATCAGTTCCGTTTAGGCAGAGATTTTTTCTGGTTACTGAAACTTATGACAAGTGTGACATAAACCAAACTGTAATCAGCGTCTATAAAGGTATTTCAGAAGGAGCGACGGTTTTGAAGGCAAGCCACGCCAGCGATTACTAGTCGCGATATGATCAGTCTGTGTTCAGGTTTAAGTTGCAGAGCAAGGGTGCCAGAAAATAACAACGTTGACTATGTCGAAAGTTGATGGTGATCAGAAGCAGGCTGCAGTCCGCACAGAGTTGTAGAAGACGGTTATATCTACCTGACTTGAGGGCATTGAGTCCCCGTTGGTTGGCTAAGAGATTACCTTTCGTGCCAAGAAGCTCGATTTGCTGACGCGAATCTCTAATTCTGCAATATCTGTCAAACACACTTTCTTGAGAAGATCGCCAAAACGATGGCTGAACTCATCCTTGATTATTTTTGAGTCCTAGTATATCAGGGCTTAGGTGAAATTGTGAAATGACATTGTTTCCAATTTGATAGAACATTCAAATGTAACAATACATAAACGACTGTTAATGGGGATCGAATCGATCAATGCTGTCTCTACACTGGCATTTATTGTAAAACCAACGCCAATGGAACCTGATATCAATGATGTCATGGCATTCCCAGATAAGTGCACGTGGAATACGCTCTTCGAATCTATAGATGGATAGCAAACTAGTAGAAAATCAATAGAGTCCTGAATACGCGTCTCTGTGAATCAACAAAATTGACGTTAAAACTTACTAAGGCTCTTCAGATAAAGGTATAACAGTATCTAGATTAAAGTAAATGAAGAGTAAGCTAAGTGAAAATTTTGAGTAGTGCTTATTCCGTAACTTTTTTAGTACTGAAGTTATTGGTTACTAGTTTGATCATAATTACTTCAATTTGCACACATATAACATTACCACTAAGCCCAATTGAGTGTTATACTGTTGGAGATGCAGATATGATTTATGCTACATAGTACTAAGTAAGATTCGAAAATGCAACATAAAATGGGAACGTTCGTTCATTCATCCAAATTACCTCACCATATCGCCTCAGAGAGACAAAATTATTTAGATGAATAACAGGTGGGTAGGAGAAGTTGTCTTCTCAGTGTAGGTACAAAGTGCCTAGACAGAAAAATAATTCGCTAAGAAAACATGAATTCTCGAAATTAAATTCTTAAAAAAGTAATTTTGAAACCTAGGATCAGTGTTAAGATAAAGAGTGGTTGAAAACGGTCCTCAGCCGTGTTACTGAATGTTTCAAAACATTAGTAACCGTTTTCGCATGAACTGTCTAGTCTTCATCCACCTAACATGCCCCAAAGCAACAGGTTGGGGATAACAAAACTCACTTATTGTAATCAAAATTAAATATTCTATGACACTTAAACAAAAAAATTTTTGTTTAAAATGGCGAGGTATCCTAAAAGCATATCTTAATGTGGAGTAATTCAATAATTCAACATTGCTCGTGTTTAAAAAGTATAGTATATACATATATAATATGCATATTTGTGTTTAGAATGAAATGAGTCTTGAGAATTGTTAACTACAAACTCGTATTCTTTTAGAATTAAAAGAAAACAGTTTTAAATGTTTTTGGACAGGTAATTGGTGTAAATACAGTGTTAATCATAATTATATGGAAAAGCGCTAATTGAATAAATGTTAAATTTAGGAGAATTTGAAGAAGAAATACAGTATACTAGTGGTTTACAATGATTTTATGGTTCCCTAGTTCTAGTATGATTATATTATGTCTCATAGCAGGATTAAGCGATACAATCTAAATAAATATGTTATGCATAGGTACATTTATAAAGATTTTTGTCTTAATAATGGTGAAAACAAGAGTACTTTTTGACTAGGAATTTCAAACAAAACCAAAGACTGTGTGAATTACTTCTATGTTTCACAGTCGCTAGCATGTTGTGAAGTTACATGAAAACTAGTCAGTCTCTTAAAACTACCTTGATTGTCCCTTATTTGTATTGGTTTCCGGTTAACATTCAGGAAATTGCAGTTGTTTGTATTGAATGGAAACTCACAGTTCACAGTGTACAGCGTTTTCTTGCATTTAGAAGTACGGTTCTTAATACATTCAACTATTCAAAACATAAGTTTATTCAAGAAGTGCGGTGACTTTAAATTGACATGGCGTCCAGCATGAACACATTGAAAAAGCTTTATGTTAATAAGTGAAAGTACTTCTATTAAGTTCATAAAATTCTGAACAGTTTCAAGCAATTTCCTTACTCAAATTCTATTTACTAGACACTTTTCTAGTTTATAGCGATGATTTCTACAACAAATTATCTGTTTTCAGCATTCACTTTGATTGGCTTCACTGAGTCTCTTAGAAAGTCAACTTGTTATTTTAGCTAAAAATTTTCGATTACCTAAATAAACCGAATTGTTCATTGTTCCCTATTTATTTTCAAAGAGGACCATCTTTTGAAAACCATTCTGTCATTACTTCTTTTCGTAACACTACCCAAATATATATTTCTGTTTTCGGAGACCCAAACACAAAATAAGCAGAATTTTAGGTGATAGTTGCTTTTGCTAACCCTATTTCTTGAAAATTTTGTAAGTCATTCTGAGTAATTGTGGATGAACTATAATATAAACTGGACCATAATATAATTTGAATAGAATTCATTTTCACAGCAACTAAACATAATTGAAGTTTCATTTCTAGTCAGTAAACAAGTAAATTGACAACTGCTAGTAACTCTAAAGTAACATATTCTATATAATAAATTGGTTAAATATTCAGTTACTGTACGTCTGATGATAGTGAATAACTTTGTAACTGACGACTAACGAATTTGTCTTATTCACTGCATCATCAGTAAGTGGATCGAATATCTTGTGAACTTAGTTATATCATTGTTTTTCATATGGTAAATAACACTGTTCAATTTTTGGTAAATTATTTCTTGATAGACACTGTTTATAAGGCCTTCACTGAGTTTATGTTACCACGAAATATTATATATATATATATATATATATATATATATATATATATATATATATATATATATCTGTAAACATGGATATTACTCAATAATTTTAGTTAATCAAATAGATAATTTTATTTTTTTAAGTGGTATAAAGTTAACTTGGTGAGATACCACTAAGATAGATTTACTCCAAAAATTGTATTTGAACAGGATTTTTTTTAAATTAACCGATCATATTAGAAAATAGGAACTGTCATTTATGTGTGAAATATTCAACGAAGAAAGTATAGATTTATAGACTTAAATGAATTTCACAAAACCTACTAACATAATACCTATTCTGCTTATCAGTTTAATTAGATTTTCATTACAGAAACTACTCATTATGTTTTTAAGTTTCTTGTTTACAGAAAAACCAACAATCCATCCCTCATCTATTTTTTAACTTTTTTTATAGCCAGATATTGAAATGAAAGTTGTAAGTCGTATTTTGTTTCCAATATTTTTATATGATCTAATTCACTGCGTTTTCTACGAAATGGTCTGTATTATTGATCAAATGAGCATGGATGTTGATATTTTCTTTCTTTAAACGTATTAGCTCACCCGAAATATTTATCAGCTTATAAACTAAATGTTTAGAGTAAAGGTTTAACTAAATCATAAAACCACGGAGGCGCCTTGCCATCTTTTTCATCAAACGATATATTTTGTTGTTAGGTAATAAATTTATTTGTACATCATCATCATAAAGGTAGGCCTTATTTTACATACTGTATGTTTAAAGCTTTAAATGAAAGGACTTATCTTGTTAAATAAGAATCTGCAGTATTCACTTGCCTGTTAAGAAAGAATCAACCCATGATTGACGAATAACATAAAATTCAATGCTCGTTAGTAATATAAAAAAGCTTTATTATAAGTTGCATTTTTGTGGTCGGAATGAAATTTTTAGATAACGTAAGTAAATAAACATTTGAAATTTCAGTTACGCCTAAGAGTATTAGCTTTCATTGAATTAGTGAAGTATATTCTTCATGTGTCCAAACCTGCTTTACCGAACCCAGATAGATATTTATTTATTCAGGTAATGTAAATCAGTTGTATTCTAGCAATAAACCATTCAGTCCTCTTGGCTAAATACACTAAGGTGCATTAACAAAGCTTCCATTCTTAAACAACGAAAACAAATGACTAATCTTAAAATCTTAAATCTGCTTCAGCTACCTAATTGTATAACATATTTTTAACGTCCAACTACTTATAAAGTTCAGCTGTATGCCTCATAAGTAAAGGACTTGATTTGAACATAGTTTTCTTTTTAGAAACATAGGCTTCCTCACTAATTTTCTATTATAGACAACAAAACATAATTCTTAAGAATCACAGTAAGCTTAATTTTTAACTATATTTAGAAGAATATATTTATGTTTATCTACTATTGAATTATATTTTACTATAGACACAAGTAATCTCACCACGACATTCTCCTATTCCTGTCGAACGGGTTCGAACTCCTTCGCCTGTGCTTCAAATCGGTAAGTAAATATAAGTACTTCTAACTAAAATTCTAACAGGGGATTTAAGCTAAACAGCTATTGTGTACTATGTTATAACTTCCAGACCGTGGACTGTTTCCATTTGAAGAGTGTTTATAACCAATTTTTTATACCATCAAAAAGGGCTGTTATGATTAATGCGTATGACCAAGTGGTTGATGCGACACCCAATAACAACTGAAAATGAGAGTTTCTAGCTGCTCACCGCACGTCTGCACGATGCCTACTTAGTCAAAAGCCGAAATAATAGAACACAAGATCGATAAACCAACCAGACAAAATAGAAGTAGGTTTCAGACAATCCTTTATATATACATAAAACCTGACTATCCAAATAGAAAACTAACATTAATACAAAGTAAGTGTATTAGTGACTGTGAACCGAAGCAACGTATGCACAATGAATTAACTGTAGTTCATAAATAAGAAGTGATATACTAACAGTTAATTTGTTAAATGGGAGGATGGGGCAAAGCGAACTGAATATTAATATAAATAAATCGTCCAATTTGTATGCAACCAAAAATAATAAAATACTTTACAGAGAAACAGTTCACGAAGATAATCAGTCTTTTTTAAGTTCCCGGAATATCCCGATGGAAGATCCCAAATGCCTTAACTGTAATATATCATATTCATTAGCTGAATGATAGATGTCAGATTTTTTAATTACTCCTCTGGTTAAACTCTAAAATAAATTAACTTACACTAAAAGGTGTTTGAAATTTTCTGGTAAACCAATTTGTTTGAATCCTGAATACCATAAATTACGACTATGTGAATCAGTAATATGTCACATGACACATATGAGTATACAATATGTATAATACAAAATATAGAACTTGAATTTTGTCAACGATTCACTATGATAATCAGCCCACTAGTGATTAACTCCAGGATGTTCCTGAAGCTCTAGTGAAAAATCGTGACTGATGGAGCTCAGGCTTGTCGGGAGTGAGACAGTAATCACCAATAACAATGGATAGTCGTTGCACTATGTATCACAAATTGATGGAAGTGGGAATTCTACCATTAAATGCCAACCTGAAAGTGCGGATGGTTAGGCGTTTACCGACAACCTGAAGCTCCTGGTGCCAAATCTGAGGTGTGCACTGCTGAGGATTTCCACACTATAGCAAAACATCTGTCACGTGCTCCCTGGTTTTCAATGGTACCCTGCTAACATCAATCTGTGACATATTCAAACAATTGAATTCAGTATTAATTTTACAGTATTACAAATTATTTTTATTTAAATACAGAATATGACATCAGCTGACCGATGACAGGTTACTGTTTGGAAGATAATACTTTATATCTCTTTGCTAATACACATTTTCTGGTGGCATCTTTATTAAGTGTGGTGTAGAATATGACTTGTGATGAATTTGATCAGCGTTCTGAATCAGCTAAAACATAATTTTCATGCAGCAATGTATTCAATTGACAATATTACTTAATATTGGGTGGCCAATATTATTTTACTTCATAAATACGTTTCTCTGTCAATTACAATAGTTTTATTTTAATTGAGTTATTTGAAGTCGTTATGATTGGTGATAATCCAATTAATACAGTGTAGATAATTCTCATTTTCAACTACTGATACTGTTGAGGAATTTGAACTGGCTAATTTCCTTAGGTAACTAACTCACGTAGGTTATATGAGGATGCCTGAAAATGATCTGATTATTTTGTATTTCTAGTTAGCTTGTGAAAACATAAGAAGTTACCAGTGATATAACATAGACTGGTAATTTCCTCGTGAAGTTGTACGCTAATTCACTATTAACTAATTATTAGTATCCAGTTTTTTCCACTTACCTTTTTAATTTATTTGTCATAGTCACAGTGGAAAAATCTATTGAGCAAACAGTAAAGACATCAGAAGTACGCAACAACCAACCCCAGCGTCCCTGGGATTCTGATCAAAAGTAAGTAGGCAGTTAAACATGTTCGAATCATATATTCTTCACCAGTTTATGTCACCAACATAAATCAAGGATGAACATATCGTGTTTAGAAGTTTTTGTGCAATTTAAATTAATAATACATTTTTCCGTAAAAGCTTCTTTTTCATGATATGCTTTCAATCACTTTATCACTTGATTAGAAGAATACAGTTATATGGTTTCATTCATTTCAAGTATATCTACAAATGACCTGCACTGTAAAGTAATAAGCAGTTGGTGTCATTTTAAAGAAATACTTGAAACCAAAGACTCTTATAATCAGATATTTATTACTAATTTAAGGTTGATCACTAAATGTACACTTTCGTGACTTTATTCGGAAAATAATGTTGCATCTAACGTGTGTGAATATGAGACCTATTTTAGCGATATGGTGTTTTATATCTACAAGCAACTGTTATATCTGAAATTTAACGATCCTGAATTTGTATTATTTTTTAAGTTGTGCATTCAGTTTAATGCTTTCAACTTTAGTATTGCAAGAATTACAATATCTTTTTCCACTTGATTAAAAATTTTACAATTATTTTAGATTGTTATATTAGTCGTTTCTCAGAAGTTATTCATCATTTTCGATGTATTTTCAGGTGGTGTGTAGTTAATGTACTTCATGTTGGTGCAAAACCAGAGGAGTTAAATGTTCAACCAGGTGACGTCCTTCAAGTAAGATGCTATTTTAGTTGTAAATTTATAGTTTTTTTCTTGATTTACTGGCTTTAATTACTATTTACCACAGAATGTATCTGTATCTAACCTCTTATATTTTTTTAAGTACATTCTTGTTTCAGTTTGTACAGTGAATGCTTTTAAGTGTACAAAGAACCCTGAAGATTTATGTTTATATTAAAACACGTTTTTTAAAAAACCAGACAAATATCACATTGGTTACTACTCAGCTATCGACCATTGTAAATATAGGAGTCCTACATTTAGTTAGTTATAGCTAAAATAGATCAGTGGTAACAATCGCAGACTTTGAGACTGGGTGACGTGGGATCGAAATCATCAGGAAACACCAACTTAAATTCTAAATGCGAACCTCCTGACGAGTGTCATGTAGCAAGAAACTCAGGTTCAAGTATTCCTACCAACCACTCCAAAATCACCTTCCGGTGAAGATTACTACTACAACAGTGGTTGATGAACTTTACTTGATAACAATGTTGTTATAGTTAATTCACAACTTATCTTTTTTATTGATTTACAAAATACAGTATTAAATGTTCAATGATCGGTTAATCAGGTACTAATCGTCTACAACTAATGATTGCGGTAATTACGCGAACCTAAGCCAAATAATCTGTACCCATACACGTAGCTCAGATAAGTGGTTATTTGCTTCATAAATCAATACTATATTTTGGTTTGGGAGTCCCTAGCTTTCTACCAATCTACTTTGCGATGTCTTTTACTTCATGTCGAGATAGAGGTTGGCATACTTAATAGACGTATCAACTACTTTAGCTATTGACAATCTACAACCTTATCGTCCAATCTGTTGTCTTTTCTCTGCACTATGAGTTTAAGTTTCTTAAAAATTTTATTAGTGATTTCATGAGAATATTTAATGAATTAACTTTTCTCGAAGTAATTAATTTTCTTTGCAACTTAATTTCACCATCCGTGTTTCATAACTTATAGGTAGTTAGTAAACATGATTTCATTTTATAGTCACATTGATTAAATCTCTTCACAATTAATCAGTGTTATTATCTCCATGGCTTACAGTAGAAATGATAGCCCCACTTGTAGTAGCTTAGTTAATATATGAAATTACGTTGCAAATATATAGAACACCAGAAGTAGTATGAAATATTTGTTATGTTTTACGCCTTACGACCAATGAATGCGTAAGTTGAATTCACTTTAAGCCCGTCGCCAATTGTTATGTATTGTGAAAATACACAATGCCCTTGATGATTGCTAATCACTGTATGGGCACATCTGTCCCGCGACTTCCAGTCCCCAAACGGGAATAGAGAAAACGGTTGATAAGACCAACAGACAGAATTAGAATCGGATCGGATTTTATCAAATTATATTTCAATCATGCTTTATATATGCACAAAATCAAACCACACAACAAACCAATTAGGAAACTTGCATTGTTGCAGAACTAAGGAAATAGTGGTAGTGAATAGGGACAACTTGTACACAACTAATTAACTGTAGTCCATAATAAAAAAAGACAATATAATAACAGTAAATATGCTCAACGGGAGGATAGGGTAAGAGGAACGTAACAATAATAGAAATGTCATGTTTACATTACTCAGGACCATAATAAATGAATTAGTTCTTTAAAACACAGTTCTGGAAGTTTCTCACTCTTCTTTAGTGGTCCAACATAACAATGTTGATTACATCAAACATTAACAAAAACATTTTTGTGGGTAATAACATTGTCATGAGCTTTTAAATATTATCTGATGAGACATGACGAATCTGAAAGATTATTCCATAAATTTTATAGTATTGTATCAGGCTATGGTAAATTATCAATGATTATTCTATCCAATCCCTACATATTGCTCAATACATTTCCCATGGAGAGTAGTTAACTAGTCACTTCACAAAATCCGTACAACTATGATTTCAAAAGATCATTATAAATACAGTCAAAAGTGTTCATTTTTGAATAAAAATATTTCTACTAGTATGATTCATCATTATTTACTTATCTTTTTACTTTCAGCACCTAGCTAAGTAATGCACTACGATCAACAAAAGTTAAGACAAAATTTAGATTTTCTTCCGAAATGACTTTTTCCAAGTGTAATACTCAATATTCCATAACTGACTTTTCTTTTGTACGTTTAGATCTTGAGTAATAGTAAAGGTGACTGGTGGATGCTACAGAACGATGCGGGAGAGTCTGGTGAGGTACCTGCTTGGAAATTAAAAGCTTATAATTATCGACCGGACCACCCAACTTCAGCTGGATTAAAGAAAACACCGTCAATAAATAATTTAGCAAGCAGAAAATCCGTAGAAACTTTTGAAAATAATAATGATAATATTTATTCTGAAAATAGTTCCAGTTCCCAATTTCCACAAGCCCCTAAAAGTATACTACGTGATAGATCACCACCTAGACAACAAATGGATGCACCTGTTTTGAATTTAAGTGTACCTAGTTCGCCTACAGGACACAATTTAACTAATGACGGTAAAATTATGAATGATAATGATAACAGCGATGCTAGTAACAATTTCATGTATATAACACCGGCTCAACTTCAAGAAGCTATTAAAATTAATAGTAATGTGCCAATGATATTGATTCCAGTGCCTAATTTATATAGTAATGGTAATTCCGATATATCAGCGATTAATTGGTCGAATTTAATGAATCCAAATGGTACTGAACTAGCTAGAGCTGCTAATCCTGGTGTTTTAGGACCTGGCTGGAAACCGGCTCCGATATTGAGCACTTCATCAAGTAAATTTTTTATAGACTCTGTAGCTTTATTATGCAATACATTTGATTTAGTTATTCTTTAAAAGTTTTCATACTTAATGATTACTGAATAAAACCTGTCACTATCAATGACATTTATCAGATGAACAAATAAAAGACATTGTTAGTGTTTATTAGTACTCCTAAAATTGTCATCATTAATTCTCTGAAGTATAGAAGACATATGGATTCTACTTTACAAACAACAAAGTAAAATTAAATTAAATTTTAAACATAATGATTGACGAATCATTAGTTAACTTTCAACTAAATATAGTATACAGCTACTTGTAATATCACTAAACATCTTGGAATCGGTTCGTTCACAATTAAACTGAATAAGCTGACAAAATTATATTAAAACTATTTAAAAAATTACTTTAATACGCGTTATGACTAATGATTACAAAGGAATTTTCCAAACACAATGCTAGAGTTTCACGTAACTAGTTCTTTTCATAATTTTGAACAGAATCAGGTGGATAGCATAATATGTAAACTGTAATAAGTATATTTCAAGTTTCATTTTCCGCTGAATGCAATCTAGAGTTACAGTGGATTATTGGGTTAAAATTTGAAAAATGATATACTGTGGCTGGTGACATTAAAATGGGAGTTGGAAATGGGATGGTAAATCGAAAAGTAAGACACTAAAACAAATGATACTTTATGTTACAGTTGGGAGAATGCATATTTATGCGTGACAATGTGAACAAAATCAAGTATACAATGTAATGTCATAGATAATAACTGAAGGTCACATAATTAGCCGAATATAATTAGCACAATAGTCAATGTACATTTTATAAAAGCTGTTTCTGAAAACATAGCTTTGTATTTGTCTTCCAATAATCCTAGAGAGCTATGAAATTTCACGTTGCAGTTCACCATTATGTTGTTGTTGGTTGTACAATTAAGCTCATATAAATACTTCTCTCTATCCATAAATATCAGAAAAAACTATAAAAATTAAAATATGATAATTAAATGTTTATAATATAAAATTTCCGCTTATATTGCATACTACGATACGTAAAAATATGCGTTATACTACTTCCAACGTTCAGTTTTTATTTAGTATCTAATAATATCGTTGAATAATAGTTTTACTTTTCCAATTTTCTCTCTTTCCTGTGTTTCTCTTTAACTCAACTATCAACACTGTCGTCCATTGGTGATGTAATCATCATTAAATAAAGCTGAAGGTTAGTTGTTTGTCTATATATTTATAGTCACTTATTAACTATTTAAATTGATAACAGTAGTATTTAGAAACTAGTTTCCTTGTTTTGAATCTATTTTCCTCAAACGATAATAATAAAGCATTTTTACTCATTGTAATTACTAACAAATCAGTTTTATAAATAATTTTGTTTTAAATAATGTTAATGTTTTGCATTTTACAGAAATTTAATCATATTGTCGCCTTTTGACTTACAAATTTTTAATCTTCAAACTTTGTAGTTATTAGTTGTGTACATTTTTTTGAAAATGAATAGTTAGGGTCTTTACGTTACTTAGAACACTGTTGACCACCTTCGAGAAAATAATTTCCTAGAATTCTAGAATAAATTCGTTTTGCTTACGTTACGGTACAATTGCTGTAGATAAATCAGTCATTTTATGACATATGTAACCCGTATCTTGGTTACATTGCAACTTGGTCGATTTAATGCGATTTGCACTAAGGATATGATAAACATGATATCCACTAGTACTAAATGATCAATCAGTGTGTACATTCCAATCCTGAAAGACGATAGTTATGGCCCAAATGGTTCAATAGCAAAGGTTGGAAACTGTGAAGCCGTGTGAAAAGAAACCGAATCCTTCGAGAAATAATTGTTTGTCTTCGATTCCTAGACTTTTTTATAAGTTGTTGCAATCAAAAACCCTTAATTATATGATAAAATTATCTTATCATCATCCAGTCAAATGATTTAATTCATGCTAACGATAACGTCAAAAGATTTAGTTAATACTATTCTACTTAAACATTTTGAATCTTCAATACAAAAGCCTTCACGTGATATCAGGTATATAGGAATAATGTCCACTACGTAGTGTATTTAAGAAATAAGTGTGGGGCACAATGATTCACAGAATGAAATTTTTTAATCTTATAGTTTTTTACAGAAGCAATAAATAGTGTTCTATACAATATAAGTTTATTTTTATTTTTTACGAAATAAGCAATGAGAAGTGACTTTGACATGAAACTTTATTAGCGTCTAGTTATTTTGCCTTATTATAATAAATATGATATACACGTGTGTGTAGTTTGAGCACGATAATACTAGTGTGCACTTTACATCCATTTGGTATTTATTTAAAGCAACAAAAAAATTATTTACTTATAAAGTGAGCAATACATTTGTACAACGGAGTATGTGTTTACCATTGAAAAATTTAAATAGAAAAATAAAATTACATGCACTTTATTCTCCTTATTTTCAGTTAGGTGTATCATACCATCTTTGTATAATCTAGTTTATATATATTTGTATATATATGTGTATACATTTATTTGTGCTAGCTTTGGGCTATTCTCCCTATCCTTTCAACTATCGTAAGTTCTGGTTTTTTACTAATTAGCAGTATAATTTGGTTTCAAGCAGTTTTGTTTATTAATCTTGTTTATAATCATTTCGATTTAACATTAGCTATTTTAATTG
The DNA here is from genome assembly GCA_025215515.1 of Schistosoma japonicum. Classification (NCBI taxonomy): domain Eukaryota; kingdom Metazoa; phylum Platyhelminthes; class Trematoda; order Strigeidida; family Schistosomatidae; genus Schistosoma; species Schistosoma japonicum. Next base: position 45,555,942 of record CM046061.1, read on the forward strand.
CTTAATTATATATCTGCTTCCTAAAGCAAAATCTTTGAATATTAATCTATTTTTATACAGAATTTTGATTTTAGGTTGTGTATATGTCGCTTAAAATATTAAATCATTCTAATAAATTAATATCGTCAATGAATAGCTTAATATGATAAGTCAGAAATTATTTAGGCTTCATTCTATAAAATACCAAAGGCATTTATTAAAAGTAATGTAAAACTACAGTGAGGCTACTAGCTAATGCTTTCTGGCTATCAACGACTTATCAACTCACATTAACTTGTAACAGAACTTTTGTTTAATTTTTAACTAAGCTTTATCGTGTTTTCGGGTAACCTGGTTAACGGAAATCATTTAACCCAACTATTTATGATAATCAAACTCACTTCAATTCTTAATACTATTAATAATCTAAGCAACTTAATGAAAAAATGCTACTGAAATTTAACTAATTAAGTCTAACATGATTTTTGTCTCGATGAAACATGAACAAAATTAAGCCCGAAACTTGAATATTTGTTTAGATTTATGCAACATCGAAATGGATAAGAGTGCAATAATTGTTGAAACACGGCCTGTGTATTAAATATTCAGTAAGGTTACTTTACAACTGAGAAATTTCCACCTGAATACCTAAAAGTTACAACAAATGCCTACATCTTTGGATGTCAGAAAAGATTTATATCTCAAGCAGTTGATTTTAGTGAAGTTGTGTTCAAATCAAGAAATGCAATTTCAACAAAGTAGCTGACATCTAGATACTCATTTTATAATTAGGTTTTTACAATTAACAACCAGTTATATAAAGGCTTTTAAAATTTTACTATTTTCAAAAGAATAGATGGATGCTATTCACCCTAAATACATGATCCTTATCTATTATTGATTAAAGCATAAAACTCATTATTATCACCAATGATTATGGAGTATCAAAATGACTGTATTATCATTAACCCAAAAAGCTCATTCATCAACAAAATCAATATTCTAACCTATTACGACGGTTAGCAAATTGCAAGCAATCATTTGGACTATATGTAGTATCAACATTAAAAATTAGTCACTTTACGGTCAGCCTATTCATATAATTAACAAAATAAAATAATTTCAGTTTCTTTTGCTTTTTCCTTACTGGGGTCTACGTGAATGTTAGCAAATTAAAAGTTGGTAAACTGAAATTTGAAACTACTAAACGACTATAAACGTACACTTCTATGCTGTCAATATTCATTCTTGTGAAGTGGATTCAATTAAGTTTGACGAAACATATATTATGAATTTAATCGCTAGTCACATACCACATATATTTAAAATAATTTTCGCATTTTCTAGTCATACACATTTTATCACAACGACATTCAATAAGTATTCAGCTTCTTTGTAAATTATTAAGAAAAATTAATTATTATATTAACTTAATGATTAATATAATAAACAAATAACAATTAACGATATTTATGTTGAACACCTTATTCATTTTATTTTTCTAAACAATTAATAACAAGTAATATTTCTTTGAAATGTTTTGTTTGAATTTCATTCACGAATAGATTGAAATATTTTGAATTTATCTCTAATATTGTCTATTTTATCAATTAATTAGGTTAAAATAACTGTTAGATTATATCAACATCAAATAATACTAACAATAATAGTAATGTTCATCATGAATACATACTTTTAAGCAGCATTGTGAACAATTACCAATATCCTACTGTTTATTCAATCAACTTGTTCATAAATTAACTATTTGTTACTATTTCATTCAATTTTCTGTCAAACTGATAATATATAATAAAGTTAATCAATTTGTAAAGAGTAATTTCAGCATAAGATGGTTGTTGATTGATAATGATCGCTAATTACTATGCTAAATTAGTATTCATTAAAAAAATCGTGCTTTTATTTACACGTACACTTACTACACTCAATGATATAATCATAGATATTCAGTTGTTTAACTTACCTACCGAGTTACACTTTCACCTAACTAAATGACTTTAATATAATGTGAGAACATCGAAAGAATTGGTATGAAAGTATGACTGCTTCCACATCACTAGTTTAGGAACTATTTGACAGCACCACTAAGGATTGTTTTCAATCACATTACTAGTTACAAATGTTAAACAACGATGGAACAAAATTTTATTTGTCACCCGATTTATGACATATTTAAAAGATACCTAGAAAAATGTCTAGGGGAAAATATGTTTTCCATATGTCTGGGAAAGCTGAAGCTGGTTTCAAAGGAATAAATTTGTTATGACGTAAGAATTGAGATGTGTGGGTGACCGAATGCCAATGACTGGTGCCTAGTTGATTATTGCGCGTCTGCCCTGTGCCCACTTAGTCCCAATCCGAAATAAGAAGAATGCGAGCCAATAGGTCAGCCAGACAGAATCATATTATATTTCAAGCATTCTTTTATATATCAATAAAGTCAGACCACACAACAAACCAATTAGAAAATTAACATGAATACAAAACGAGGGAAATAGTGGTAGTGAATAGAAACAACTTGTACACAACTAATTAACTATAGTCCATAATAAGAGACAATATAATAACAGTAATTATGCTAACCGGGAGGATAGGGCAAGCGGAGCGTAACAATAGTAGAAACAAAATGTTTACATTACAGAAAGTTCGAATAAATGAAACAGTGTTCGCAACCACAGTTCTGAGAGTTTGTTACGCTTCTTTATATTCCGGCATAACAAAATTAGAACACCTAAAACTAGTTTGAGTAAATACCAACAGTTACTAGTATTCATACCATGAGAACAGAATGAAGTAAAATTCAGATAAATGATCACAGCGATAAGCATTACAGTGTAAAACGACATGCTATCTACAATAATAGGTAATTTTGGTTTGAACAATCATCGCAAAATCTCAAACCATGTGCCATGTAATAAAACAAGAATAATTATCCAATCTCTGCTCTTCTTCATAGTCTTTCATTTTTTTATTCTAATTGATTATAAATTGAGTTTGCATACATGTAGGAATTATAATAATTTTACATGTAATTTTATAAATGTTACATATATTATTTATAAAAACCTCTGCTTTTGTAGAAGATCCAAAGTACATAAGATGAAATTGAATTCACTTTATTCTAGAATGTTTATTTTTCTTTCTATACAAAAGCCAACATTCACTGATTAAAAACAATAATCACATTATCAATCCAGCTTTGATGACACTACGTACTAGTCTTTAAACAAAGATTTAACACCAACTATAATTGAAAGCAGAGTTATTAAACCACTGATAGCAAAGTAAAGCGCAAATAAGCTTGCTTTGGATGTGATTTACAAACATATTTTAATTCAATACAATACAGATTATCTGTGGAGCGGATTTTGAATTGTAACGATTTTTATTGTGTTGTTTTGATCTAATAACCAACAAATTTAAACCAAGACTACACTGCATATCTTACACAAGATATTGACTACTAATATATCCAAGCGCTTACAATCTTCTGATTTATAAATTACTTCGATTTAAAGCATTTATTTGTTAATATCACAATTCGTCTAAATGAATTCAGTTTAATTATAATCAGATTTATATAACGTGTAATCCGTCATCAGAAAAAGCTGTACTTTTATTTGCAAGTACTTAATAAGTAAAGTAAAATACAAAGGAAAAAAACTACCCTTTTTGGTCATAAATATATATATATATATATATATATATATATATATTCATACTTCTAAACAACCGTTTTTTTCCAGGTAGCTACTGTGGCAGTAACTTTTAAGTAAACCCAATAAACGATGAATCGTTTATCGTATAGCTAATTCTTATATTTTTGAATATTATTAATACCCCCCTCTCCCCGCTCCAGTTCCTTTTTATTTTATATAAATTTATGCATTGTGTTTTCATATAACAGCAACACATATGCACACCATGACCAGAGAATTACGAGAAAGGTTATCTAAAATGCAACTTGGAGGAGGAACAGGTCTTAAATCAGTACCTATACCTTCAACAACTCTCGATAAACCTGACCAGAGATTATCGAAATATGCTTCCAAAGAGGAAGTTGCAGAATGGCTGGTAGCACATCAATTTTCGCCAAAGTAAGTATACAAGTGTGGAATATTAAACTTATGATGTAACGAATTTTGTGGAAATTATAAATAAAAATCCTAACAAGTATATTTGTCTTTAACTTATCCACAAATTTCACAGTCTGCACCAATATTTTTAAAGATTGATATTCCTTTAATTTCCAATTGCAATGTTAATGATTTAAACCTATCTGCTAACTAAGGCATGGCAACTTGAACTGATGTACGCATGTACCAAGTTCTACGTTGTAACTGACTGACTGAAACCATAGAAATTATCATTTGTTTTTTATTCAATAATCTAATGAAATCATGAACAGAATAAATTGAAGTATATAACCTCAAACCCCAACTATTTAAACTTTGTTTCCTTTTCAGCTATGTGGTAACAAATCGCGTTTGTAGACGTCAGTCTTAGTTAGGTAAACGACTGCATCTTAGGAATTGTGCTCAGTTCCTAGTATGGCGTTTGAAACAATTGTTATTCTAGATACAATTAATTTTAATCTTTCTAGACAAATATTTAGTATGATTTGATATCATTCGCTAACTAAAAATTGTCTACATTTTAGAGGATTTACAATAAAATCGTCAACTGCTAACTGTCAACATTACCTCACGTCCATCCAATAATTGTGGGTTATTTCTTAGAGTTCTATAAATTGTATATTTAGTCGATCGACGTGATATGGTAAAGTATATTTTGAAATTTCTCATATTAACGTGGAAATATAGGTCAAGTATATGAACGTCATATGCCTGATTTCTGTTATATATACATCCCGTATATGCTAAGAGAAAAAAATACATTGTAGATTTTACAATACAGAAGAATAAGCTATAAATATGTTAATGAATAAGCATCAAAAATCAGTTGAGCATTTACTTTTCATTACACCGTATTATTATTAAAATACTGAAGTTCAAAAAAAGAACATAAATAAATGTTCATATGTTTGATTGACTTAACATTCTAATTACGAGAAACAAACGGAAAAATTACAATAATTATTAGTAACCATCTGTATACAGTTGTATTGATATCATAGATTTAACTAAACTACATGATCGTTTTCTTGTAACCGATTATATGCTCTTAATAATGTATGCTCAGATGGATAGTTTTATCTGTTACTATTAACATTACAACCAGCTATCGTTTAGAGCTAAAAATGGTAACATACATTAAAATTGTTTTCTTCATTTAGTAATATTAATCTTAAGGAAACGGATATATCAATACACTCATTATTCTAAGCAAATAGTTAGTGATTAGGAAGAGCAAACATACTTCGTCATAAAGTATCATTATATATTTTGCTTTTTAGAGCTATATCTGCTTTGAAAGGTTTTAAAGGGATGGATCTTTACACGATGAATCGAACTCAATTAGAACAACATGTGGGACCAGAAAGATGTGATGAATTATTTTATGCATTCCGAGGGACTTAATTTCAATAATTAATAAGTGAATAATTATGTAAGTTCTCATTAATTTATTCTACATATCGTTTTGCTGTTGTTAATCTCATGTAATGTTAACTCATTATAACTACCAACGCTCTCTATATTACTAAACAATTATCTTAGTGCATACCACCGTAAAAAAACATGAGGTTGTTATACTACTTGTTAGTAGACAGGATGTCGATGGGTAGTTTTTAAAATGTCAGTTAGGGAAAAAATGTGATGAGAACTGTCTTAGACTTTACGGGGTGAGTTGCATTTGTCAGTAACTAGTTGTAAACATTCATTATAAATAGACACTAATAACTGAAAATCGACTTCCAATGTATTACAGAAAGTTCTCAGCATTGCTTCGTTTTTCGAAGTGAAAAACACTATTGAATCATCTACAATTAGTAGAATAAAATAACATTAAAATTTACTGATGTTTACTGTGGTATAGTTGATTAAAAATTTTTTTTCACATAACTGCTTTTGGTGAGTTATTGCAGTAGAGTGATAGGTTTCGATAAGCATTGTAGGTGAATAAAATTTAATATGTAAGCTGATGTTAATCAAAATACATTTAAAAATAGATTAAATGTGATAGATAAGTGTTTTATTCGTGAATAAAATTAATTACTAGTGTTAATTCAAAGAGTTCGTCTTACCCAACAAAATATACAGGTTTAATTTTTAACTATTTCAGGGTTCAGTGACGTTTAAGTGGAGTTGGGTTCACAGGGCATGGTAGATTTTATTGCCTTTCTAGGCAACATCAACAAAACGAACTTCAGACAGTGATTACTTGGTTCCTCAAATTTTAAATTATTCTCAACTACAAAGAAGTAACTTTAGTCATCTTTAACTAACAGTAATATTTGGCAATCGATTCAGACCAAAAGCTATCATAAATTAATAAGCAGGAAAAACCAGAGAACTAGAGTTATAAAGAAAAGGAAATGAGACTATACTTCGTAGTCCAAAGGAATATAGCGGTGAAAACGAAGAGATTAGGAATTTCGCTATACGACAGTGCATAACGAGTCAATTAAGTTTACTGTTGAAATAATGGAATATATAATACCTTAATTACCATTCTATGTAATCAAATTCACTTGACAAGATTGAAGTGATAAAAATAATTTAGCTCGATGAAATTTAATCTACACTCGTTTTCGAGCTAGTGCCTACAGCTTTTAGCTTCTAATTAACAGTTTTCACTTAGGAACTCCGTTCAACTAATTTACGTCTGCGCAACCTAGTGATATCAAAAATACCACGCAAATGATTCGGCTTGTGAGTTCAGTATTTGAACGCAATTCAGCTTTAAGTTGGATTACACAAACGAGGATTTATGTAGAGGCTTAAGATCTAATTATTGAGTTTTAGAAATGGACAAGAATATTTAGTATCTCCCAGCTTATGTATATTTATTGATTAACACAATCACGAAACACAGACACACTATTATCAATGTATGAAGGTGGAGAAATTTTAAATTCTTGATAAAACAAAGGGTGGTTAATGATTTCCACGTCATTCAAAAGAAAGCAAACATTTTGAACTATTAAATATTGTGGAAACATCTAACTCATTTTCTAAGTACATATCTATGTACTCAGCTTTGAGTCAGAATATGTGCCTCAGTATCATGACGTGCGCGAGTCGTTTATTTCATATCACGTACTATTAAAGAACCATACATCTTGTCCAGATATACGACTTTTTTTTCTATCTTCATTGTTTACATTTCCCTGGTAAAATTATATTATAACCAGTGCATACATTATATAAGAGTGGCAGAAGTTACTCGATAAATCACGAAATCTTTTTACAAGTCCGAAATTAACATATAAATAGTCATATGTAGTCAGTGAAATAAAAAGTAGCTACCTCTGTGATTACAGAAGATATTTTTTATTGCATTTATAAAATGAAATAGAAGCGATGTCATTATTGAATTTCATACACACTTAATGAATTATAAGAGCGTTAACTTACCAGTTATACATACATACTTAGTGATCTAAACAGACACAGAACTGAGAGAAAAGATACTTCTTCCTAACTAGCTTTACACGACGACTTCAACATACATTTGCTTGCAATAGATAGTAAAGCTAATTACAACTAAGTGGAGCGAAAGTGGAAAATTGAGGTGTTAAAAATGCAGCATGATTCATTAAAGTAGTGACAAATGATTAAGAAAATGATTTAAAGTGAATGGAGAATATGATAAGTAAACTAATAAGCTGCAGCGAACTGCTACGAAACTGACAGATTAAACAATGTCTGGCAAGAAAAGCTACAGATCTAGTTTAAAGATAAAGCACCATGAACAGTAACGCAAGAACGGGGATATGTTGGCTGATTGATTTAACCACATAATATGCAGCAAATTTCGAATGTTATTTTATGCTACTTATTAGCAGACAGAATTATAAATGAGCAATTTTATTTGCATTTGATAGGACGGGAAATGTGATGAAAGCTTTTTAACTTGTTTTAGAAGCTAGTCTTTATCTAGTACTGACTATCTATGGTCTCTCGATAAAAATGGTCAATGATAGATGAAGATCAACTTATAAAGCATAGCTGAAAGCTATCATCATACGTCTTGCTTTACGAAATGCAAAATTGCTTATCTACAATTCTGCCTGATAATAAATAGCGTAAAATAGCATTCAAAATATTTTGAAAACAGACTATGTGACGAACTAGACAACTCATGATTAGAAACACGGATAAAACGAAAAGATAATTAAGTGACAGTCTTAATTAACTATAGTGATTCATTACAAAAAAGATAATATTTTCGACATGACCGTTTCTGTTCATAAAAATACTCGGCTTCTGTTAAATACCTAGTCGTTCTCTAACATTCTAAGACTAAATGATTTATCATTATTGCTTTTATGTACTTTTGTAGGTAAACATATCAAGTTAGAAACCCAGTATAATCTTCGTAATCCCGTCTCTTTCGAAGTCCTTCTATCTGCTTTCACTATTATATTTACTAGTAACCATTAGTTCAAGTTAAAATGAATGATTTCTAACAGCATTTCGGAAAATATGGGCACCAGTATTTACTTCCAATGCGAATTCTTATGAATCGATCCCGAATAGGGTACTAAAACGCAATACTTCTCAAACTTAAACGTAACCTAATTATACACTAGCTGTTACATATTAATTTTTCCAATCCTATTTTTGTGAATGAATGTTGTTTTGCACACACTAATTCCCCTCCCTTTCCTATTTCACACGTATTTTATATAGAAAACAGCACAATGGCACAATGATTAGAACACGTTTATCTAATCAGAGCATCATAATCTCACTGTAACAAACTGATTATACTTTTATACATTTTATTGATTGTTTGTTTTATCAAATTATTAGTTTTATATGCACAAGTATTCAAGAACGTTTAGTGGAAAAGAAAAGAAAAATGATTTCAAATCCGTTAAAAAATGAATTATTTCATTTTGGGAGTGTTCAGTCCATATTTTGCCTTCAGTCGATCCAATTCTTCTTTCTTCTTATCTACATCAGTTTTCTTAAATTGCTGTAAAATAGAAAGATAATAGGGAACAAATACAGGTATTTCAATGCTAATACAACCATGAAATACTATCCTGACTGTAACTGCTACTGTGACATGGTTATCAGGTTCGTCGCCTGTACATAATGCAACGGTGGTAGGATATTTCCCTAAAACAACCAGTATTGCAACGATCCAACACAACAGACGGAGGCTGTTGAAAAAAATATTAGCCATAAAGATACACACCTTACGTTACTCCAGAAGTTTTCATCTTTGACGACAAATCCTTTAAAAGTACGATGCCGACATACCAAAAACTACTGAAAAAAAGACCGTATGACCACGTCTTGAAGACGGTAAGACCAACCTTAACTCAGTTGTTTATCACTTATTTCAAGAAAGACCTTTCTACAATGTGGGCAGCCAGAAAGTGATAACTGCGTTTATACTTCTAACAGTACTTAAGGTAACCATATTCATAACCAGACTCTTTGACTTCCTAATATTTCTTCTACATCACTATAAATCTTAAATTTTTGTCTTCGAATTCCTCGTTATGCGTCACTAATGTTAACGACTCGAATTTACGAAATATTATTTCCGGTATACCGAAATCATACTTCAAACTTCACATTGGAGCTCTCGAAGTATAAAACCCATGTCAAATAGGGTGGCAGCCCTCACTAGCTAAGGCTCTAGAATCCCTTGCCATCAATGTATGGTGCCACTAAAACATGCATAAAGGATCCTAGAGTGGTCATTCGCTTGATTTCACCAAGACAATCTAAAGAACCTATATGACATACTCTTCGTCTAGCTTAGTGATTTGAACTAAAAGGTTATGAAAAATTAGTGGATTTCAGGTGTCTATTGAATCGATGACTTTTCGAAAACGTATCCAGTCATGTGCTAAATATGATAAGGAGCGAAGACAACGTAAATATAGACTGGCGAAGAGTCCGCGGAACGACCGTGAGCAGTAGCCATCGAGGGTAGGTAATACAAAACAGATTTTAAGACTAAAAAACAGGAATAAAAAAATAGTGTTAGTAAGACAGTGTCCATCAAAACTGTCCATCAACTCCATTTTTGTTTAATTACATAATACATTTACTGCTGGAAACAACACTCGTCTGAATTTCCAGGAATTGATCTCCTACCACGCAGTTCACTAATTGACTTTAAATACGCAGGTGACATAGTCCTGATTTGTGGAGATGATAAAATGCAGGATGAGACTCCCACGAAAAGTGAAGCAGTTAACACATTCAACTACGTCGCTCCTTATCACTAATTTTGGTCCCGAAGCAAGCCAATCCTGAAGGAGTATTCTGCATTAGGATGGGGAGAATCGTATCCTAAACATGCTTACATTGATGCTTAAGGTAGTCAGAAGATTCTGCATTTTATTAGCATCTTCACCCAATAGAACTGCATCATCTGCATATTTCAAGTCGACATGTTAATCTCCTGGAAGGAGGTCAACCCCTGAGAAGTTAGTCGATGAAAATGTTAAATCTCAAAGTATTCCGATGATGAAATTTTTAAAAAATGAGAAGAGCGGACAACCTTGGCGAACACTACTTGAAGTAATCAATTCAGAGGATAGTTTGCCATAAGCTCTGACTCGACATGTAGTGTTCGAGTAGAGAGCTTGTATAAGGTTAATATACTTCTCTGGTATGCCTTTCAATGACAGACATTGCCACATAACCCTATGATCAATAAAGTCAAACGCCACCTTAAGGTCAAAGAATACAACTATTGTTGGGCCTTTAAAAGTGTGCGTATGTTCCAGAATCTGACAAGTATGAATATTTGGTATATACAACCACGTCCAGGTCTGAAAAAACCTTGGTTTTCTCAAGTCTGCTCTTCACGAGCTTTAGTTAGACGTCGAAGTATTATTGAAGCCAATATTTTTGACGCCATATTCGTCAACCTGATTCCTCGGTAATTGTCACAATAGGACTTCTGTCCTTTCTTATAGACTGGGGGGGGGATTAGTGACCATGACCAGTCAGATGGGATTACGTCCAGTTCCCAAATTCTAGTCGAAATCTCCGTTAATCTCGCTGCTACAGCTGGACCACAATCCTTAAATATACCAGGGGCTAATCCATCAGGTCTTGCTGCTCTCCCTCGCTTTAAGTTCCCTATAGCCTTTTCAACCTCACTAAGAATCGGAAGACCAATATTAATTTACCATTCAAATTGCATGAGGATGGTGGGCAACTGGGATGACGCCGACGGCCAGTTGAACTGTTACCTAAAGTGTTCTGCCCATCGGCCTAATCTTCTAGATTGACAGTGAATAGTGGAACCATATTTTTCGGAGATAGTTTCACTAACAGTAGGATTTCCGATACCCGTTTCCTTGATAAGTATGAACAGTTGTCTACTCTCACCCCATCTCATCTCTTTAGCTTTCGCCACCCACTACTGCTCACGATCGTTGCGTAGGCTTTTAACCAGCTTGTGTTTAAGTTGTCTTCGCTCCTCATCATATTCAGAGCCGAAAGGGATGTGTTGCCGAGCATCTACCAGTTCAGTAGATGCAGTTGAAATCCATTGAGTTTTCTTAACTTTTTGGTTTAGTTCGCTAGTAGATACTACTGATGTTTCAACAGCTTTTTGGATATCATCACAAGCTAACTCAGGATGAGTTAAGCCTACGCAGTTGACTAATTGGTTTTCTAGTTGTTCCTGGAATGTATTCTTGACTTTTTCATTATGAAATTAAACTCTGAAAGGGATCCTTGCCGTGGATCTTTAACGTCCAGTGAGACGTAGACTAATTCGCGCTCGTACTAAAGCATGATCTGAGTCTAAACATGCACTCTAAAATAAGCGGTAATCTTCTATGGAGCCTCTCTAACGGTAGTTGATGGCAATGTGGTCTATTTGAGTCTTTCTTTACGTTTAAAGTTAGTGCTTATGAGAAATAAACGGTTATCTGAACATATTTGTAATAGACGGTCGCCATTATATGTTTGTTGAGCCGCAACACCGTAGGATCCACCTAGGTGCCTTTCAGTTTCGTTTAGTCTACCTGATTGGACATTAAAATCACCAGCCACTATTACTACATCAGTGCGCTTAGCTTCTCAAAGAAGGTCGGAAAGCTTTCTGTAAAATTCATCTTTTACTTCATCTGAGCTACAATCGGTGGTAGCCCAGGCAGAGATAACGAAGTGTTCTTATTCTTCTAGATCCTTGATGCCCTGTTTAGATGGACAAGCACAAGCGACTGTCTATTGGAATTCAGTCGAGGAGAGCCTGTTCAGCTTATAAACTTATTGCTATACCTATACCAGCAAGGCCTCGAGTGGTAGCGGTAGGGTCTCCGGAAACATGAAGGGTAAATCGGGTCAGTTTTTTTATTTGGACAAGGTGAGGTCAAGCGAATAATCGTACTTGGATACTGTATACGCGTTTCAGGGACGCAGCAGACCGATAGAGTAGGATTCTAGTATCATAGTTAAGGAGCCTTGTTGCCTTATTTGGCATAGGGTTCGATATACTGTTTAGTGCGAGATTTCAAGAGACCAGAAATAACATTCTGTGAACCTGAACCATTAACATTGGAGGCGTGTGGTGATAAAGTTATAATAAAAGGGTTAGTCACAGGGATAAGAGAGTTATTAAGAGTTGAGGGTGGGATTCGAACTCGAACAAGTTGATCTCGTGTGGTGTTAGAGATATGAGGGCGGATTTTTTACTTCCTGGCTGCCCACACTATGGAAGGATATTACTTCTTGAGGTACTTAAAAAGGAAACTGGGTTAATGTTGGTCATAGTGACCTGGGAGCGCGATCCCAGAATCCAAAAGACAACTGCTTGAGGCCAATTACGAACGACCTTGTTATGGGAATTTGTTGAAGTGTTAGCTCCGCTCTTCACTTATCTTGGAAGTTTAATAAAGCCCAAAGGGTTGGTATATGACGAAATCTCCGCACGAATGCAAAATTTTAGTTTCGCCTATGCGAGACGTTCGTCTACCAATAAAAAGACGAGTATATTGCACAGAAGTTTATTGTGCTTCATTGAATGGATGCGAAATGTGTCTATTAAGAGATGACTGGTATTTGATCATAAAGGTCTTCGAAACATCACTCAAGTTTGCTGGGAAAGATAAAAGTTAGACGCAGGTTAATAGGGAAAGATGATAAATCGGCTGATGAGTTTGTGAATCTTCACAGACTGGGGTGGTTGGGATACTTATTACGCATGGCCAACCACCACCCACCTAGACGCTGATTGATGCTGGGGAAGAATAGAAAAAAGTTAGGGGTGATGAAGCCGAAAAGTGGTCAGTCCATGACGTCAGTGACTGTTGGTCCGACCCGTCTTGATGGATGCAGACTAGTTCGTTAGGGTCCGAGGGCGACACTACGAGACATGGCTCAGAATCAGTTGAAAGTGGCTCACTCATCGTTTCTCCTTGAATTCTGAACATAAAATTATTATACACCTTCCTCTTTATAAAGACTTTTCTGTTTCAGAATCATATCCTAGATAATCAATCATTTGAATACCACTGGTGTAACTATATCTTTGGTATTCATCTTGCTGTGCTAATGGGGTATGACGAATTGGACTGATATACATATATGCTAGGTTTTACGTTGTATATCACCGGCTGACTGACGAAATATATACACATCAATGTCCAGGGTAAAAAAATTAAGATATCTGCATACAGATCCAGAGACTACAAGTTTCGATTGAAGTAGTGGAAGTCAACTTAATCAACAAGTATAAATTTGTGTACCGGTTCAAACATGCTAACCGGGAGTGCCTGCTAATTAAGTTGACGTGATATTAACACTATGGAAATGTTGGGCTTATTTAGTGTTCTCATTTTAGTTGCATGATTCCCATCTCAAGTATAAAATCCGGTATATGCTTACATCCATTGTAAAATGGTTAGAAGCTTACGAATGCTTCAGTATCAACCAACTTACTGGTAAAGCAGTTATATTCTTATACAGTATGACAACTACCACATTATGATCTTATGCTATACAGCTGTACAAATCTCATGGATGTTGATTTTACAAATGTTTTATAAAAATGCACAAATTGATAAAACAGTATAACGAAAAACAGTACGAATTACCTTATTTCGCTGATAGTATAAGACTACGAGATATCGATTGCAAACATTAAAGCCGCTGAGATGATCACAAGCATTTTTAGCATCAAAAATGTCTTCGTAGATAACCAGAGCGGTTCCCTTTGTTTCAGGAGTGTTACCGATACGAATCTGACGAATAGCACCATATTTGCCGAAAATATCGTACATTTCTTCAGCTGATATGTTATACGGCAAGTTCTTTACTAACAAGATTCTGTTCACTTCTGGAGGGAGACGGGTCTGAAAAACAATATAATCATTTATGAGAAAATCGAATATTCTTAAGTCTTGGATTAATTTTCCGCAGTTTGATGCATGTCAAAAGTTTCTACAAGTAGGAGGTAACTATTAATAAACAAGCCCTTTCACAAATGACCAACAACTCCAATAATGTGATGTGACGTAACTCATACAGGTACGAACATTACTTTATATATGAGGTAGTGCTATTACGCGGCTATCAAAAATGAAGGGGAGTGGGACTCCAGCCTGCTAACTAGTAACTGGAACTTGAAATCCCTAACCACTAAGATATGCAAGATGTTGACCATAAATTGTTAATAAACCTACAGCATCAGCCTAATAAAAACAGATGTTTCACATTATTATGGATGATCAATTAGCGAACCCTAGAGCAAAAAGTCACCAATGCTCCATTTTGAAAAGAATTTAAAATTTAATTAAGTTTTTCGATTTTAAGAGCGTATTATTTATCGAGATAAACCAAAAACTTATAGTGATTGATGTAGTTGACTTAAAGTCATTATATCATGGGTTTGATCCCATTCTTAGTACAAGATTACAGCAAACAAGCAGTATAGTCAACACGATTAAAAGATCGCAATAAAGTGAGTCTAATAGATATTGTAGTAATAGATGGAGATTTGGATGAGCAATCTGGTCTAGCGAAAGAAATTCGCTTCAAAAGCTGTCTTTTACACCTTTGTGTAAGACACAAATCGCAGCACCAACTTCTAGAGACCTCATTTTGCAATACAACCCTGGAAATCGATTGATCACATACTGATCAGTTACTACTAGCATGGTTGTGAATAAGATCGTCGTTCTCTCTAGGACATCTACCTGGATTTTGATCATGGTTTGTTTTGCGTCATGATTATCTTAAATTGGTATAAATAATTCAACCGCAGTTTTTGTTATAATCAAATATAAAGCCAAATCAGGTTCAGTACTAGCTTAGATGAACATTGACTCCATTTGTACAATCTCATAGGAATGGAAAGTTGCGTCTCTTACGGTTTTGTGAAACGTTGGACTTATAAGCAGTCGGTTTGTGCAGGTTCTTTATGACTCATTGACGCACATCAGTTTACTCTGATGACTCGTAACTTCGGTAGTACATGTAGATACTTACGTCAGGAAAGTGTGGACAGGTTGCTTAAGTAACGATAAACCCGGTGGTCAAAGCATACTAAATAGTCGGGAGCGTCAGCTGCATTGAGTAACTTACAGAAGCCCCCAAACTCACATACTGACAGCGATAGCGACATTAAAACAATCTGTGAAGTTGATAGTATTCAAATCACTAACACAAAAAATTGTCATAGACAGGAAAACTTTTTGTCAAAGGTCAAGTAAGATGATCTATTATCCTAGAAACTTCGAAGTTTTTCCCTTTCTGTTTGGTGACGACCAGCCTACTTAACGAAGAGAATGTCTGCAAGGAACTCCAACCACTGAGTTGGAAAATCAACAACCTTAGACAACTGACCGTTCTCCCCTCCCCCCCCCCTAGAACTTTTAAAATGATGACTCTGATCAGGAAACTAATGCAGGTTTCGGAGAGTCTCCATCATTATGGAATAAAGTGATCAACGTTTCCATCTCTGAAAAAACCTTAGGTAACTAACATAACGACTATTGAAAACTAAGTCTACACCTGACTACTTCAAAACTATTGGCTTCAGTTATACATCACAGATTGTGCAAAACACGTGAAAGACTCGCAAGAATCAGATAGGCTATCGATCAGGTCGCGGATGTAATGATCGAGTTTTGGGATGCTGTCATACATATTGCGCGTCAGTTGTGCTTATTTGCATCGGAACCGCAATTGAATCGTTGAATGGGACTGCTCTGGAATAATTTGTACCAGAGTCCATTAGCATCGTAAATACTCCAAAAACATACATTTACGGTAGAATAAGTGCATACAACCACCTTCCTCCATTGTTTCAAGCCAGCAGTGAGGTTGGGTGGTGTTTTCAAACTCGCGACTCCTCTATAGCTTTGCCATCAACGATATTTTGGAAGTAGCTTTAAAGTACGTTGTTTTGGTGGTGTTGACCTTTACCCTAGGAAAGGACATTGCGACCTAGAGTAAGCAGATTATATAGTTTACTAAGAGATAACAAAACACCTTGCAAACTGATAATTAGTGTGCTTCGGTACACCATAAATTATGCACCCGCTAAATGTAAAGTGCATCTGCAAGACTGATAGGAGTCATTGTCTACTCTTACTTTGAGGTGTTGTAAGAGAAATTCGAAAAGTTAGTGTACCTGGATAGCTGTATGAGTGTTGGTGGTGACCTGACTGATGAAATCAACCTACGTATAGTAAAGGCCAGATAGTCGAAAACTGAATTGGTATTATCTTTAGTGACTTGGTCATGGGATACCAGATGCTTAAATGTCGTGCATTATTTTCCGACGCTGCAACTAGGTGACAAAGGTGGTTAGTTTATGGCGTGGTAATGTGTTTTTATGTCGCATTTATTGAAACACCTACGACGGTATAAATGGGCACCAAAAATCCATGTGCCAGTCACTCAGAAACACAAGAATATCAAGAAATGAAAGGAATCGATCAACATCAAAAGATAAAGACTCGATATGAATACTGGCAAGTTACATTAGATATACTCCAGTAGAAAATACAGCCAAGAAGGACTTCTTTCGATTGATGAAGATCGTTTCACTGTTAGGAAGAATTTAACACTAAACTGAAGTAGTATCGTTGAGGGCTTCCATTTCGAGTTGTATCTAGTAAGGTCACAAGTAATTAGGTTATACTACCTTTAGGACCTTAACTACAGAGGTGTGATGATTTGATAAGGTCTAGTCCTATAAAGCATTTCGCCAACACACCGAATGTCATAAACTGTCAAGCTAAATTCAGTAACAACTATCCTTATGCTCCAATAGATATTAATAATGAATGCTTGACAGATACACGGATGCAGTGTCTAAAAGCAATCATGTGCAGAGATCAGAAAAGGTTATCACAGTTCAAGCTGGTATGGAGGTGAAAAGGAGTAAACACAATACCAAAAGTGGCTGAGGAACTAAAACAGAAACTAAAACGAACTCAAAGAAAACGACATCGTCGGTTATATTCATTATGACCTGTCTGTAGTAAGACACCAAGCTTATGTTAAATAATTATCTCAAGCCAACAAGGTTAATATATCATCATTGGTGATCCTATCGTCATTATTAAGCTTGATGATAACGATTTTTTCCTAAGTGACAACTCCTTGCCTGCACTGCATGTGTTTTGGAACATCTTTAAAATTATTAGGATGGTTCTGTAAGTTTACTGAATGCTATAACTTTACTGACAGAAAATCATACTTGAATATCTCAAAACAGTTAATCAGTAATATGATGCAACTTATTTTTGTATGAATATGTGCGGAAACCCTTAATCTAAAAGCAATGACTACGAAAAAATAAATTTCTACTAAAGTAAGTGCAGTAATTTTTAAATGGTAAATGAAACATAAACAAGCTTACAGCATTCTTCCTTCCTAGTGCCATTCCAGAGCAACGCAAAATAGCGAAACACGCGGCGAAGAGTTCACATAATTCATTACGTATTCAATACAAGTTGGACGAGCTAATTTAAGTCAGCTAATTGTTTTATGCCACATCTTCTTGTTCAAAGACTTGCTTATGTCTTATAAAGTTTTTAGTAAGGGCATTTTAATGAATTTATTATTGAGTTTCCCGTGAATTAGAGAGATGTGGTTTTCTTGCAGAGTGTTATGAGTGAGTAGGCATTTAAGCTTAGGGGTCTACAGTCAGGGCTCCATTGTGTATACGTCTTATATGTCTATTCAACTTTCTTTGCCTAGTGGAGGTTAGTAGCTGATTGGGGAACTGAACTTTCGTCATAAAGCTTTCAGTAGCCAAGTTGAAGGTAGCTGCGTTAAAATTCACGGGTACTTAATTTTCAACTTACAACTTTGCTTGGCAGAATTAGCGGACCGTCGCTTCATGAGATCAGCGTCTAGATGGTAGGAGTGTACTTAGTTGTAGAGAGTGCAGTAATGGTCATATTGCTTCCGAAACTAACACTAAAAGAGTCAAATTATTAGTCAAGAATAAGAGTAGCTCCTACAGTAATGTCCCTCATTTCCTAGAGTCTAGATGCATGTCAAGATTTCTTTTGAATTATTTGGCAGAAAGTGATAACACAACTTATTTTTATATGGAGTTCCTGATTGTAAAAACGTTAGCACGAATTCTTGGACGTGTCCTTTGTATTCTATCATTTTAATTCTTTAAGTCGTCCTAATCAAAGTTTATTTATTAGTCCTACTATCTTTTTATGATCTTCTTTGGACTGGTTTTAAGGTACCAATGTTCTTATCAACATGATGAACAATATTTGAGTTTTACTCAAGGTGGCACTTTGCTAGTCATTAAAGACCAATTAGAAAGAGCAGAGCTAACTGCTAGAGACCTGTCTCTTAAGTAGTAAAATAGTCATTAAAGCAGACACCAAATAACGCCAATCGGTTACACTTTCTTGCAAAGAATATTTCAATAAAATCTAGCATTCGACAGTGAGGATATTTCCCGGATTACCATATCATTGCAGTCGCGCCTAATCATGCGTGGATGATACATTTCCTGAAGAGGCTACTTACGTAGATGCAAATCCATCTACTACTCCTTATTCCCTATCTCGTCTAAATACTGTCATGCCCTGCATACACCATCATCTATAGCTCCGAGCGATAATCACGTTTCAGTAAGGATTGTTATTTTCGTACTTAGGCTTAAGCAAAGACTACGGAACTAGGAAAGTTTGCTTCTCACTCCCCTCACTTTATTGCAGAATCACTTTTGTGTCAGTGTCGTTACTTCAGGAGCTGATGTTTCTTAAAGATGCGATACCTAGATGACTTTGTGTCTGAATGAAGGCCATTTCTAAGAGGACTGACCTTAGGAGGTTTTCTGTGAGCTCAGCCAATGTACATTACTCTTCATAGTCTTGGTCACTGTCTCGGGACATATCCTTCCTGTCTTATGCCACCGATACGGTCGTTCAAAACAGTGAACATTATCGTTTACGTCATACATAGAGCCATATTAGTAGTGTATGACTGAGTTTGGGTAGTCCATAGCTTGGAATCCAGTAGCAAGTAGACTGGCTGAGTTTATTGTCTTGAGATGTGCAGGACGAGGTAACTGTCGAACAGTGTTTAAGATGTTGACAATCAGGTTGTAACTAGTCCTTCCATTCACGCCTATTGCATAGAGACTTTGGGTCAATCCACCGGTAGGAACTGGTATGAAAAATTTGTGGTTGCTTATTGAAACACAGTTACGAGTTTTCATTACTATGTGTGAAATCCACTTGGGCATAAGTATTGGGGTGGCTTCAGATCACAGTGACGATCTGTTTAGGACAACCTTATTAGCTGGTTGTGATGAGCTCTAACAGGGCATACAGAATGGTGCTATTACTTGGTGGTGATGTGTCCTGATAGGACTCGAAATGATGAAATATGGGAAATCTATAAATTCAGTGGGTCTTGGGTAATTAGCCTCTAATTGGTGTACCACTAGGTAAGGCTGTACAGAGATAGTGGACAAAACGTTTAATGGTTAATGAGTAGGTAAAGAGATGATGGTAAAGTGAGTCTAAGAAAAACATGTAAGGAGTAAGAGGTACTTTAAACAACATAGACAACAACCAGAATAACACAGGAAAACAGGGAAATAAAATGAGAAACAGTAAAAGCTAACATCTGTAAACATTCAAAAAGAAATTTGTAAACGTTTAATTCAACTATTCGACTTAAGAAAGTAATCGCAAGCAATTATTTTATTATAGTCTCTTTGTATGCAAGCATCATTTCTATTGATTAAGCTTTGTTGAATAATGTAACTTAATGTAGCAACTTCATAATAATCTTGATCTCGTACAGCATAGGAATGAGATAATATTATTCGAAATGAGAAAAGAGTTGGTACTTTACATAATGTTATTTTCATGTCATTTACATTCGTAAAACGGATTTAAATACTTACTACAATAAATAGTCCGTTATTCTGAAAAGAACCCCGGAAATCTAACAACCTTACAAAGTTTACTGCCCAAATCCTTCTTAAAACTTTTATAGATAAATACTGCTTAAATAAAAATTTTGCCGACCATCAGTGATATTCGATAAATACTTCTCTTTAATTGTCTTATAGATTTCATTTAAATGACACTGACAAACTTCAACATTGTGATATCCTAATTTGCTCTTGTGTTTTATTATTATGGTCAACTTAAAGGGACAGGAAAACCGATGAACGACTGTAAGTGAATTAAGAAGTTATTCGTGATATTTTAACTAGAAACATGACAAGCAAGCAACGGTCAAATTCAAGAATGCGGAATACTGTGCCATCATATCACCTTGCTTTCCCATTTTTCTTTAGGTTGATACAATCAGAAAAACGGAAAATAAAATCAATACCGACTGAGCTTCTCAGACTGGAAATATGAAGAATACCTAAAGGAAGTGGTGAAAAGTAATTTATGTGATACATCCAATGGGTAATATTCGTTTGCTGTAGTGTATATGAAGTAAGTAAAAAGTTTATAAGGAATCGGTCGACAACGACTAACATTAAGCATTTAAATAGTCACACACTTTTAAATTACTTGTATTATAAAATGGATTTGAGGAGAACACCATACCTGTTGTTGATGATGTGTTTGTCCACGCACTACAGGTGAGTAACTTGGCTAGTTAAAAATTCATGATAATAAACATTAGCAGCCAGCTCATCGAAATAAACTTGAGAAATCCAGTTGTTTTACGAGATTTGAACTCATCAGTACTATTACGTTGAATTCCGTAACAAAATACAAATACTTATCTACGAATCATAGTGTTTTGTGTAATGGCTGATTATACTACTTGGCTATCCATTTCAAAATAGGTAAAACGTGATTCAAAATAATAATCAACTGTTTTTACCACTAAGTTACTGTTTCATTTCTCAGTATATCTAAAATAAATAACAACGGGAAGGGAAACCGGTTTTGTGACCCTTGTTTTAAATATTAAATTTCATAATTATTTTATTGCACATTTTTTGAATCCATTGCAAACTTAAACACAAGATAAATCTATAACCTCTAGTACAAGGCATTCAAATTGATAAATAGCCAAAAATAAGAACAATATAATGTATCTATGCAGTATGTATGTGTATTTTTATTAAGCCAAGGAAATAGGAAACAATATTTTAAATGTATATAGAAAAAACAGAAAATAATGCAAAAAATAATAGTTATTTCATATATAAATGTGTTGATATAAAGCAATAATAATAACAATAGCCATATTTGCTATAAAAATGAATGCCTTATAAAGGAATGATCAATGGAATGTGATTACTTAACCAATTTATTTCTGAGTCTTTCAAAAAACAAAACATCAATAAAAAAATAGTAGATGACTGTATAGATGTTTTTTAAATGACACTAAAGCTTGATAAAAGGAATTGAATTTCACTAATAATCCTAAGGTTGTTCGTGATGATGGTAATGATGATACAAGGTGTACAATAAATGCTACAGCCGAAATTATTACAAAAAAATAAGAATAAAACCATATAAACCAAATAACGGATTTCTATTTTCAGTATAAGGCTTTCTTTATTTTCTTGTACAGTCTGGCAACAAATAGTGATATCGTATTGATAAATGTATAGTATTTGACCAAAAAGTTACTATAGCTGAATGTTGGGTTCTAATGTTTTAGCTTAACTTTTACATATATATATATATATATATATATATATATATATATATATATATATATATATATGCATGCTTGAACAGAATACACAAAAGTTTGTAGTGAATGAATGATAATAATTTGAAGATCTTTCGTTTCACCCAAGCGAATAAATTTCATTGTAATAAATGAATAAAAATATGTTCAACTTGATAGTTATGATTGAACCAGATAGATAATGACTGAGTTAACACCAAATTTATCTGAATGAAAATGTATCAGTTGATTGAAGCAAATTAAAAAGTATACTTATGTTATGAGATAATATGAATCAACAGTAAGTAACATGTGTATGTCATATTGAGACACTTTTAGATTTCTAATTTAACAAATATTTCAGGACCACATGACTCAGGAGATTGTGTAGATGATAAACAAAATGATGTGTTCCGCTGAAATGAAGAAAAGAGATGTTTTACGCATTTTATTTGTATTAAACGTCACATTCATAACCCTAATGATAAAATATAATCTAGAATTTTCAGTGCTTAACTAATTAATAGATAAGGATAATATAGTATGTTTTTTAATGGTAACATTTAACGTTTCTAGGTACATTTAGTAAGAGTCAAGTATGTAATTGTGTCATCATTGAGTAGACTGCAAAATAACTTAAGGCTGAGAAAATTAAGTGAAAAGTTGAACTGAACAACTTGTAAGGATCATCACCAAGGTATGATTTGATTATTTCGAATAAGTTGATCACTGGGTAAACCGTTTGTTAAAGCAGATTATATATTTGTAATATTTCAGTTTCTACTCATTGGAATTAAAAATTCTTTGACTTCGTGGTTGTGAATAAAAATTATAGGTTTCCCACCAACCTCCTTCCACTAGTTATTACGTAGTTAAGAACTTGTTTATAAGATTTTTATGATTCGAAATAATTGTTGAAGTCTGAACGATTGTTAAGGATATTACCATAACGTCATAATAAACTATTCAACATAAATTTCATATAATAATATAGGTTCATTATGTGTTCATCTACCCTTCACATAATTTCACAACCTTCAATACAGTGTTTGTATGAAACACAAACTAGATAATTTAACAAAAGTTCACAACAGAATCCAGATAGTTCAAATTAAATACAACAAACAATAATACTACATACAGACTACTTTATTGCATTCTAGAGACCACTTAATAAAGTAACCAGGTTCTCGTAGAATATCAGATCACGTTTCGTTCACTATATCTTTTATTTATATCAGAATTTATTTGGTATCATATAATTTGGCTATCGTAAAAAGTCATCTATAAGTCATCTATAAGCTTAAATGTACGACAGGTTGATATTAAAAACAGTTGAAGGAGTTGATTTTGAATTGTTCAATTAACAATGAGAATCACACCATCACTTTCCATCTAAAAACCAACTCATTTAAAGCTGAACAAATTTCAGAAAGTAAAGTAATCACTTTTCCACCTTTATATATATTTTTGTACATATACAAACTTGATACTTACGTATGTAAAAATATCATCAACTCACTAAATGCTTAGTCAGTATAGAATGAACACCACCTGATTCATCATAGCATTTCTTTTTATTGTCTAAACAATTATGTAATAATTCTTCTGATAATAAGAGTGATTCAGATAAATTAGTATGCCCTACTAATTGATAATTACATAGTGTAGAATTTTGTGAGATATTTCTATTTGAGTTCGGTGGTATATTAGATCGTGTTAAGGAATCAATTAAAGTAGAATTTTGATCTGCTATATCATTTGATTGATTATCATTAGTGCAATTAATAACAAGATTATTGTTATTATTATTATTATTACTATCAGTATTTGCGTTCGAATTAGCAAGATTAAAATAGGCTGAAGTATAAAAATTCGATGTATTAAAGTCATGTCCAAAATTCTTCACTCTTTTAGTCCCTGTTTCTGTTACTGTTGTTGATGTAGTTGGTGTTATTTGTGGAAGAACACATGTTTGTGGCGTTAATGATTTTGTGTTCATTGTATTATCTGAAATTAATGCAGTTGTTGTAAATGCTGATAAATGATTATCATTTGTATTAGATAGAGAATTTGAATTATCCATACCTTGAGTAATATGAATTTGATGGTTATGTTGTGAGTGAACATGGGTAGAATGTTGGTGATGTGAATGTATGTGATGATGTTGATGAACTGGTGATGATGATGAAAGAGAATGAGGCAAATGTTGAACTAGTGCATAAGGATCAACTAGATCTGATACAACATGTACAGTGTTATTACTATTATTATTGTTGTTACCAATGATTAAACCTTGATGAGTCGATTCATATAATTGTTCTGTGTGAGATGCTTGACCAGATCTTAAATCAGGATCAGTTTCATATGACCAATTTGAGTCAATTGTATTTGTTGTATTATACGTAAACCCACGATTATTGACACTATTTGTGGATGTAGCAGTTGTTGTAGTAGAAGTAACAGTAGTAGTACTAGTGGATGACAAAATATATGCAGCCATATTTTGCATTATATTTGTCTGATGATTGGACAAATTATGAGTTAGGTTTGAATTCATTAATTCATTACCTACTGATGTATTCATATTAGATGAATTAAAATAGTCTTGATTCAATATATTAACTGGTTCATCTAGATTCCCTGTACCATTAAATCCTATAGCACCCGTTGATAATGTAGAATTCGGTTGTGAATCAGTAGAGTCACCACTGAAATGGTAGGTCTGATGGCACATAGTTAACAAATTGATCCTTTCACGTCTGTAATAAACAAAAAAAAACAGAAACCAAATAATTTACATTTCAAATAATTTGTTCCGATGAATGTTTACACAAGATTTTTAAGGAGAATATATCTTGATTGTCAAATTGATTCCCATTTATAATTCAAAACCAATAAACATAATATCATTCCTTCATTAATCCTGTTAATAATATGCATCTCAGACCTACTTAGTAATCAAGATCATATTCGAAAGACTCCTGAGAACGGTCAATGATTCGTAATAACGTGAGTATTTGTAAGGTAATGGATAGATAACATATCGACACTACTACGTCGAGTCGGGAGTAATTACTAAGAAACTTTGAATAATGTAATGTTCTGTTTCATGCTTCTGCCACACAGTTGTTCATTAATTTAATAGTTAGCGAATCGACGTAATATGACTAGGTCATAAATGCTCATTTTGGTTCAATGCTGTAATTACTTACAAGAAATCTATGAACGGACATATCACTTTTAAACTGTAATCAGTTATAATACTAACCATATTATCCATGTTTGAGCATTCTAAATCTGACAGTTCTGCCGACTCATTGACATAAGTGAAACAGAAAAAATAAAGTAAATGCAGTTTTAGTCAATTCAATTCATAAGATACATATATTTACCTGATGACCTATTAGTGCAAAGAAACCTTATTTAAGTATCATAATAAGAAATTGAACTTCTCGGTTGACATGAAGCTTGATATACTCATATTCCTTTTGTAAATGTAGTTTCTTTTGTGTACACTTGTACACATCACTGAATGAAAACAAATACTTGTAAATTTGCTAGGCATATATATATATATATATATATATATATATATGCAATTTTGTGATCAACCTGATTAAATTGTGTGTAAAGGTGAATTATAAATAACGTATTTATTTTAAAGTCACATAAATGTGCTTCACTTATCGAGACTTCACTCATAATTGCTTTCTACTAGATCAAGTTATATGATTCATACCTTCACTATTATTAATATTAATAAAAACACCAGTGATAATTATTGTATTGTCTCTTAGCCTACATACTCATTGTCTATATTTCAAACATTTACTTATATTAATTAGGTTACTCACTATTGAAATTTAACAGAAAATGTTCATCTAATGTGGATGTATTATTATGTTCACATTTTAAACTTGAAAACCATTAAGAATAATGTAGTCGTTTATTTTGTTCAATGTCGTTTGTTTTAATTTTGACCTATTAATGATATACACTAACTCACACACTTATTAATGTGCATACCTAGAATATATCCCGTTAAGTATAATTTTGATGACAATAGACAAACAACTGTCTTGAACATAGATGAAGTATACTAATGAAGTATTAAACCGTCTAGTTAATTTTTGTGTTTCGTTTTCTTTTCATTTTTGGCTTAGTGTCTATTAGTAAGATTTAGTATACGCTTTTAAACCATTACTTTTTCAACTATCACTAATACTAATATATTTATCTACTCCACCATTCTATTCGTCTTGTTAATTTCATCCTAATATGCTGTTATATGCGATAACTTCAGTCGATACACATTCGTATCAGGTTCTATATTACTTATTATTGACTAAATAGCAGATATTTTCTCAAAAACAAATAAAATATCATAAAGAAAAGATATTGTAATATCTCCTAGATGCATGTATAAGATTAGCACATTGTACTGAACTGTTAAGGAGTAGTAACCTAGGACGTTGTCTCTCTTCACTATTCTCCAGTTGACCGAATTCTGTAACAAGAACTATTCTCAAACTAAACTAAATTTCATGAACGTCTTATTGAACTTTATTAGTAACATTTATAAGTAATTTGTACTAAAGAAACTATACTTCAAAACTACCACTGGTCTTACTACATTTTTTACGGTTTCTGTGAAGTTTGTTCTCATTTTACATCTTTTCGTTTTACCGGTCAGGAATTGGCAGGACTATTTATTACCTACAGCTGTCTAGGTGGTTGTTGAGTCGAAATCTCTGACTTTAAATAATATTTTAGTATTCTTTAAACTTTAAAGCAGAATTATTTAACCGTCGAAATTTTCACCTAGAAATTTTCATGGAGTATAAATTAGACTATTTCTATACTGATATTTATAAGCCCTAAATACGCATACTTCTGAAAAATCCAAATCTACATAAAACTTACACCATAGCAGCTAAGTGTGACTCAGTTTTAAGCCAGTGATTCAAAGTACTTCCAATCACAGCACGATTGTATGAGTTTGAATAGTTTCCAGACATTGCAGGATAGTATCGACTATCTGAAGTATCTGATCTTTTTTCTGTGATACTTTTACCTACCATAACATTATTATTCACACTATTTGTAGTGTTTAATGATGAAGTATGACTATTAATGTTAGTGTCACTTTTAATATCTTTTCTGGCATTTAGATCGCTTGTTAATGGTGATTGTTTCATCATCATTGAATAATATTGTTGATTATGATGATGGTAATGATGATTAGCTAGTGAATATATCCATGCGCGTAATAAACCATAACGTACACTAGACAATGTTTCTACGGCTCCAGGTAAATTTGTTGGAACTAATAACAGATTATATGATTCACCATTGAAATGGATGGTATTTTGCCCATAAGCTTCAAAATCGTATTCTTGTCCATAATAGTCAAATAAATCATCAGCTCCATTTGGTTCACTGGGACATTTTTCATCATTTAATA
Source organism: Schistosoma japonicum (assembly GCA_025215515.1). NCBI lineage: Eukaryota > Metazoa > Platyhelminthes > Trematoda > Strigeidida > Schistosomatidae > Schistosoma > Schistosoma japonicum. The sequence goes on from CM046061.1 coordinate 45,583,662, forward strand.
AATATTCATGGCTTGGAGATGACCAATTTTGTTCACGTAACTGATTAGTATCCTTCTCGTAATTCACTCCATTACCGTTATGAATACTGGTATTAGTAATGCTATTCATATTACAAACCGATGATGGCCTTTGGTTCGAGCGTATACGTTTGACTTGCCGGTCATTGCGATCATCTGGAAACAAAAAATATGTTGCTTTAAAAATGTTTCTCTGAATATTGTTTGTTTTTATCTTCAGGCATCAATAAATATCCTTACTAATACTACTGCATTTTTATGCGAATAGGTTTCTAATGCATCTAAGGGACTGGTAAACAACGTTTCCACCCCCCCCCTCCCACGCCCTTGGTAGTTTGGAATAGACTTAATATGGTTAGTAAAATATTATAGTCATCGGGATCAACTAATTGGTAACTCAAAACAAGTTTAGAAATAGAATTTTTTAATGAATTTATATTCTATTGGCACAAACTTTGATAGACAAGCCAGGATAATCATTGCAAACATAAATTCACAAATATTTCCATATTTAAATTAATAAGAAATTTCAGAATACAAATGAACTACTTAAATTTAACTACCATGAATGTGTTCAGATTTACAAGTGAAAAAACTTAGTGGAGACAAACGTGGCCAAACAGCAAATAAGTATACTGTGAGTTTACTGTATCAATACACCTTTTATCCATTTGAATGCTTAATGCTTCTATATTTTTGAGGACCAATTATCCATGACACTAGACCCTAAGTTGCGCTTCAGATAAATTTGATCCACATCAGCTGATACAATTATACATTTTAGTTAGAAAATTAAATGTTTGAAATAGACCTAAAGTACATCTATTGCGTAAGATTGATGTGCCGGCTTGTTTTGTAAATAACAGTGGTACATTTATTAAAGACTGGTTAAAGTCAATTTCTGTCAGTCGAAATACAGAATGGGATGTTACTGAAAGGCAAATAGTAACAAGGACTGTTATTATTGCTAAAAACTGTGGTGTAAGTTTTTATTAACTCACGATAACACACAGTTGTTAGGATTCTTTTTTGAATGAAGAAAGTTTATTCACTTGTACATCTCCCTACAAGAATATGGTTATGTAGTTATTACGTGAAAACAATGAATAGCAACTTTAATATATTTATTATTATTGGTTTTCTGATGATAAATTGAAACGTTATCTTCATGTGTTAAGAAAATAAGTTTATTTAGTAATTCGACATGATTTAACCACCGATCTCATTTTTAATACTGTTTTCATTTCTCAGTAGTAAAAACAAGTTTATTAAAATTTTAGTCTGAACCCATTTACTTACGTAATTCTTTCCTGCGTTTACCTAACGATGGGGTACCAATCACCATAGAATCTCCTGTACGTCTTTCATTATTCTCTTTATCTCGTTTAGGACAAGCACAGCTACGAAATTTGATGCACTGACGTCCAAGTACTTCACAATGTCCTTTACTTGGATCAGATCTATTGAGGCAAAAAGTAGAATAATTTTTCGTAGAAATTTTCTTACTTCAAACCATTGGCAAGTAAGGAGATTGACGATAGGTTTCTAACTAAATAATGCGTGATGCATAGATGACATACAGATATTACTTAAAACGTTACATGATAACGATAATTTGAACAACCCGCTTTGTAAATGCATCCGAGAATATTTTCCTGGTTATCACTTTTATAGCTTATCATTTACGGTTTTTATATTTATACAGACTTCATTTAAAAAGTTTTTGCAAAATAGGCCGTTGAACAGCCTTACGATAATGTGTTTTTTTTTGTATTAAGCTTTAATTCTGATCTCTTTTGTGTTTTCATCCACGAAGTCGAACCGTTATACAATGCCATGTTCATAGAAGACAGTTGAGGATAACTTTAAACTCTTGAAAAACAAATCTTTAATGAACATTACACCACAATGTGTAACACTCAGTAAATAAATGAGCGGAAAAATGATATACAACACTGGATGCGATTTGCTTAGTAAACAATAAGAACATCAAGAACCAGTATAATTCACTCCTAAAACTATATTTACTTTTTCGAGCAAGCAGAAACAAACTACTCACTACAGAATATGTAGCACTGACTAGGCGAGATGCTTTTAAAGATTTGTTTGATTCCTAAAACTTTATTTTCCTACTTTTAACGACTTGAAAAATCTTCAAATACAATAAAGTCTACTGAATTTTCTCATCCAGAGTAAAATTTCTTATCAACTTTCCATTATCAGTCTGTAGATTTACAAAAGTTCTATTACATTATTCTTCAAGAAGTATTTTAAACAATAAGGATTTCCATATTTTGTAATCATATTTCTGTACAGTTTGATTAGAAAAATACTTTTTCAATTTCCTTTACAGACAACCATTACATAGTGAATATATGCCATTTATGTATAAACATGTTAACAACATTCAGACGACATCACTGTATCTGATTCATTCACCCGCACATACAGACTATATAAAGAAAACTCATTTCTAATTCTGTTGTTTTACCATACAAATTTCTCTGCTTTTTCTTATGGAAACAATGTAGACTAGTCTATTCTGCTATCAAAGACTTATTACTACTCTAAACTTTGTCATTTTAATCAATGCCCCCTGTGATTAGACAAACTGACTTTCATGCTTTCTTTGTTACTAACTCGTATTCTTTTTATTAAAATCAAATTCTCACAAATAAAGCATTAGTATTTCTATTCTTATATATATATATATATATATATATATATATATATATATATATATATTAGTAAGTTCACAAAATTATGGAGGTCAGTTCAGGTCAAGTCTGGTCAATCCGTGGTCACATTGAAATGAATGTAGGATAAAAAGAAAAGGTTTAAAATAGAAACAAACAAATAAGTATAAATCTTAAAGTAGTATGAACAGTAATAAATTTATGTATGACAGAGAAGTGACCTTAGTTACTAAATAATTTTACTGCAACAGAAGTACATTATACATATATAGCTTTTGTTTGCAACTTGTCTAATGTACAATGATTTTGAATACTTAATCTCCCTCCGTTTATACAGCATACATCCATACACATATCATCACCTATTACTTTTTCTTGGGGAGCACAACTACATTTACAATAGCAGAGATACAGACACACTTTTCTATTATGATATGTAATATTTTTTTAGATGAATGATTTTTAAGCATGCTGAAGCATGTCGATGTCACCCAGACAATTTAGAATGATTATCATCTATTGTATTCATCCTTTGAAATTCAAAGTATATACAAAGGTTTATTTTTAAATAAATACGAAAACTTCTAAATCTACTTGGCATACATGATAAATTTGTCGAAAGACGAAAGAATATTACATTTGCATTCAGCTTCTCATTTTAATAATTTTTTACCTAATACACATATCCATTCAATGCAGTATCGGAAAGCACATCCAGTATTTCACTCACACATATTAATTCATACATTAAAATGTACTGAATCTAGATCACACCCGTCATCTACTAATGACTGAAGGAATAACAAATAATTCGTATTAGGAAACCTAACGTCAGAACACGATGTACTGAAGATTTTTTTTACTAAATCCACTTTTATCCAATCAGACTTCATAAAATGAATATCCTCTTAAGCCGTTATATTCCTAATATGCATGAATGCCTATCTATCGTTCTCAAGACGTAATGATACATCAAAACCTAATATGTTGAAAGATTGTTAAAATTACCAAAATAAGTGTATATGTCACCACGTATGACAATAAAAGCCATTATTACATAAATAATTTTAACTCCACGATGTTTCACTTACCCCGTTATTAAGTGTTCCAAAGTTATGATTAAAAAAAGAGGTTTCTTGTTTCCTTGACCACCATTATATAAACAACTGTTGAAACACATAAATTTCCCGTTGAATTGACTATATTCACATCCTTCTATAATTAAAGTTATAAAATAGGAAAATTGATACTCAATTGATTTATTATGAGATTTTCAATGTGGTCATAATAATATTGAATATCGACTTATTTTTTTAAACCAATTTTCATTGTGTTCTAAAACAAATTCAACTACATATTTTGACTGTGACATTATTGTACAGATAGTGTTTTTTCTTGGGTACATGTAATTCATTCTACTTATATGATTTCTATAAGTGTGGGAGGAAAATTTATTAAGTGAAATCTGCCACTCCATATAGTAAAGTCACTATTTTTCAAATAAATTATCCGTATGACTTTAATGACAAATTACCTAATATTTACTCTGAATGATGATAAGAATGATGAATATTGAACTCGCCACATTAATAACCTATGCAAATACTGAAAAAAAAGAGGTAAAATCAGTCAGCGGTAACCTCATGTGGTATAATCATTTGAACTTCACTAGTGTGTAATATACACGTGTAATTCATAGTTTATTTTGTAAACGTTAACACTAGATTTCGTCAAGATGTTAAATTGGTGTAGACAAGCAGCAAAGTTGATGTGCATTTATTTTTGTAGTACCGAGCTCCTAAGTTTTTAATGTACACAAAACTATAAGAATTGAAGCAATTCTTTTGTAAAAGAATAAAATCAATAATAAATCATTTTTTTCTATTAGTTAAAACGGTTGGTGACTTACTAAGAAGAATATGTATGACTGAGTAAAACTAGTAAACACAATAACACAACTAGAAATAAAAACTATCTAGTTACTTCTGATAAAACTGGCTAGTTTCAGCCGAATGAGGACGTGAAGACTGCTCTTTAAGAGGAAACATGATCGCTTTTTTAAAGTACCATCAGATTACTATGATTAATAAAGGTGAATAAAAGTTATAAATACACATTTACCTTTTGGTGTTTCATATGGTAGAGTAACACATAATCGTTCAGTTATTGGATCAAAAAAATATTCAGCCAGGGAGTTACCAACCATTACTATACTGTAACGACCCATTCCAATAGTTGGAATTGCCATAAAATCTTCAAAACATCTAAACAGACAATAATACGAATGTTGCAAATCTTAGTTTTACATTTTTCAACTTTAACAATATGATGTACCTACAGTCTTGAAGTAAATGAAGCTTCCCAAAGATCCTAACATATATCAACTAGTATATCTGAGAAGTAATTCACAACTTGGTTATATTTAACAGATGAAAATGAAATACAATATGTAAAATTTATCATATTCACAAATTATCAGTTAGATACGTGATTTAATCTCAATAATCCGTTGTTATACATTAAATTGGCAGTGTTAAAAATGTATGAAGAAACACCATAATTTGTTGCTAGTTTCATAAGAGGTTATAAAAAGAAAGTGGGATACATATTCACTGGTTTATTGCGGAAGAATCTAATTAGCACAACTACATACAAGGTTCCGCAAGAAAAATTAAGTACGGGATGTGCAGGATACATGCATACACAGCTAAATAAAGCTCTACGTTGTTTTAGCACTCATCTACTAGCTTCATTTTTCTTAGTTTTAGATAAATGTTCACTATTCTGAATACGTTTTTCCAAACGGCAATGTGAATAGTCAAAAGAAATCAATTTAAAATCAACAGAAAAAAGCTATTTGTTTATTCTAAAATCTTTAATGTGCTTGTTGACTTATTAAAAAGTGTGGACTATGTGAAAGATATGTTACGGAGACTGACTAATTCAGTGTCTATATACAGATTCACTTCTGCCTGTATAACGAGGTCGTTGGTCTACACCTCTAGTTCGTCGCATTCAGGAACACTTTATAGTATGAATTAGGAAAGAATAACAAATACCAGTCACATCACCTATCCTTCAAGAAGTAGTAGATCCGATTCAGAATCAACTATTAACATGATTTACATAATTCAGTCAAAGTAACCAAAAGACGTACGCTTAAATTCACTTTTATTGTCAAAAACCAAAGGTGTCTATAATTTAAAACCTGAGTTATGATCAAAATGATAATTTCTTGGATCCTTTATTTACCATAGCCGTTGCTTCGTTGTCTTACATAATGTTTTGTATTACTTCACCTTATATTGTTGCTATGATTACTCGAATGATTGCCAATACACCAAAATTTTTGATCGTCATTCACAATGAATGAGCCTTAGTTACTTTACTTGCTCTAATGATCATATATTTATCACACTTTTAGTTTGTTATATATATATATATGATTGTACGGATATGAAGATGGATTTGTATCACAATTAAATGAGTATATTTAAATAAAAAAAGTTCTAATAACTTTGTGAAAAAGGCATTTCAAATCTTACTTTATATAAATACTGATTAAAATCGAATGGAATGTGTTTAGGAATAAATCAGAATGCCTATAGCATAAAAAATGTGCTTAAACAAAATTAATTTCAAGGAAGTTTTCATTTTGGGATGAAAATTAAAAGTTGTCAATGTACACATTGATAACAAGGTAAAAATAAAACTCTTTGGATGCCTCGGAGAGCTATTTGTCTTTTAAACTATTCAATAGGGAATTAAATGGTATTAACGTTATACATGGTCATCATATGTTTTAACAGTAGCTAAGAGCAGAGTCCATAAGCTCTTTAACTTAGTGGCCAGGTAGAATATATCTGGTTTGAATGTGAATAGAAATATTGACATTAAGTATTCAATTGACGAATGATGGCACCTACATCATGGATTTCATTTTTAGTCACAAAGAAAAATAGATGATAGACTTCTTATTCTATATTCGCCTAAGGTATTGAAAATGTATAGGGAGTCTATACCCAATGTTATTATATATTTCTTCACTCGTTACCCAGTTACAAATTTTTCATAGAAAATTATCCCCAATTGAAAATTAATTTTTTGATTAGACAAATAAAAGTAAATACTATTATAGGGTTTATGTGGAGAGAGGTAGGAATATTTAGTTATTACAAATATGTATTTGGATAGAAGTAAATTTTTCTGCCAAATTAGGGAATGGAAAAGCGCGAATTCTCTACCTTCTCTTTTCTTCCTCTCAAAATTTAGAAATTTGGTATGTTTTAGAAAATATGATTTGCTTACACAAAATGAAAAATATCCAGTATCACTTGACAAATATCATCTCTGGTTAGGTCTTTATTAGTAGAACAGTCAGGATAGAAAAATATTTTCCCCCGGCATTATTAGAAAAAATGAATTCCTATATCAGTGAATGTAGAAACGAAATCAACACACTTCTATGATGAAGAAAAATAAACTTTAACTTTTGAGTTTTAATGAAATTCAAAATTGTGAGTAGAATGCATTTTGGAAATGACTATATCAGATTTATTCGCATATATTAGACTTTAACTGAGCTGCGAATTGATATCACTTGGAAAATTGTAAACGGATGGAAAGTACTAGATATATATTTTGACTTGTTATGAAGTCTTCACCGGTATTCACTCCCAAGAACATATGACATTTGAACTCGGAAGTTCTAGGCATCTCAAGAGACACTATATTATTAGATTACTAAGCCGGAATTCAACGGTCGATATATTTAAATCAGCTAAATTTACGAATAGAACAAAGTCCTCGTTTATTGTGATCGTCTTTTTAATTTAATTTATCGCGGATTTATTTCTAAGTAGGAAACATGTACTACACACGTTAAACTTGGCAAATTAACATATCAACCCATGAAAAGTATAATGTTAATGGAAAGATAACAAAAACTGAGCAGTTATTTAACTGATGGTATCAGTGAATTCGATTCAAAGGTGTCACCTAATAAAACCATTTTTGTAAGTAGAAAAATTCTAATAACCATCAAATTGAAATAATTGCAGATAATAAAACAATTTGAAAAAGTAAGAGCAATGAGACGGCTTACCTCTGGATCACTTCTTGTTGTTTATCTGATGCTCCATACACTGGTGTCAAACGAATGAATGAACCATCTGGTGGTTTACGTTGACACCAATAGGACAATGTCCACCATGTAGGTGTTTTCTTTGCGTACAAATTTGTCCATCCTTGTTCATCTTTAAAATACTATAGGTCGATAAGGCATAAGAAAAAAATGAAAATTAAGAAACTTCGTACATAACTCAACTGACGAAAGCTCACCAGTAACTTAATATACGCACACTCTTCTCAGTTTAGCTAACCATTAATAATTTAATGTTAAACGCGTTATTACACAATAGATTTCTGTTGCAATTAAGTCAAAAGTCGGCAATTAAAATAGTTTTACGAAAAGAGTATACAGATTTAGACAGTTGTTCAACTGTTTAATAAAATTTCATGTGAGTAGTATCAGTGAAGAACAGGTAACATTCTTATGGTAATCGGAGTATGACATCTTAGAATATACGATGGTATTTATAAAGGTTCTTCAAACACCTACATCTAAAATACCGTACTTAAATTCTGCTGTATACGTTTATACTGGTCATTCAATACCATTTTAAGCACTTCATTATTGTCCTTGTGTAACTTATAAATCTAAATTAAAACAACAAAATAACAAACAAAAGAATTATTAAGCTTTGATTTGTTAGACATTTGATTTACTTACAAAAAATGCAGTACTCGGTTTTGTTTCGCTTGCTTCATATGTATCACCACATAGTGGTCGATAAAGGTCGAAGCCATAAAAACCAGGAAATGATTCACTACAGTTCAATAAAATAAATGTTATGTATGAATTAGTTTAATAAAGTATTTCATATATCATCAAATAATATTAAAACGTCTTGTAAAATAAACAGATTACCAACCTTTAATTCAAAGGCAAATTTTATTTTCATTTGGTGTCATTTATTTCATTACTGGAACCTAGAGAGTACAAAATAGTTATCAAGGACATTGACTTCTAACCGACGTGCCTCATACAGGAGGCATAAGTGAAGTTAATCTTAAAGTATGGTTTAACTACCTATGTTTGTAATGCTGTATGTAGCTTGCTTGCATTAAGGTACAATCGTCAAATCTAGTTAGTTGTCATCACATTCACTTTTACAGATATTACAAACTTGAACAGTCCCTGATAAACCTTTGAATTTTTTACCCAGACTTCTCACAGAATATGAAGATATTAATCATCTAACTTTTTATGAGCTACCTTATCTTAGACATGAAGTTATAGCTTCTAAGCAGTAACCACAACTATTAAAAATGTTTCTGAACTTTTGGTTTCTGATTTTATTTTATTTTAACATACACAAAATGCATTTTCTATAACTCATATGTATATTTTGATTCTTATTTTAATAAAATGGGTATTAAAAAATTGATCTTCCTAATATTCATACAGTTTTATGTAATTAAAAGTATTAATAAATCCACTAGAAGGTATTTCTGTAAGTACTTCTGTACATTAAAGCCAATTACAGTAATGGTCAACTAAAAAGTCATTAATTGGAATCAAATAAACCAGATATTGTTGTTGATTCAGACGAATTGATTGTAATAAATTTCCGTCACTTTATTCAAAATTTCCACGTTTCTTCACTTAATAGTTCGTAATTAAAATATCCCTTTTAATATTACTTATAATTAATAGCAAACATATTTCGTCACAAACTAACATCCTAGGAGTTCTAAACAACCATTACATTACAGTTTAAAGCGTCTCAACAGCGGATACTAGTGACTTAAAGAGAGATCATTACTGTAGTTTCAAAGGTATGTCACTTTTAGATCACTGAAATGCATTTCTAACTCCAAATAACTTATAATGTAGTACGATCAGCACCTAATACTCTCACTGCAAGCCTTTACACTAACGACATATGTAATTCACTGACCATGGCATTTTGCTGTTTGTTTAGGTAATCTAATTTTGAGTCAGTCACTATAAGTGATTATTCAGGCAGCTGATTTATTAATATAAAGTTATGCATTCGCTCATACACTGAGTAATTCGTTTCATGAATGTACGGGATTAGTATCTTCATATTCATCCTATTTTCAACTCATCACTGCTTATTCAATAATGCACTATATTTCAGTGACACCAGAATACTTGTTGATCAGTGAAATCTTCCGTTCGATTTTAACAGTACTCAAGTTGATATCACTACAGGATGAAGCTTACACTGAAACCAAACTGCAATATTACATATCAACTAACTAAATGATGACAAGTATCAAAGTTGTATTTTACTTTCCAAGCTGAAGAAACGATTCAAATAAATAAAAGCATACTTTATTGATATTACTAACAAATACTTCAAAATGTCAAAGTCGCCTACATTTTACAAATTTCAGAGTTTTACTACTAATAGTAGCATGAGACTTCCTTATGACAATAAAATCGAGTGAAGTTTTATACGGCATTAATTGTAGTTAACCTGATATAACTCATTGCTTCACCTCATTTATTTAATTAAGTTATTATGTATTATATAAAAATCATGAAAATAATTGTACAAATGTTAGTAACAATTCAGTCTAAGTGAATATAGTTTACTAGATTAACAACAGTGTACTAAACGTCCACTATCCTCTTTTTGGAGACAACGAAATAAGAAAAACAAAACTTTTTAAAAAATCAACTAACCATCCAAATCTTTTGATAACTTATACTTTTGTTTTGTGCCTTTAACTAGAAACATTTACTTAAAATACTCTTATATGTCTCCTATGTTCCTTGTTGACAAATATACTACTGTAACAAAGCGTACACACAATTTCATATTGGTTATATATGTATAAACAAAAAGTCCTTTTCAGTGACAATAGTGAGAACTTTATGAATACATATATAAAAAATCAAAATAACTAGAATGATTCATTTCCAACTATTACTTTGTTAATCAACATAGTCGTCATCACTATCAATGCATCAACACGTCATCGTATGTATTATTATCATTATCGTCTTGGTCAATTCAGTGAACTAAATTACATTTTCATCAATTCACCACTAATATTGCTATAATGTTCTTCTTTCACTCTTCCTTACTTGTTTTGTTTATGTTGCTTACTGCATAAATTAGGAACCACGCCCGAAAATGCTTATACTTTGATAATTGTAGATATGTGTTTTAGGCACTGAGAGCAGAAATATATAATATGTAGTGAGATATCGTAATTTTGAAGAAATTACTTATTATGTAGAATGAATACAAAATTGCTAACTTTATTGTGCAATTATGATATGAAAAGTAACTTCTTTTTAATGATTAACTGGGTGAAACAACTTAGTTTGATATGTTAGTGACTAAACTTATCTTCACTATTATTAATTTAGATGCATGAGGCTCTAGGTCTAAACAGATTCTTTTTTCATGTACAATTTATCATAATGAGCAATAACTAAACACCTCAATAAAATTTTCTGTGTTTTGCTTGTCCTTCCACATTTTCTACTTGAATCATATTCAAAATAACGAAGTGAAATAGCGGCATATAATGGAAAGTACAAATTTCAACCAATCCATTTTCTCAGCGTTGATAGTCTTTTTATATAATTTGATTAAAACGATACGGATAAACAATTATCAAACATAACCAAAATTAGTTAGGTCATCCGATCTAAATAAAAATGTTTTCAAATATATGAAAAATGAATATGTTTGCCTCATCATACACTGCATCTTTGAAAAGTATGTACATGCTCCTTCAAAAATAGCCTAGAAGAAAAACCGACTAATTGAGAGGTAAGGAAATCGACTTAATGATGTCAGTGGTAGTGTTATACCAACAAATAACACATAGTTTAAAAGAAAGGAGTGAAATAGGGGAATCAAAAGTATAACATAACACGATGTACGACGTTTAAAAGGGAAAAACGAATGCATCTAAACCGCCGTGACTGATAGTTTGTAGCATGTATAACAAAAGGTTTGGGAATTCAGGTCATTTAACAACATGCTCCATACTTGTGGCCTATACTTTCTATGAAGTTTAATAAATATACTGAAGAAAGAAACAACAAATATTCTAAACATAAGTTGCTCATACTACAACCATAATTGTTAGTTTACTTTTGCATAAAAATGGTTAGTTCATTTTGAAAACGTGTGTTTGGTGAGAAATAACTAATCATCATCATGTAGTGATTAATACACTGGGAAAATCAACACTTTTTCTTATTCCCTGATGTAGATTTCTTCATAAAACCCCCTGGCATATGTTATCGATTTCTGAAATGGATTTTTTTTTCTAAACAGCTCAGATTAACAAAATGCCATATATGATTAATATTCAGGCGTTTAGTAAACAACCTATCAGTTGGAACATTTTATAAAAGTAGATCGATCTGAACATAAATCGCCATATCTATGTAACTAATAATCAAAAATTAACTTGATGCTTAAAGCCCACTATATCAAAAATTTCCATTGATGGGCTACCAAATTAATGCAGTTAGCTTTTTATCCAAAGTATCAGTTCTCATCAAGCACTTATCACACACATTATTAATTCATGGAACCTAAATGGTAATTTGATATATAAGACTATTGCGTGAATCATTAACTCTAGATATTTCTAGATATCAATAGTACGAAGAACGGAAGTGAAAGTCAAACTTAATCTAAGGTAGACAATTCATTTAAGACCAAGTGAATTTCAGTGATTAATTTTTTATTAAACTAAAGAAGATATGTATCCCATAGACTACAAAATACTATTAAGACAAACATTACAGAGACATTATAACTATTAATCATGTTAAATATTTATTGAAAAGCAATGTTCTCGAAATATCAACTTAACAGTTAGTTTCACAGTCCCATAAAAGTTATTCATTAAATGATAAACTGAAGTGATATCATCATATTTTTTACCACAATATTATTATTATGGGTTTATCTAGCTGTTAATGAACTTGTTGATGAAACTTGTTCCGCAGTCCTTGATATTTCAAGATAAAATTTCTAGTAATACTAGTAACACTCTAGGGCTATTAAATCCTAAGAAATCATCCACACGTAATTTGTAGTACCAGCCCAACTTAAAGTATTGTTCAAGGCCACTCATGTAAAGATATATTCATCTAACCTTTTATCTTCCATAAAACAAAGCAATTTGACTTGAGATAGTATTGTCGTCTTGTGATTGTTAAAGTAGTGAACAACATTGATCAAATGTTGGCGTCTTTCATCTTTACTAGTCCTTAAGTTAAGTTCCACTAAGATAAAATGACATGATTTGATTAACCATTTTACATAATAAATGTTTGGAAGCCGTAGTAGATCAGTGGTGACCTCTAGCTTATATTCATCGTCTACTACAAGTTTTATTAGAATTATAAATGAATAAGAGAATTGGCTGGATAGTTAGTTTCAGTAAGTTTTAAAATTGATTAAGCTGACATATTATCTATCATCTTTCACTTTCGGACCATATTCACAAAACTTTGATTTATTGTGATCTAACCCGCGAATCTCCTTAGTTTTATGAGAGAAATGCAACCTTAATAGGTCGGATGATACTTTTAGATATTTTATGTGTTAATTTAATACATTATTCCTTATAAATCTCCTAAAATTATAGGTGTTTAAAAATATAATTAAGCAAGCCAAAATGATTGCCTACTTTGATGTGCCTAAATTGTAATACTTAGAATAGTATATATACACAACATACCAAGGATACCTAACTTATGAGTAGTTTTAACTGAGTATTTTACAGCCTACAAGCAAATGTTCTTAAGCAAGCATCGAAACAGTTATCATTTGTTGTTTATTAATTAAACAAAGAGAAATATCATTTGATTGACCTTTTTGTCTAGGCTAAACCTTTGCTTAGTCAGTTTTTTTAGTCCTAGATATTAGCATATGTAGATTTCCACCTGTGAAGAAAAGAATCTATGCTGGTTATAAAATAGTTACTTTGAGAATAACTCGGCTTATATATTAATAAGATACATAGATTAACTGTAAAAATGTCGAATTACATCTTGGTGTAACACAAAAAAAATCAAAATCCATCTTATTCGTCTAATTTATTTAAAATAAACTTATTACGAAGGCTATAAAAATTGCTTACAGAACAGGTATGTCGTCAGTGTATAACTTTTTCGGTGGGAATGCTGAGTCTACATCTGTATCCGGGCGTGTACTAATGCTCATAGTACTCAAATTATTGCCGTTTTCCACATCATGATATGTATTTGGGCTTATTTTAAAACGATGTTGTGTACCGTACATCGTAAGAATTGAGTTGTTCGGTGAGGTACAATTGGAACTGGAATTCTGCAATAATAAAACAACCGTAGAAAAGCATACTTACTACATATTTGATATTTAAACAATAAATGTGATTAAATATTCTTTAATAATTACTGAAACCTATTTAATTTTCCATCAAGTTGCGTCACCATGATTCACCTATTTTTAACCTCAACAAATATATGAAAATAACTTGATGGAACATTCAGAGGTAGTGTCAAGCTGCTGACCAATATTTACTTAAAAATTGTTGATAGTCCTCAGGCGAAAATAATGATTACCCAATCAGTCATTTGTGTACCAGTATCGTGGAAAGACTAAGCCTAATAAACTTTTATGCATCAACATTTACAGAATTTTTATCAGTTATGTAACGAATTAAACCGAAAGTTTATTTAAGAATTTCTGGATGGCTTTCATAGCTCCATCTCATTCTAAAACCCTAATTCTGCACTAACTACCATAGCTGAATTTATAAAGATTGGGATTTGATGTATTTATTTTCAAAACAGGAAGGTTTAATAAGTCTTCTGTGAGAAAAGACACTGTCGTTGATTATGGGGAATATTTTTTCATCTTTTAGTAGAATAATTTTTAAGAAAATCCTACAGTATATCTCATCCAATTATAACATTTACCCTGACTAATAACTTTTACGGTAAACGACAACTTTGATAGAATATTTACTAGTATTTAGGTTATATTTCGAGAACTTGATGATGAATGGAGTCATCAACCTGCAAATCGATGAAGTAACTTTAAAAAAGTTTCACCTAAAATATTTGACCAGTAATTACTTGAAATATTCACCAAAGAGTTAGTGATATGAAGCACAGGTTCCCTGGGAAATTTCAAATCACTTAGTGTTAGAAAAATAAACTTAACTTTTTATTCAAGATTTTCTGCACATAATCTCGAGATCGAGAGAATGTTAGAAAATTGATCGATTTGGAATTTCCAAAAGTATCAACTGAAAATATATTAGAGATACGATTAGTACGTAATTACATAAACCGTAGTAGCTTGATGAATCTAAATTTCAACGTAAATCTGCCGTTTTGTAGATGAGTACAGTGTTTATGCAAAAGTATAGCCACATTATAGTCAGCTGTTATTCAGCACGAAGAATCCTAAACAAATGAACATTTTGTCAAATAAAACCCTCGAAATGTTTTTAACGTAGTTCGACATAGACTCAGTTACTACCGATTCAGCTAGAAATATTTTGATTTTTGTGTGGAAACTTTCCTTAACCAAGTAACAAAATTTTGGTGATAACATTGAGAGATTGCATATTCCACTTTTTAGTAAAGATATCAGGCATTATTTTACTTAATTTGAACATAATGAAAATCCACCTGCAATGAAAATTATACATTTATCGCTATTCGATACGTATGAATTACTGACTTACGAGCCGGATAATCAAAGCATAGTGAATCGATTCATAATGATTTTATCACTAGCTAGGTGCATAAAGAATAATGTTATTCTTTTTAAGATACTCACTTGACTGATGTTCTATTCTATCATCTGACGAATTACATTCGAATTTCATAGTGCATAAAGTGGGATGATATATCTCATTTCAAATACTCAGTAGCTTTGAACCCGCGGGGATATAACACACTGATCGTTACTATTCAATTTGTTTAGACTAATTACACTTTGTCATTAACCTATAAATAATTCATCTTTAATGAACCAGATGATGTGATAAATAATTTACTGAATAGAAGATTTGTTATCTCAACATTTTTTAAAAAATATATTGTAATATTCCTAGTAACGATACTTTATTGTTTAGCGTTAAATACAATGAAAAATTCATTATTTTCATAATGATTTCATTTTTGTCGGGATCAGGAAAGTTATGTCTAACTGCTACTGAAATTTAAATATTCGTAGTTACTTTTGCACAAATATGCATGATACAGTTAGGGGTTATTTTGTATTCAATATAATTAGATAAAGAAGCTAAATGATGATTCCACATTCTTAGTAGGTATTTAGATTACCGATCGCCTAGAATAGTTGGTAGAATTATAGTCCTAAAATTTGCGTGGATATCTGCATGAGCTTATGACAACTTGAGGCAATCGAAAATCAGGTTGATTAATTGCAGACAGAAAATGTAATAAGAATGAATGTTAGTAATATGGTTCTGGTTATGATAGGACTACTTGAATCATTTCGACCTAATGAAATCTAAAATAAGGGGCGAAACAAGGAGATACTATAGTTGAATACTTATAGATTTATTTTTCGACTGTAAAGGGACAATAACCCTAGCTCTAGAATGCAATCGTCGTCTAACTCAAACACTAACCTAAATCCTATTCCTAGACGTGGTCATAGCCTCAGCGTGAGTCTAAACCTCAGCGATTACTTTACATTCTAAATCTAAAACCCTATACCAACCTTAAGTATCAACGGCCAGATGTTACAAGCACTATTTTCTCATCAAAATTATGTAGATTGGTCTTCGGAAGCATTCAACTAAGCGCAGATTTATTGTATTTTCCGTTGGGATTAGTGTACTTTTGTACTTTTGTACTATAATTTAGTTACATATATTATCTGCTGGACTAAGGTGAACATACTTTTTATTTGTTGATCTTCGTTGATGTTATTCAAGAATAGCTTTTTAAGTTACATTATACCCACATACATATACAATACACTTATTTCTTCTTTCTAATAGTACTTACCGTTTATATGGTAATTCGAAATTTGTTCCAACCAAACTCTGGTGTATGCATAAAAGCGAATATACTAGTAATGTCAGTTTGAATTTATTCCAGAAAATAAATATGAAAAACCATTTAAAACCTTAGAAATCATGCGGATATTTCACGAATAGCACATATATAAGAGTTGAATAATATTATTTCATACTAAATAAATAACATGGTAAAATGGTCATACAGTGTTTTATTTCTTATGGACATCCTTTTACTATGGCTTCATAACCAAGTCTATTTTACTGACATGTAAATACTAACTTTTGAATAATGAATCATACTGCACATATCATACCGCACATATCATACTGCACATATCATACTATATGTTAACTTACCAAATTGTCCCTGGTATTTGTATAATCTGTAGTCGATAATTCATTGGTATTACCGTTTGGATTACTTTTGTGATTAGTACTAAGGATATTATGATTATTTGTGTTACTGATAATATTATTGTTATTCGAATTAGTATTATGTTTATGTACGTACTGTACACTTGACAAATTTGTATAATCATCTATATTATCAGGGATTACATTAACTGATTGGCATGAGATAGGTTCTGTTTCATTCATTAGTAGTGTAATATTCATGGTTATTTTTTTCTTATTTTCTTTTGTTTTCTTAAAAAGTGAAATAATAATAATAATAAGTGAAGTTTTTATCTTGTATTCTTTTCTTTTAATTTCACGCACCACACTGCATATAATACGACTAATCAAACTAATGATAGTAATATACACTTATTATATCCACCTTCTAAACATAAGATGAATTTATCGTCTTTTCAGTGTGTTGATTCAATAGCAATTAAACAATAATTACACACTGTAACAAATAGTATGTTGATAACCATAATCGTATTGGAAGGAATTAGTTGTTAGTAGGTTATGGTTGGTGGTGAAGTGATATGGTATATTAAAATGGACAAAAGTGATGAGAAAGTTATATATATATATATATGAAGAGACATATGTGTATATGTTTATATATTCTATTATTTTTAACACACATTTTCTTAAACTGTTCTGTTTTACGTGACCTATGGACATGTTGACCAAAAAAATTAAATGAAAAATAAACTTTAAAACATTGAAACACGGGGGGGGGATATCATATTCAACTAAATCTATAGGTAAATATATATATGAGCATACATTTTCAAACACATACGTACAGAAAATAAAACAATATTCTTATATATAACGAACAGAAATGCAATAATTTGCGGTTCTGAGGTGGTGTACATGTAGTGAGTATACACTGTCTTTATTACAAATAAAGCACCACATGTGATATGTTCTCAATATCAATTATAGTATATTGTACGCGTACATTGACATATTTGCCAATTTTAAAAATATAATGTTCATACCACATGTGGATACTACTAACATACTAGTAAATACAAACATACAGAATAGCAAACAACAAATGACCAAAAAGTAAGGACATATTGAAATAAGGTACATGATCTCAATCAACCAATCTATGACTAAAGACGCTGGGCAACTGAATTAATCATAATTTTGTGTTCATATCATATATAAGTATATAAATATGTATAGTTTAAACTTGTGTGTGAATGAGATATCAATTGTTAGTGTTTACAGCAACACAATGTGGGAGGAGAGGTCTAGTGGAAATATTGACCATAGTGTCCACTGAAATTTTTTATTAACTCTTTATTTTATAGTTCATCATTTTGGCCACCCTACAACCACCCTTATCACCACCGATGTTACTACTAAATACTACAATAACAATAGTAAAAAAGCGACCTGATGACAAGTTAAACATTGAAACAATATAATCTATACACAATAATATCAATAACCATCTCAATTTACATACAGGGGTAGATTATAAGCAGAGATCATAAAACATGGAAGTTCATAATACTGTTTGTCGAACGCTAATAGTTATTAACATTGTGTACACCAACTTAAGAATGAGGAAAAGTGAAAGTACAAAATTAAAGAGCAACTTAGTGTAGCACTTATCGACTTTCTATAAATGTATAGACAGATATGTATATACCTAAGTAAATCACTAACATCTGAGTCATTTTAAATTCTAGTAGGTTCGTCTTCTACATCTTAATAATCACGTGTATTATGTATTAAAAGGAGTAATTGATATTGTTAAATTTAACTGAATAATTTCTCTTTATGTAAAATAGGCAGTATAACCACTCAAAACCGAATTAGATAAATAATTCCAAATCATTCAGGGTCGATATTGTAGCACATTATCATAACAGACTAAATATCTGATGAGAGGCATTTTATCAAACACTTGTTCATCAAATTTCTTTCTTGTTAAAATTATTTCTCAAAATTATTATTCGAATCCATAATCCTACTGTTTATTTGTAAACCGTGCACAAAATCCAATTAGAAGTTGATCCATTTTATTATGTCTAAGTCTGAATATAAAAATAATCGTAAGTAATAAGTGATATAAAAACAATCCACCAATTATGCATATTAACAACTCTTTGTTGTTATCAACAAAGATCTTAAAGATATGCTTCTCTGATAGAAAATACTTTCAATACTTGCATTAATTGATCATTGAGTTGTGACCAATACGATGGTAATATAATCCTTTATAAAGTACCAAGCAACATAAATCCTAACTTGAGAGTTCCAAACTGACTACCACCAAACCACCTTCTATATATTCGGTACTACATATTTTCCAGTTGTCGTTTAATCAATATCAAATAATTCAGCAAATCAGAATGAAATAAATCTTCTGAGAACATTTTATATATTTTGCATTTCCCTCAAGTTATAGGTTGAATTTGGTTGAATGGTAGTATTCAGCGAGATCAACCTGTGACAAATGCAAAATAATAAATTAAAATATTAGTCTCAACAAAACCACTTCAGCTTAACAAATTTCACAATTATCTACTGGATAACTAAAACAGTGCATAAATCACCAGTTCTTTAGAATCAATTCTACATTCACTCAGTGAGATCTGAACTTTATAGATGTGTAACAATTGTAGATGTATTATTTCTTTTTAGGGAAGTTCGATTTTGAATCGTCACTCAGCCCAAATTGAAAGCAGCCCCAGCTATCAGAGTTGGTGAGATACATTTCCTGTGAATTTAGGACTAGAACAGGTAATCTACTTTGTTAGGGGTCAGCATTTTGTGTATCTGAATGATGCAGCCAATGCTAACTATTCAAAGCAATCAACTACAGTCAACGAGTAAATTAATGTTATTGATGCATAATTTGATTAAAATTAATGCACTATCAAATACAAACTACATATCTCTAAATTACCTAATGAACAGCACTTTGTTCCACGAAATTATAGGTGAATGATTCCTTGTTTCCAGCAAGCGCAATCAGAACTTAAATAAAGTGTATGTTGTTGAATGTCGACAAATGTCACACCTCAAAGCTACATTTTGATTAAACTGGGCGTGGTTTAAGAAAAACATTAGAAAAATGGTAAAAGGATACTATAATGCATCCTTAGTGTTAAAAGTTTGATGGTAGATTACAAAACATCCGAAATATGTATTGCTATGAACAATATATTTAATTAGTACTCGAACTCCTCAAAATTTATTAATTGACTTGTAAATAAGAATTTTTATGAATTATTAAAATCTGAGACTACCTTCTTCTGAAAAAAACATTTTCAGAATAAGAGGTTAACGGAAGTTAGTTATTAGTCGTTTTAGATAGATGTAGGCTGGTGGGAACCAATGAAAACCAGGAGGCCTTCAGTACCTGTTACGTCGTAGATTAGGATTTTTAATAGTATGTATTTAAAACCCTGCACAGGAACAAACACATGTGCTTTAATTATTACAGCGAAAGCAATACCTTCAGATTGTTGAGTCGGGATTCAGTGTTCCACATTTATGACCTTAATCAGTGCTGTTCAACAATCAGTTCCCAGTGCGGATTCTAAATTTATGTATTTGTAAACGCCAATAAACTTTTTAATCAAAATTTTGAGACTATTTGACTGTGAATGTTGATTACTTTGATGTTTATACATAATGCCTGAATAAGAAATTTTTCATTAGGTTGATATTTATGTTTGATTTGTCAAACTTTTGAAGCGAATAATGTCAAGTTGTCTGTGCATGAATTCAGTTTTTAACTTTCGTACTAGATTTCACTGATCAACACAAATCAGGCAGGGTTTATTTTCTGAACATAGTTTCTTTAGACAGCTAATGAGAAATAAGAAGTACTACGAAGCTATTTTAGTGGACAGTTTGCACCCTAAAGAACTTCACGAATCGAATCAGAGGTATTTCAAACAACAGGTTGGCATTCTGCAGTTTCCCATTTCAAAATCCAGTCGATTCAAGATATTGAGTTACCATCGTTCATTATCATTGATCATATCTGTGCGACTCTCTATATGGTTGAATTTCAGATATCACAGCTTCCCACTAAAACTTCGAGCGTTACTCTTCATTTCTAGGTGACAGACCCTCCTCCCCCGGTAAAGTCGTGGATACATACTATTTAGGAGTACTATGTTAGAATAAAATAACTACCTAGTGATCTCAGGCTTTTAGTGGGTGGCTAACTAAAATCGGTCTATGACGCAAACTACAAGTTCAGATAATTTAAGAACCCCTTAAACTGACAAATATGATAGTGCACTGATCTGGAGAAAAGGTAGCTTTAGTTACTCTTCTACATAGAAGCATTTATCCAAATACGCCTCTTTCCGAATTCCCTAAACGTTATGAACAAAGTGTCAACTGTCGACATATAAGCAGATGCCAGTTATTAACAAAAGATGCGAATAATTATGTGTGAAATAAATTAGCTAAATTGATATATATGTAAACATTTATCTATCCGATTACAATTGTAATCTGTTGAACCTGACCTCTAAAGTAAGTAGGACTACAAAATACATTAATTTTGATTTATAAATTCCCAAGAGGCCCTAGCATTTGAGCAACTATCTTTAATCAACAGCCATAAAACTGAAAACTCTGCCTGCGATCTCCCTAGGGTTACTGCTGGAACCAAGCCAGAACAAAACAGAAGGGTTGGGCATGTGGTTAGCAACCCAACCCCATAAAAAACAACCATGATAATAAAATGTAACCAGAAAAATACGTTTAAATTACTTGTGCTGCGCCCTGAGAGTTGGGAGGCTTTTATTTCAAAGAGTTATGACACCTACTGGTGGAAACCGAGTTTCTTTAGAAGCCTCGAGGCTGATGCCCCTTCTGACAAACAAGGAAAAAATTAATATAGGTACATGGAACGTTCGCACGATATGAGAGACATGAAGAAGCATTCAAATAGCTGAAGAAGTGAAGATATTTGTAATAAGCGAAACCTTTTGGTTACAAGCTGGACAGTAAAGATTATCCTCAGAAGTGCTATTATACTCCGGTCACGAAGTAGAAAGTTCTTTACACATATAAGGAGTAGCACCAATCCTATCCCAAGAAGAATAGAAGGTTCTTATAGGATGAAGACTTCATGAACCTGGATTCATCAAAGCATTCTTCAAGACGAAGAAGGAAAGGATTACAATGAATGTCATCCAGTGCTATGTACTCACTAACAACATCCACGGAGGCGACAAAGACCAGTTCTATGCTGGGCTGTAGTCAATCATTGAGAAATGCTCAGCCAAGGACCTGACCATTCTGATGGGAGACCTAGATGCCAAGGTTGGAATGGTCAACACTCGATGTGAAGACACCATGGGACGACATGGACTGGGAGAAAGGAACGAATACTATGAGAGGTTTGCAAACTTATGTGCCTTCAATGAAACGATTATAGGTGGCAATGTATTCTCCCACTGACGCATACACGAAGCTATATAGGTTTTACCAGACCACAACACGAAGAATCAAATCGACCACATCTGCAGTCATAAGAAGTTCAGAAAGATCATGGATAATGTAAGAGCAAGGAAAGGAGCTGACATAGCTTCAGATCATCATCTTGTGGTGGATAAAATGAAACTGAAGCTGAAGAAGCACTGGACAACTGGAGCAGCAGTATTATAAAAAGTTTAATACAACCCTTCCCCTGGATACTAACAAACTCAACGAATTATAAATAACTTTCAACATTAAGTTCTAGACATTTCATGATCTACTAGAAGAAGAAGAAGGAACTACTATGGAGGACAACGGGAAAAAGATTAAAGAAACAATAACAAGTCAGGCTTTAGGTTGCAAAAAAAGCCACCATTAGGAAAGCATCTGTGTCGGTACTCTGAATAGGATCCAGGAAAGGAGGGGCAAGAAGATAGCAATTAATGACAGCCAAACATGAACAAAACAATCTAAGACGCAGGCTGAATACACCGAAACCAACAAGCAAGTAAAGAAGAGCATTAGGCCGGATAAACGAATATGCGTGGAAGACAGTGAGAGCTGAGAAATTTGCAAGAGAAGGAAATATTAGACATATTATTAGCTAGAAAATACAGTAAACCGAAACAACCAATCAAGAACAGTGGTGGCAAGCCAATCGACTAACCACCAACAATCAAAGAAACAAAAATGACCATCTTACAAATCAAGAGTGGCAAGTCAACAGGACCAAACAACATATACGCTGAGACACTGAATTCAAATATAGAAGTAACTCTAAAGATACTCCACCTTCTCATCAGAACGATTTGGTAGGAAGAGCAAGTACTAACAGACTGGAAGGAAAGGTACCTCATCAAGATACCAAAGAAAGGAGATTTTAGCAAATGTGAAAACTACAGAGGCATCACTTTACTTTCAGTACCAGGAAAAGTCTTCATCAGAGCGTTATCGAATCGAATGAAAAGTCCAGTCGACGCCAAACTTCGAGATTAACAGGCCAGATTTCGTAAGGATCAATCGTCTACCGACCAAATCGCGACTCTTCGGATCAATGTTGAATAATCAATTAAATGGAACTCATTATTTTATATCAATTTTCTTGAGTGCAAGAAAGTACTTGACAGGGTGGACAAGTAAACATTATTAAACCTTCTTGGACACTGTGGTGTATCTGGGATGGTGGACAGTCAGTATCATTCAGAATTCATACGATGGACTACATTCCAAAGTCATGCAAAGATGGGCAGCTCACAAATTCATTCCAAGTGAAGATTGGTGTCAAACAGGGCTCTTGCTCTCACCCTTCTCTCTCTCTTTCTCTTGGTTGTTGATTAGATTATGAAAAGTGCAACATCTCAAGTCAAGCACTGAATACAGTGAATAACCTGGATGCAACTAGATGATTTGAGCTTCGCAGATGGCCTAGCTCATCTATCCCACACACAGCAACAAATTTAGGTAAAAATGGGCAGTGTAGCAGCAGCCTCTGCAGCAACAGGCCTTAACATACACAAAAGGAAAAGTAAGATCCTTGGACACAGAACAACAAGCACCAAAACAATTACACTTGACAGAAAAGCTCTGGGAGATGTTGAAACCTATAAATACCTAAACAGCATCATTGATAAATAATAAGAATCGCATGCAGATGCGAAGGCGCTGATTACCAAAGTAATGACAGAATTTCTACAACTGAAAAACATCTGGAACTTAAACCAACTGTCAGCTAACATTAAAGTCACAAATTTCAATACAAATGTGAAAACAGTTCTGTTGTATGGAGCTGAAAATTGAAGAACTATAAAAAGCATCGCTTGTGAGATACATGTATTTATTAACCGATGACTGAGCAAGATACTTCTGATCCGTTGACCAGACATCCCTAACAACAACCTTCTATGGCAGAGAACCAACCAAAATCTATCCGAGGAAAAAATTATCAAAAAACATCCGAGGTAGATGGGAACAACATTAACTAAATCATCAAACTACGTTACAAGACAAGCACTAACTTGTACTCCTCAAGACCAATTGAAAAGAGGAGGATCAAAGAACACACAGCCAAGAATTGAAGGCAAACATGAAAATAATGAACAATACTTGGGAAGAACTGGAAGTGCGAGACCATGACAGAGTTAGTTGGAGAATGCTGGTCGGCGGGTAACAGATACTGATTGACTGGAAAAATTCCACGTACTTCTGAAAGAAGCACAATGAACTAACCCGGTGAAAACAAAAATTTCCTTATTAAACTGTAAAGTGTTGAGAAACTGCTAAATTTAAAAATATCATAATAATACAAAACAATGTAAGTTACTCAAGTATGAACTTATATCTGTGAAACAAATAACTATCAATCGTAAGATAAGTCAGTGAAGTAAAAGCTAACAACTATATTATAACTACTCAAACGATAATAGAAGTAAAGCGGTCAGTTGACTTAATTAATTAATATCATATATACTGGTTAAATTGCGAAAGTTATTTTTGCTCAGACTAGTAGCCTCGTTCTAAGGTTGTCTTCACAATTTTTAGTATTCAGGAAACTTGTTGCATCCAGTGTTTCCGTTAGTCTAATAGGCAACTGCACCATATTTTAGTACAGATTTTATTAATGATTCAAGTTACATGCCCTAAGTTTTCTCTGTTTTGTGTTTACTCTTCAGAAAGTTGAGCTACTCTACATTGATATGTTTATAGACGACAATCATGCGTAACTCAACAGACTCGAAATTTAATCTTCGACGAAAATAGCACTCTAACACGTATCAGTCATAGATCAGATGAGCGATAAGTAACTGAAAATGTGGATTCAGCAGATATAAGGAACAATCGAAATGTTAATCATAACATCAGTTGTATACCTGAGATGTCATATTCGAGTCGTGTACTAAATCAGTTTATCTTTCTACCCTAATTATCAATTCTATACGTAAATCTACGTTAGTTATTAAAATTTGTGTTCAAGTTAACGTTCAATTGTTTATCTTTTTATCAATCGAAAGAAGTTTCTAAGAAATATTAAAGATTAATAAACCAAATGAAATAATTGTCACTTCATTCTTAAATATATACATTAAAGTGTTAGTACAATACACTAAGCAATAGGAAAATACATTTTAATTTATTTCAGTAAGCTAAATTTTTTTCTATCTATGAATGAATTACTTCTACTTGTTGACAGTGTTAATATTGTTTGTTTATTTTAGTTGCTTTTTTTCTTAATTTTGCCCTGGTTTCATCTTCTCTACTCTCTCAATAGATCTCACTCCAGGTAGCCGTTGGTGTTTTACTATTTTGTTCTATTTCATATCACAGATAGAAATCAGGTGCACTTCATCTTTTCATTTATATAGTTATATGTCAATTATTTTTATATGAAGATTCTCCTGTCATACAATGCATGCCAAAATGAGTATTTCTTTTCATGTAGAAGAAAGACAGTTTGAGCCAGTTGAACAAAGCAATGTCTGACCTCACTTACATATTCACCGGAAATTGTCATTTTCATTATTAGGAATATATACTATATGAATAGGTCAATTTTTATAGTATTTCAGTTACTTGGCCTACAACATAATGGAAGAGTGTCTTTGTTAAGAGTTACTGTCAAGCAAAGTATCGAGGTTGTATTGAACTGATAGAGAGATTGACAACAATTCTGATCGGGAATCAGACCGGAAACTTTAGTCCCAAAAAAAATTAGTAACTATCGAGATATTAAATTCAAATATAATCATGAATTATATTTCATATTCATTACCCTTCTTGTGTAGTAGAATAATGTATCAATAGTATCACTGAGCGACTTTCTAGAGGTCCCTATTAGTTTTGTCACACGTCTCAGCTTACCGCTAGAACCATAGGGGATCCACACCCATCACCTTGTGTGTTTTTTCATTCACATTGTTCCTTTTTATCATTTTCAAAAAACCGAGAATAAATGTTTAGGCAGAATAACATGAATTCATCTCATTTCGTTGGTTTCACATCAGTTGCATACAGTCTAGAATGATACTTAACAAAATTAATATTTGAAACACAGTTTAACATACTCACGCGAATGTTGGTCAAAATGAAAATTATATAAATATGTCAGACATTTGAGCATAAACTAAGATATCGGATAAGATGCTGCAATCATATGTATCCGATGCAAAAGAAAGTACCAGAAAACCTTAGTGATCATGGTTTAAGTGATTACACAGTATGAAAATTAAGAGACGGTTGGAAACACTAGAGAATGATGTGAATTAAACTCGGTCACTAAACTTAAAATGGGATGTGTTGACATTATAAGTTAGACTTAACTGTCTGAAAACGGTGATGTGACGAAAAAGTCTAATCTGATCTGAAGAGAAAATATATTGACGTAACAAATCAAATTTGGTGAAAGAATAGTGACGATTACGTAATGACATAACAGTCAAGTTACCAAGGTAAACAAAGGATTATAGCTGTTACTTCTTGGACACAAGTTTGATTTCAAGCTCTTAATAGTAATTGTTTGGGCATATTTTAGAAGATTTATGTCATGAAACCTAGTTTGATGTAAAATTGTAGAAAACATAAATGAATAATATGAGATGCAAATTTCACTTTATTCGTTTAGTCAAAGCATTTCGTTGTCTATAGGTAGTTTTACTACTCAAATGTAAATCAAAATAAATCATTCGGAAACAAGCATAATATATACCAGGATGTTTTAGTTAATACTGTCTTATTTTCATTACATTTAATGTTCTACGCAAGTACATAATAAGTGTTGCGAATATTCAATTAAAGTTTATGAATAAATCTCTTCGAAATATAAATCGGCAAATATAAATTATGAAGTTTCCTTGGTAACCCTTGTCTCGTATTACTGGGCTTTAATTATGATATTATAACATTAACTAAACATTTCCCTAGTGATTATATCTTCTTTTATTATTCAAACTACTTTCATGTTCAATGATCAGTTTATTATTGCATAGGATTTCGGTTGCATTTTAAAAAATAGACGAATATTTTAAACTGAAATTATTCTCAAAATTTTTACTGATCACTGAGTTGCATCTCACATTTTTGTCCATTTTCCGTGAATCTGTTGGGCGAAAGCTAAGCATTAAATTGTACTGTCTACTATAGACTTTACTTTAAATTCTAAGTTTCACATTTGTTGAATTGGGGTGATTTTTGTGAAGAAAGGTACTAAATATAACTGTATGTGCTCGTCCCAGATTGATATCAGTTGGGTACCAGGACTCCTGAGCAGTCCACACCTCCTATTCTTTTGTTAAGCAACTGTTCAGTGATCCTTGGTTTTTAGTGGTACCCAACCTACATCAATCTGTGACTTATGCAAACAACTAAGGTTCTGTTGTATTTCTGTTTTTCTTCCATTAAGTTATGTTGCACTAACACATCTTGCTTCAGGTAACTCTTGACGCTTGCGGTGAAATCGTTAATGAAAATGACACTTCAATATACAGTTATCATGGATTAGTGAACGGAAAGTAGCTGAAAATGATAGGTTCAACAAACATAATAAAGAATTGAAGTGTTCCTTATAACCACAAAGGTACTTTATATTCATGTAATTAAAAATGTATTCTTGTATTTTGCATTTTTATATCCTATCACATATGATATACTTGCTTTTTATCCCACTTATCTTTCATTTAAAGTAATTTATCATATTCCAAATATAATTTATTGTGTTTATTTTCATACTTTTCCAATAAACATTGTATACTTCTTTTACCAGTGCATAATGACTGTACAGTTTCTTTTCTTCTCCTTTTTCAGTAAAAACAAGACTTCAGGTTCATTTGTTCGTGTGAGTTTTGGCAAACAATAATATCTAAAACAAATTTTAAAAAAATATCATTGAAATACACATACTACATACGTACGCAAAAGATTTAAGAAGGATATTCCGATTGATATACTCTTATCATTAAATTTATGTATGCAGTATATGTATGTTCAATGTGAACCTGTTTGTTTTAATGCATTATAGTAGTTTTTATATTTCCGTTCAACATTTGTGTACACTTGTGAGTTTGTATACACAACCATATACAAATAATAAGTAATGTATATTGCTTGTGTCGCTCATTGTTATTATTATTATTTCATTTCATTGTTGTTGTCGTCTTTTGTTCTCTTATATCTCTCAGTATGACTATAAAGCTCTTAATTAAATTTGATCTTTCCTAAGATCCTAATAAAAATCTACTAAAATACATACAAACATAAATGCATACATTGAAGATATAATAAACAGTATTTTGGCATACACCCAGTGTACTTTTTAATTATCTTTGTTGCTGATGCTATTGTTGTCGTATGTATTTTGTTTAGTGTCCACTCATTTATGTGAGTTAGATTATACGTTTACACTGATCTTCATATTCAACAGCTGACTGGAACTAGAGTAGAGCTCACACAGTATGTACACTGGCCTTAGTAACTAAACTCAATGTAGAATAAATAATAACTATAATGTAACAAAAATTACACTTGAGGATAAAAAAATATCCAACTTTTTAATTTTTTTTGAACATAGTGATAAGATCGTTTGCTTCAAAACAAAATTAGTATTGAGATACTTTTACGTATTTCGATAATTTAAACCACTTTAATTTATAACACCAGTCGTAAATAAATAGATGAAGAGATAATTTTATTTTATTTTATGACAAGAATGGAAACGATTCAGAACTCATATAGTTTAATTTGATTTTAATAAGTCTCCTAGTGATCCTAAAATTTTATTAATCATTGTATATGGTATGTTGAAACTTGATCAATAAAGACATTCTTCACTTGTTTATAGATTCAAATATAGATCTAGTGATTGGTAGGGATATAACGATCAGATTCAGTTACTTGATTAGTAGAAGTTAGACTGGCAGTCAAGAGAAGACAGATTTCAGACTAAAAGTAGCCTAAGGTCTTATAAAATGCTGTTATACTTGGAACCTCCAAAATTTGTATTTGTATTTTATAGTTACAATATAATAATATCAATTTAATAATAAAGGTATTATTCGGTTATATAATGTTCTGAACTGAAAGGTATTCATTTAAATTTTAAACGATACTATGTACCCAAAATGATCTAAATTACAGGCACACAAATTATGTTCAATTCAAATCATAATTTAAAGTTACTGCACCTTAAAGTTAATAAGTCAGCTTTCATAGCATATACTGCGAATCCATATTTCCAACTACAAGTTCAAGCGATAGAACTCCATTCTCCTACCTGTTTACCAGATAAAAAAATGAATATATTATAAAAATTAACAAAATGGTCAGTTGAAAACGATCATCTTGTTTTTGTCGGTCTATTACTTGGTTAAGAATTATAAAAATTATAGTCAAATGCATTCAATTAACCGTTAAGTAAATAACTGAGGAATATACTGAAATCTCACTGGAATTAATACAACGGGTTGTTGTTACTAAAATAGAAGTTGAAAATTAGTTTATTTATAAACGTACATTGGTCAGTCAAAGTTAATATGTTGTGCTTTTTTCTAGTTTCAACTCTACGTTAGGTGATGCAATGCAACAAAGTAACGTATACACTTGGTCCCCCTTGTTTGTTAGTTTCTGCTGTTTCGATGTGTAAGTGAAGTTTGAAAAATAATCAAATACTTTAAATGGACATACTAATGATGCACTTCTTCTGTCACTGCTCATACAGTGTTAAATATTAGTTCCTACAATGATGTAGCTAGAATATGTATTAAATAATGCTACATCAGAATTTCCTATAGCTGAATGCTTTTATGACAGAGTCGGAATTGCTGACTGCTGTAAAGTCTAGTACTAAATGAGAACGGATGTGCAGTAATACTTGGTTTTCAGTGGTCATCGTGTTAAGGTCGTTCTGTAAAGCAAAAGTAAGCATATATTTGTCAGGAAATATCATCACTATCGTTGCGTAACCAGATATGATACATATAATCATGGGATAATAAAAATGAGAAGTTAAACGGCATTTTTAACATAACCATTTTCTACTTTTGTTGATGGCAATCATGAAAAGAAAGCACTAAAGTAAGTGGGCTTTGATACAATCTAAATCAATTTAATGTTATTAAGTGCAAATACCACTTTATAGATAGTCGAAGTGTTTTTTAGTGGGCATTTCTTATAATTCTAATTGATCTCACTAAACTTCTTTCTTAAAGCACAAGATCAATCATAATGTTGCACGTACATTATATTGACAATTGTCAACAAGTATAAAACAGATCTATGATTTCTTACCACTTACCATAATATAAATGAATTCCTTTTTTCGTTCAAATAAAATTTACAAAAGGATCAACTATGCTAATAATTCTGCATATTTTTCATCTTAGGTTTTCCATCACCTGTTCTAAGTAAAAAATTACTATCGACCATTAATGTATATCGAAAACAAGTGAAATGTTGACTTTGACAATTTTTTGCGGTATCTCATGTTCTACATTTAAATGAAAAACACAAATAAACAAGGTCAACTATAAATGATTTTAGATTTAGGTAAGTGATAAATATTTTCTAAAACTTTATTGCTTACATTGATATCTTACTATAATCAATTCGTACAGAATAATTTTGCTATCCAAATACAAACATTATAAAATTTAGTAAATAGAAAAGTAAGCACCATGGTTTACAATAGAATCAAATCAAGATAACGAAATAGATACGAAAAATAAAGTAAAATGATAATTACCTTTTTCGCATACCAAATACTTTATAATTCAACTTGCTTGCTCCACATTACATTGTGATTATTGAATATTTATGTATACGGAATAAACTGTTACGATCTTTGATGAATAAATGTTATTACTATCTTGAACTTGACATTTAATGATAATACATAAATAAGTAAACGAACAGATAAATAACTTTGGGAAGCAGGTGTTCCTTAACTAAAATCTTAGTTTGAAAACATGTAAACAGTGTATGTTTCCTCAATGAATTCATTTTTAGCAAACACCTTAATAATTCTTAGTAAAAAATTAAATTCCTTTATTGAATTTAACAGGTATTAAACTTTTCTGCAATATTTGAATGAGATTACGAAATATTTAGAACTAAATTAGGTTACAATTGTAAGCAACTCTACGCGACTCAGTGACTTAGTGTTAAAGCGCCCTCTACAAATGTCCAGTAGATCCTTACTCTACAGGAATCTAATGCTATGACGAAACAGCTTTCCATTAGTTCTGAGTTTTCAGTGGTTGTTTTACTTATGTAAACCCGTTATACGTAAGCGCAGATTTAGTATTCTCTACAGCACTAAATAATATAATAAGAAATTGTTTGTTGTGAGTGTATTAACCTGTCATATTTGCATGACCTACCTATTTACACCTTTTGTACTAAGTTATTTATTTATGTAGCCTTCGAAACCAACTAATTCGGATATATTAAAAGATTCTGATTGTCAACAAGAAACGGTGAAATACAATGAATTATAAATTCGAATAAATGAACGCATAGGAATATAATAGGTTTATCAAAAAACTAATAACATATATTTATTACAAAAATTAGAGAAAAATTGTTGCGTTGAAATAAACAAACTGCCAGTTTCTTTAAATAATTCTACAACGTACATTATATTAAATAATATTGTCATAAAGACATCACTTTCATGATTAAACCTAACACCTTGCTGTCTGTAACATCATCGTGGTTACCTTGTCAACGACTACGGCATTGTTTAATTTATATCTCTCGAACTTAAGAAAGTAATCTATTGGTGTATGCTATAGGCTTAGTTGATAGAATCATTCTTGTGCAGAAATACACCAAACGAAACTAAAAATTTTGCAAATAGAAACAGAATCTGCTTTAACTAACTGACAATTTATCATCTTAGATATGAATGCAATGGTTAGGATATACGCTGTATTTGTAATTGCTATTCGTTACGAAAAAACAATTATGAAGGTTTCGGAAAATGATTTCAAATATACAAGTTCATAAAAATATCTTCGGCGTTTATATTTATCCATCGGATGTGAGTAGAAAAGTTGCAGTGGTCTGAACTCCGGGGAGCTATAAACAAACAAAACTGCCTTCGATCAAGGTTGATTTAATCAAAGAAACTCTGGTCAGAACAATATTATAATTAATTTGCTTACATAAAATTGTCAGTAAATATATATAACTAGTGCATGTTCTGTTAAAGTTGAGGAGGAGAGGGGTTGTAAAGAATGATCTTCAGTTCTCTGTTTGTATTCGTCACAGATTGATCTCAGTTACATATACAACGATGTCAATGTTATCCAGTCGAGATGAATTTGTACCGAATACAAACAATGTGTCTTCCATTTGTTAATGTAATATTTACACTATGTGACTTAATAAGTGAAAACAGTATACTCTTATAAATTGGTAAAGAAGAATAAAATAAAATTCCAGAAACCAAAATTCGATATAATCAACTTTGTTTGCAATCAGTTTGTTTTAAATGTTGTATATTCAGTTGTAGTCATTCGAAGACTTCTACAGATTATTCAAAAAGTCAATAATGTATGGATAATTAAATGTTGTCATATTCTGACTATACACTTATTATGAGTAGTTATGAGTGATAAAGACTGAGGAAAAAATATTTAGAAGACTATAAATGCATGTTAAACATTAACAAAGAAACTTGAAGGTACTAGACTCTATTATCACTTGGGGTTGTAGATGCGCTCTGCTGAAGAGTACCAAATTATGATGATACAGCTGTCCAGTTCTTTCTGATTTCTAATTAGTGCCTAATTCAAGTTGATTCGTGAAACAAAACTAAACTTCAAAAACCACCACAACATACAATTAAAATAAATCTTGCACAGGTGAAAAAAGTCATTTAAAGGGTCTCAAAATCAGACATTCATTCTAGTATTAAAATACTTGTTAGTGAATATTAAAATAAACGAATAAAACTGATTAGTAATGATGTGAAATTAGATGTATGAAGTGATGTTTTTGTTTAAAATCTTCTATAACAGCAACAACGGAGATTACTAAAACAATGCCATACAATGCTAAAGCTGTATATTGTTCCACTTTGTCCGTCTTCATATCTAGAATCATAGAAACATCCTATGAAAAAGTTATATTTTCAACCGTTTAATTTATTATCTCTATCACATATACAGCTTAATCATAAATCGTAAGGAGTTTGTTATTTTCAATTTTCTATAACAATAGAAATAAAACGAACAATAGTACACTGAATAATTTAACAAATCCCTTATCTTTTCAGCACTTTCAGCTATTACCATCTACTTCAGTATATCAAAACAATGAACAGCATGATTTATTTTTTGTTCAATTGTCAACGATAATAATAGTCTACATATTCATAATAAAATGCAATTTCCGTCAATTTTACAGATTACATTAAATAAAGAACTAGTGTTTTTTTTATTATTAGAACCATAGCAACCTGATTTCTGTTTATTTGAATTCTCTACTTAACTATATATGTCATAATGTTGATCAGTAATATGAAACTAGAAGTTGGCTTTCAGGCAAATAATATAATCAGCTATGATTGATGCATATGTCTGTGATGATGATCACATTACAATGAATGATATATTGTAATTAAATTGAAATATACACATGTTGTAATAATTAAAATGATTTAAAACCAATTCAACATAAAACCTACTATTTAATCAGGTATACTCACTATTATTTTACTGTTTATTATATTTTTCTCTTTATTTTTCATATGTTATATTATTTGTTTTAGAGTTCTGAGTGTATTATTTTTTTTTACCTTAACAACAACACTACCAACGGCAACGGAAATGACAACAACAATGATGATAATAAAGAGATAAAACATTATATGCTCACATTAAAAAACTGCATAAAATGATTAAACTTTGTTAAAAACATTTATCTCATTATCACTATTATTTTATTCAGAAATTGAGTCTTAGTGATTAGCAGTAGAAGGTGAATTATCTATGAATGCCGGCATTTATGCATTTATCTTGTTTGTTAGTGAGGTTTGATGATGAAGTAGGAGGACAGAGAAATACAGAACAGGTTGAAGGGTGAATAATGTCTCATTAATCATTTTAGTATTATATATATATATATATATATATATATATATATATATGTAAAGTGTATTTATCAGTATTCACTTCAACTCAAAAAGTTAATGTATAAGAAAAGGGAGATGAACTTGATAAGAAAATTTTTGTAAGCTAGAGTTAAGGTCAAATTTCAGAAATTTGTAAAAAACTTTATAGTTTACAATAAATGAACTATTATTTGTTTCTAGAGTTTATGTTAATTATCAATAGTATCTCATGAATGAATAATATTTCTTAAGAGATAAATAAATAATGTGTTCTTTGTTTGTATGTTTGTTTAACAATAAGTAAAAATTTGAATATATAAATTAACATTAAATGTATTTTACAGTTTATTTAATAAATGACATCCTCTATGTTGTAATGTTATAATGCATATTCTAATTTATCTGACTACTTATATTTCAATAATAAATTGTCTTGACTTACTATTAAATAATCCTTTCCCTTTTATACTGAACTTTTAGTGTTTATGTGAAATACTGTATTTCCTTGTTTATTGTATACTCAACTGAATTGATTGTCTTCTGTTGGGATACTTGTCTTTATAAATGAATTACTCAATACAACACCAATTTAGGTTAAAAAATTATAACGAAATTAAGCTTTACAAGTAAACTTGAGGAAATCAATTAGAATTAAGGTAATGATTCCAATGTCTGGTATATATTTAAAATGAACATATTTGTTTTAGACAGTTCGGTATACATTTTTAATGATGACATTGTTATTAGTAATCTACAAAGTCTAGGACTACATCGTACAACCGCATCATGCGTTTACAAACTAGATATAAGTAT
This sequence comes from Schistosoma japonicum, assembly GCA_025215515.1. Lineage (NCBI taxonomy): Eukaryota > Metazoa > Platyhelminthes > Trematoda > Strigeidida > Schistosomatidae > Schistosoma > Schistosoma japonicum. The sequence continues at coordinate 45,619,275 of CM046061.1, forward strand.
AGCATCATCATCTGACGCTTGTGATGGAATCATTTTATGGTATGATGAATGTTAAGTGAAAAAATAAATCAGAACGGAAGCTTACTATGCTCGATCTAGATTTACACTATAGTAAATATCTATGTTAGTTGCAACGGGGTTCATACAGATGCCGGTTATGCTGGTATTGAAACTGATAAATATTAGTTAAGTTCCAAGAGTGACTACTTGCCATTTAAAAGAGTTGGTTACGTTCATCGAGTTATTGCGCTTCAACGGCATTTTGTAGACTAAAGTATTGGCGTCTACACTAAAACTACCGAAACATCCTAGTCGCATCTTCAGAAATTTCTGAAACTTAATAAAGGTCCAACAAATAATTTTATGAAGAATCTTATTGATGAATGATTGAATTGTTATTCAGAAGGAAAATAGTGACTGACTAAACATTATAACTATTCATCCGTTTTCAGATTATGGTTAGTAGCTGTACTGATCAAGAAAATAATTGCAAGATGTAGAGGAGGGAAATACCTTTTGACCACTTCCTCATTTAATTGTGAGTACATCAGTTGTTAGATAAATCAATGATCTAAAATAGTTCTATTCATTATCTATGAGTGATATGAAGTTAGTGTAATATTTTTAGATGAATCTATCAATCCTCAACTGAAACCCTAAATACTAGTACTTCAATTCATTGAATAACAAAACGTTTGTCTGACTTTAGTCTAGCATTAAACTCATAATGCATTTTGTTGTTTTACGCTACCAGTCAATTATTCATTTTGAGAAAGATGCCTGTAAAAATATGGAAGCATTATATTACTCATTAACCTTGACCAGTTTATCAGCATTTCTATTGTAGTTATAATAATAATAATAACAATAATAGTAATAATAATAATAAAGTACATTAAATGTATCATACTGTGATTATATATATATTTATGTACAACACATGTGAGTAAATTACTCTGTTTAGTTACTAAGCTGACTCACTTTATTTCTGTTCATTTCTACTTAGAAAGGTATAAATATTATTTTGTTGTGGGACTAACAATATATTTTATTAAAGACTAAATAAATGAGTCTTTGAGTAAATGAATAAACTTAGTTGATTTGGTACATGTCGACAGTAAAAGTAAAAGAAACTATAGAAAATGTAGGTGAGAATGAAGTATCAAAAGAAATGCTTTTTTTTCTCTTTACTATTTAACTCTATATTATTGTGATTGTGTACAAAAGAGATAGGGAGAGAGGTAGTACAATTGTAAATTACTCCATAACAAAGTAACTTATAAATATAAGTATCTATAATAAAATGAAAAAAGAGCGCATATATATCATATTCATCTATGTGAATTTTTCAATGAATAAAATCAACACTGAAATTAGAATGATTGATGTAACTAACTAACATAAATGAAACTTGACGTGATAAAATTTACTACAGTTTGATACTTTTGATTCTTTTTTTTAATGAAATGAAAATGAGGATTATCTGGTAATGAATTGTAGAGTTTATTTTACAGGTTGATAGCCACAAAGAAAATTTATTACAATTTGTGGGAGAATAGTTTACTAAGGTTACTAGAGTTTAACAAGAACTAAGGTTGTTAATCGTTTCCAAGTTTAAACTATGAAACGCTTTCAAATATACGTAGAAAATTTTAATCATATTAATAAGAACTAAGTACTAGATTCATTAAATATTCATTTTTAATGAGAAAGTCGCTATTTCAAATAAAGAAATGTGATATTCAACTAGTTATGTGTCCTAATTGAACAGCTAATAATATCGAAAGAATTGTCTGCATATACTTTAGAGTAAGGAATCAAATCTTAATGTGAATCATTGAAAAGCCATAGAAAGCAAAACGGATTGATTTAAATACCTTATTATTTCCATTATTTTTTTATTCGATAGTTATCCTAATTAAAATGTGCTCTCGTTATTTTAAATCACAAAGTAATTACCGGTATTCCAAGAATTTAATTGAAGTTCTTTTTGGACTAGACACATACAATTAATTATAAGGAATTATTTCTAGAATAAAATACGATTTTGTGAAAACACATAGATATTACAAAGTGGACAATGCGTAAAATCAAAGTAAAAGAGACTTTCACCATAATGTGATAGTATTTCGTCTTCATGTAACTATGAAAATTGACAAACATGAAAGTAACCAGTTAAACTCGAAAGGACCAGTGTAAATTCTAATATCACTCATTAATGTTAAATAAAGCCTCATTCAGTCTGATAAATACCGATCATTTCAGTTAGTTTATCAACATTCTCGAATAAAAAGGATTGAAATGAAATTGTTTTATTCTACTGGATATGAAAATAAGCTGTATGAAAGTTGTTTAAAAGATTGGTTGAACATTTGAAGCCTACAGACATTGAGCTCTACGTCTACCATTATTTACAAATAATTTTTATTTGTAAACATTTTTAAAATGTAACAGTCTTTTGAAAGTTTGAAACTTACAGGATTATTTTTAATCTTTTTTAAATGCCAACTCATACGATGAGCCTAAACGTAAGTTTTATTAAATTCTCACAATTTACCGTTGACAATTCAGAAATATGTTTGTACTAATCATGCACGTAATAATAATAGTAATATTGTACAGATTTAGTGATGTAATAAATATTACTATCACCTAAAGATCTGTAAAACCGACAGTGGAGACAGAACATTCATTTTTCGGAATTGTGAATTATTCTCTAATCATTATGCACGATCATCTGTTAAGGCAGTAATTCAAGTAATTTTTAGCTAGTTTACAAAATCTCTTGATTAGCATGAAAAGTATGTATCTCTACAAATCGGTAATTTTTACCTAATAGAAATGTTATTATACTGTAGTACAATTTGTCAGTTTACTGAACTGTATAAATAAATAATAAATAGTAATACAAATAAGTTGATATGCACTCGCTGATATAGCACTACACCATTTGGTTTTGGTAAAATATGATTTCATGTAAAAAGCTTGATAATTTATTTTTTTCAATCTTTTGTAGATCCTATTCTAAGTACATTTTATGAAAGAACCAGGTAATAATGAAGCAAAATAATAATTTATGACTGTCCATCCACTGCAGATGCAGAGTAATATTTTTCATGAAGTTGCACACCAATCATTTTCTTTTCATGTATGATTAAGTATTTAATGAACTTGTATGTATTCTAATATTATAGCCTTTTTTCTTTAATATACCAATTAGTCTTAATGAGCATAAAGTACTTCATATTTTGGTTTAGTTTTATGAAATTGGAAGATGATACCACATAAATAAGGCAAAACAATGTAAACGATCAAAATGAACCAAATACAAACTAAACTTCACGATCTGATGAAAAACAAAATGTTATTTGGCGTTTGATAGAGTAGCAAACTCGTTAATATTTGAATATATACAATGCTGGATTGATGTCTGGGAAATTCCTAACTAAAGAAATAAGTCACAATTACGTAGATAACGAGTTGGATTATAACACTAATAATATAAGTTCAGTTACATGATTATGAATGATGCAACAAAATCAGCTCAGGACACAATGTAATTATGGTCATTTCTAACAAAAAAACATTCTTCGATTACAATGACATTTTAATTTTGAAATTAGGGATACCTAGGTGTGAGTGGATAAAATTTAGAGTCGGCTGATAATTTAGAAATAGTCTACAGTGAATAAACATTGTAAGTTTATTCAGTTTTCTCTGATAGTTGATATGAAACAACTCCAAACAAAGAAATCTATATTATTTGAATAGAAGAATATTACAGGTTTGCTTTCCAGTCAATCATAAATAAGCTGACGTGTTAATTACAAAACAAATTGATGAAGAGGTAATACAATGAATATTTTCTAAGTCTTCTGAATTTTATTAATCGATAGTTAAAAAGTCGGATTACGAAAGATGTGATTAAAATAAGTAAAAGAATGAAAAGCTAGAGACCGAACTAATGAGTTGTCGTCCCTTTAAAAATAGTTTCTATATTTAGAATGTCTCATTTGTTTTGAATGAGTTGAAGGTAATCAACATAAAATTATTCTTTTGATATCTTCGTATTTCCAATTGTTTAATATGTAAACAAATGCTATCACAATATGTGTACTGACTGATTACTTACTGTATTTTATACACAAATAAAATATGTTTATTCACTTATTACGTGTATGCATATCGACGCTTTTCTGATGTCTACTAAATCTGAATAAGTAAAATAGTATGATAAAATAAACACAATAACACTTCGTTGAAAAATCTTTAGTGAGTTGGTAAGAAATTTGGAGATCTTTCCGCTGATTCTATTAATTGACATGAGAGTGAACCGATGAGTACAAAATCAGAGTGGAATCCGCTGTTCATTATTTTACTGTGAGTTCTTCTTACTATGGTAACCATATACAACTTTGGATACAGAACGAACAGTAACTGATTAACTTCGTTGTGTCTTTTCAGCTACTTATAACCAATAGAGAATAATATTAACCAGTATGAGCTTCATATTAACACAATTTCTAATAAGTGTAGGGTTGATATAAATTTGGATTAGTAAAAGACAATAACTATGGAAGAGTTCACTGTCATTTAAACGGCTATTTATTCATAGATTACATATATGAAAATTCTAGACAAGAGACTTCACAAGACCATCTGTGTGACTGACTAAACAAAGCTCAGATTGGAGAATCTCAAATTCGTCAAATCGTAATTAAGGTCAAAGAAAAAAAATCACTTACGCAATAAAATTGTTAATCCGTCTTTATAAAAAGAGTAAGATTAATAACTGTATTTTTAAATACATAAAGGTGGTTTAAATAGTTGCGTAACAATAGCTTTGACAAAGTGTAACAATTTGAAATCCCCTTTAATTGATTACCTTGAAGCGTCAACACAACTTATTTACCTACTTACTTGCTCCTGTTACTATTCACAGAGGAGCATAGGCCATTCACCAGTATTCTCCATAGAACTCTGTTCTGGGAAATCCTTTCTAGCTATTTCCAGTTCATCCTTTTAATGTTTACTTCCAATTTTCGACGCAGTGGGTTCTTTGACCTTCCTCTTTTTAGTTTCCCAACAGGATTCCAAGTTAATGCTTGCCTCGTGATGGAGTCTGATGATTTCGGCAATGTGTGTCCTATTCATTTCCAATGTGTTTTTCTAATTTTCCCCTCGGCTGGAAGTTGGTTTGTTCTCTCCCATAGTAGGCTGTTGCTGATGGTTTCCAGCCAACAGACATTCAGTATATTGCGTAGACAGTTGTTTATAAATACCTGTACCCTCCTGAGGATATTTGCAGTAGTCCCCCCACTTTTCAGCTTCATACAGAAGAACTGTCTTGAAGTTCAAATTGAAGAGTCTGACTTTCAGGTCGGTTGACAGTTGTTTTGAGTCCGATATGTTCTTCAACTGTAGGAATGCTGCCCTTGATTTGCCGATCCTTGCCTTTACATCTGCATCGAATCCTCCTTGTTCATCGATGATACTTTCTAGGTACGTGAAAGTATCCACTCCTTCCAGAATTAACTCATTAACTTCAATTGAGTTGGTGCTCTCTGTGTTGTATTTGAGGATCTTGTTCTTTCGTTTATGTATGTTTACGCCTACTGATGCTTAGGTTGCTGCTACGTTGGTTGCCTTCACTTGCATTTGTTGGTGTGTATGGGATAGAAGAGCTAGATCATCCGCGAAGTCCAAATCCTCGAGTCACATCCTACTTGTCCATTGAATTCTGCGCTTCCTCTCAGATGTGAAGGTCTTCATGATCCAGTCAACCACTAGAAAGAAAAGAAGAGGCTAGAGTAAGCAGTCTTTTCTGACTCTAGCTCTCATAGGGAATGCATCTGTCAGCTGTCCTCCATGAATGATTTTGCACTGCAGTCCGTCTTAGGAATTCCGGATGATGTTGTCGAGTTTCTCTGGTACGCCGTAGTGTCTGCTATTAAAAGTCGGAAGATCGCGGTGCCGAAAATATGTTGTCGTTGTAGTATTAGATTTCGTAGATTTTATTTCAAATCGAGTAAAATAACCCTAGTTTTTTGTTATTTAGACGTGTAGCTTGGAGAATAATTTAAAATTCCTCAAAAGAATTAAACAAGCTTTGAAGCTACTAAGAATTAATAGTTTATAGTCACATTTGATGTACCATCTGTATGAAAAACTTTTAATTGTATCTTTTATTTGTTTGTCCCAAGAATCTTAAAAAAGAAATAGTTGTTCGTTTTCTTTTCAAACTATGAGTAATAATTACTTTTATGGACACTTTACTAAAAACAATAATCAATATCCTCTTTATCACTAATTACATGACTGTGTCATTACGTAATAGCCATATCACTAATGTTGCCTGGATATAACAATATCGTATACGTTTATGATCTTCGGTTTAAACCACACCAGCTTCTTTAGAGATAATAAAACTGTCCTGCTGTTTAGACTAAATCGGGTAGGACGAGCTTCTAACATGTAGTTTAATGGTTGAAAGTCGAATCCCTTGAACTTAAAAAAATCACTTCAAGGTTATCCATGTAATGATTGCTTAGTTATTAGGTTAACCGCATAAATGTATAGTTTATTTTAATCATCTATAATAATAATATTAATATTAATATGACAAGAATAACCATTTTACTGAAGATTATATGATCGGTTACATCAAGGAATTGTTTATATACATTTGAAGAGCTTTTGGATGGTTTCACCTATAAAACTTGTTTCACGCATAATATATGTGCTTGATAAAGTACTTCTGCCTATTCATGTTGAATGTATAAATTTCAATGAAATCACCTTTTCTCAAAGGACAGACAAAAAGTACAATTCATCAAAATCTAAAGTATTGTAGCTTGTGTTTTGTAGTCTATAGAGTCCTGAAAGTTGACAGTTCCCTACAAAATATGTGAGTTAAGTAGTAAACAGGCGGAATTTGTTACTGAAAACAAATCGGAAGTGGGAAGTGTTATTTCACTAATTGAGTGGTCAATAAACTAGTAACTCAAATGTATAAACAGGGAACTATTATCAGCGGGTTAGTTAGTAGACGTACTTTTAATTTTGTATGGATTGAAAAATCACTTGTACTGTAAAACAGGTTTCCATAATGGTGTTCTCATATTGTCAAAATTTAATTCACCAACTAATTTACGTTATTTTTAAGAAAAGCCACACAAACGCACACAGGATGAAAGTTATTAAATAGATTGCAGAATGAACATTTATTTCAGCATAGTGACAAGATCATTATTTATGCCTTTATCTCAGCCGTTTAATCGTTCAGCTGAACAAATATACACAACCACTACCGAGGACAACTATCTTAGTTACCTGACAAAAAAACAGCATCATTTTATTATTGTTTACAAATCACTGTGAAAGATTGCCAGATTTTTAAGGTAAGAAAAAATGTATTTATCAACACTTTTTTTCATTCTACCACATTTACTTTATGCGGGTATTAGTAGCAACATGGAACATATAAATATTAAATACAATAATATTAGTACTAATGATACTAAATACTAAAATATCAACCATAACAGTATACACTAAGTTACTCTAATACATTTGATTAATTCATAGGAAACTATCATTTAACCATGTAAAAACATTTTTAATTCGACATTTTATTTATCATGTATGATTTATGCTTTTCTTTCTACACGTTTGAACGGTTAGTTATTCTATAGAATAATTTTATGAAGGTCTTCTATACTAATCATAATAAAAGTTTACCATGTTTTGCTTAACCTCTATCTATAGTCGTTTTTATCGTGTTTCCACTCAGTTCATATCATTTTATTGATTAATGAGGTCGTTGTACATCATGTAAACTATTTAAATATTTCATTTCATTTATTTTATAATTAATGGGACTTCATATTTGCCTACATCTACATGACATATATAGTAGCATGTGTACAGAATATGCAATGGTAAATATCTAAATTCTATGAGTAATTACCATCGAGTTTAACCTTAAATGATAGGTTCCTTATGGCGTAGTTTGATAATTGAGTTTAATAATTATTATAAAAGTACATTTATGAGTGATGTACGATAACTATATATATATAATGTCGCTTGTTTCCAATTTCATTTAAGATGAATTTAAACTCTTTTCAAACTCAGTCGGAAGGCTATTGATTACTCTATGACGATTCTCATCCATCCAGTTTTATAGTTAAAAAATCGATCATCTATTAGTGAATTGCGAATAAATTACGAGAAGCATTAACTGAAAACCTATATTTGAAACAATTGACTCCAAGTCGCTGAACTGTTCTAAACTCATCAATTAATAGTAAGTTATTTACTAAGATACAATAAGAGTAAAACTAATTTATACTACATCACATTTTAAAGTGACAGGAACAAATAAAAAGTTTTCTGGAAATACTTGTCATTCAAATGATTAGTTTGCTGAACTAGATTTTTAATTCAACTGAAACAAACTAGATATTTCAGTCAAACATCACAAAGTGAGTATAGCTAAGTCACTCTTGGAAACCCAGCAAGCAGTTGGCATCTGTTTCATTGTAATACGGGATATCTTAGCAGTGTGTAGCAACGACTTTATTTGAAAGTAGGAAGTCTAAATCAGGACCTTCACACCTCGTACTAAGCGAAGCAAATTGATCCGAGTCTGGAATGTAAACCACATGATGCTTATTCAGTGATCTAGAGGTTACGTACTCTCTATCTTTGTTCGATCTCCTACTTAGTAACAGATGTACTTTGTTATGGAGTTCCATACTAAGACGCTAAAAATATTCAATGCCTTCCTGCTTTCACTGGTGTCCTAACTAAATTTAATCTATAGAGTAAACTGAAAATTTAGAACTCTCCACGTGTTAGGGATTCAAAATGCCTAAAGAAACGTAAATGTTCATTTAATAAAGTTGTATCGATTTTTTGTAAGCTTGATTATAAACTGTCATCACATTTATGTGAGTTAATGTGAATCATACTCCGAACATATTTGACAACATTTAATTGTATTATTATTAATGTTGATATTTTCAACTTAATGAAAATCCCTATGACTATATGGATATTTTATACATATAGGCATGAGTTGAATGTTTGTAGATACGTCTGCCAGGCTACCTGTGGAATTAAACGCTTCTTGCTGACTTTGAACTTCTTCCTCTAGTTAGCTGGGCTGGGGGGGGCTGTGAAATAGCTTAGCTCACCTGTTGTTGTGTGGCTGTTCATACGTTCGATAGCGGGTATCCAGGTGTCTTCTTAATTCGCATAACCCACATAACCCATAACAATATATCTTACGTGAAATAACATTATTTTTAAGCTAGTTTCACTCTGCAAACTGCTATGACTATATTTATGTCAACCAAATCAGTAGCTTATTTCAGATGAAAATTATATTCACCTGACTTAAGATTCTTCTGGAAAATAATATTGAATAAACTGTGGAAACAAATGTGTGTCACAACGATTGCTCAATTATGTTAAAATAGTAATTATAGAAACTTCAATTTGAATATTAACCATTTGTTGTCAAATTTATAAATGGTGTGCATAGAAAAACAAAGTGCATGTATGATGTACACCACACATTCGACAACGAACAATTATAAAACTCTTCGTACAAAATTTTTATGAAAGCTCATATAAGATATCGAATTTATTTTTTTAGAATGCATATTTACGTATATAGTAAGTAGAATTCATACAGCAAAGTTAATAAGAGATGATGTATTTGAACAAGCATAGAGTTTTGTAATAAACTGCATCACTTTAGTAATCATATTGGTTAACAACCAGTGCCTGCTTTTATTTAGTGAAAGAGGCTATCATTTGAGTAACATGTGATAACGGTAATAGTTTTGATTAATTGTACGACATATTTGAAGGCAGATAACCATACCGATAGTGCACGTAAAATCAAAGGATACCTAAATTTAGAAGACTTAAGACAAACGTTTTAAATTACTTTCTTCCGAACAATGATAAGAAGAGCTTAATATGAAACTAGAATAAGGAAATATAATGAAGATGAAATTCTTTTTGCCTAGTAATTATCTAAAGTTGAAGATTATATAATAAATTATTTAATGAAACTAAAATTGAATTAGAAGTAACTAATGGTCAAGAAATTCTGTTATTGATGTTTGTAAGATTATTATCAACGGAATGATGAAGTAGAGGCTGGTTTTAATAAAAGTGGATTCATATGAAGCAATGTTTAAACAAAAGATCTCATATAAGTTATAAGATACACATAGTGTCTACGAATCATGAGTGATTTGTATGTTTTGAAAATGTGCTACAACCAAAATTAAATATCCTGCAACTAAAACTAGCTAGCTTACTAACTATAACGTCAGTAGTATGATTTTTACTTGCTTTTTTCCCTGTTTCCATTATATGAGGTTTAGTGTCTTACCGCCTACATCCTGTACTGTTAATAAAGATATACATGAGTACGCTGATCATTGTTGAAAATATTAAATATTATTAAATATTATAACGGTGAGTATTCAGTAGCTAACGATGGAAAGGATTAAACAAATACTTATTATTCGTAAGTTGGAGAAGCGATGCAAGTTAGATAAGTGAAAGAAATGCTAACTATTGACTCTAAAGTGAAATTTTTATTCTTAAAAGCCAATCTTTTATTTAAGATAATTAAAATGTTCATATTTAAATAACTGCACTCTCCACTAGTAAACAATTATTAAATTCGCTGGCTTTTTTCATGAACAGACATCGCTTGGATAAACAACGAATGCCATGAATTGTTAGGCAATCAGTTTAGTCTTAGTTTAGAACCAATCAGAAGTGAGGATCCACATTAGTATACAACGTTAAATACAAGATATGTAAATGCTCCACTGCATGTATCACTATTAGACTTATTATGTATTCTGAGATTTTTAAACTACACACATTCAGGTTGGAAATATTCTGATAATAGAACCTTAATAACCATAGTGATTCACTAGAAAATCATTTGTATAATTCTGAAGTGAACTTTCCCTTAATAAGACTTTTAGGAACTTTTCGTATCGAATGCTAGGAATTGATCTCTGATGGACATATTGAAGGCTTTTTGTAAATGTATACTTAATTTAACAGTGCAGTTTAGTATTACTCTGAAAAACTTACTAAACTTCATTGACTACTCTTTAGTTCTAAAGTTTTACTTAATAAAATGGCATGTCATGTGTTAACAAATCATTTTTAAGCAATCTAACAAACGTAGATTATTAAAAATCGTACCTATTCAGCGTTTGTGTATGATAAATCGCACTTCTAACATTTATTCATAGTTTACGGGCTAGCAACAAATATATATATATATATATATATATATATATAATGTATAGTTCATTTATATAAATGGTCTTTACTTGTTAAAATTTAACTGACTGTTTTATTATCAATAAAGTGTACAAAACGTTGATATACATTGTAAAGCGGAAGGTTGTAGACATACCAGAAACAGAGAAAAGTAGATAGAATTGTTATGATTAACTGAATAAAGAATATACGTTATATATATATATATATATATATATATATATATATATATATATATATATATATATATATATATGAGGATGGTAGTTAGTATTTTTACCACCACTAAGTAGTTCAGTAACAAATGAAACATTGTACTTTTCGCATTCACATGTTAGTAGTTTGACTATTCATAAATAAGGGACCATTCATGAATGACATTATGATAAATATAAATATGCACTTTTTCATAGAACAAGCAATTAGGAAAGAATTTTACCAAAGAAGTTCTACGTTTCCAATTAAATTCTCTAGTATTTACCATGATTATATATAAGCTTGAGTATAAGCAGCTAGCATTCTTAATTATTCAGTTCAAGTAAATTTAAAGCAGGTTTATTGTAATATATGTTCAGTTAGAAAAAAAGCGTTTCAAGCTAAGTACACAGCGATTAACAAATAAACAAGATCTAATTAAGTAATAATATTATCTTTGAGCATATTTGACGCTTTTGTCATGATAGATGAATTCGTTGAAAAATTTGGAAGACATCTTCATACTACTTTGTCAATACAACTAGAAAGGTAACTAACAATACTGACGATGAATAAACAATTAAATAAATTCACATTATTTACTTTATACAATAAATTATATTTTTCATAAAACATATTAAGTAAACATTGAATTGTAAAGAGTTACAATCTAATTATATATGATTATTAGAAAGGCATACTTTAAAGTGGAGAAGATGACTATAAAATAAGTTGATTTATTTACATAAGTCAAAAATCAAAGTGATTAATTGAGAAATAAATTGAACAATATTAAAAGAAGAAGAAATCATTTGTCACAATGATTAATTAGTACATTTATGATAAATTTAGCGTAATTTAATGATATTTATGGGATGGAAACCGACGTCACTGTCTACATGTTAATGATAGATGAAATTTTTTATCAAAAGATAATTTCTTTTAGTTAATAAGTTAAATTATCATCATACACTGCATAATAATCGATGTCACTTCCCTTTGCACTTTGTTGTTAGATAAAATCTACTTATCAAAATTTACCGCATACTTACCGAGCTAAACAACTTAACATTGAGTAGTATATAGTTGATTCTAAAGTGTTTACGTAAACTATATAGAAAGCTAATACAAATTAATGTGCTTTGATATTAACAAAACCACTTGATTATTTAGTTCTTGTTTATTAGTAAATTTCTGATTTTCCAAGATCATTATTTGCCCACTGAGTAAATTGAAAATAGTCTATGTGCAATCATTTATACACCTTTATTTTTTTGCAATCAGTGGAATATGTAAGGCCAATAATCATTGTCGACACTTATCTTAATGAGTATGAAACCTTTAGACCAATGAGATGGTGTACACTGATTCACATGCTCAACTTAAATAGATTCGGAGAATTTCACAACAATCATTCAAAGTTGTTAATGATAACCGTCGTACTCTCAATTTCCATGATCATAGCCTCTGACTAGAACTTAGGGATTTTATCTATGTCCTGGAAAGGAATAGACATATCACTATCTTTTTATTTTAGAGTTCATAAAGATAATATAATATGTAGTTAGTTCTCAATAGATGAAAAACTATCAAAAATTAAAAATGACAGGATACCTGTTTTTTATCTAAAAATTACTAAAATCTGATAAGCCTCTTAAACACAGTAAGTGTTAAATATAATTGAATTTAGTGTAATAAATTCTTAACTTCCCTACACTGATTTATTTAAGCGGGGGGGGGGAGGTAAGGGTGTGTTCCGATATGTTACAAGTAAATTCTATGATGAAATTCAAGGCATTTAACTACTGTTTGTCAACATATCATGCTTTGGGCTCTGGACAAAGATAAGATCAGTTATTGTATAGAATCGTGAAAATGAATTCTTTGAAAGGATCATCATTTGAGATGTGTTTACCTACATCTCAAAATTTTTGACATCTTAAGCTGTATAAAACGCTGAAATTGTTAAAAATTTAATTTATACAGCTTACAAAAACAAGTAACATAATAGATGTGTGTCTATAAACTATGTTTAACACTTCATTTATTTAAATAATCATTCTCAACTCTTTCTGTTTATCTCCTTTACATATATAATCTTCAGTTAATCTTATATTAAATCAATAAACTATTAATTAAAAACGAACTATAAATTAAAGTCAACATTGTACATTGATCAAATATACATAAAAAATAAAAATCAACACTTTAATGAAGAAGACAATAAACAAACATTTATTAACAATTTAAAAATGATAACAATGTTTCATGGGAACTAAAAGGAAAATCACATTAAAATATTCTTTTAAGAAAATTATTAACAATTAATTTGAATATACTACAGAAAAAAATGAAAGTACAATATAATATTACATTACATTACATTTAAATTAAGAATAACTTATCATTGAAAAGTAATACATCCATAAGTAAATATGAAATTCACTAATTAAAAAAAAAAGAAAATAATAAAAAGTAAATGATAAGAAGAAAACCGTCAATCATTATACCTACATTGTATTATTTATTCATTTCATATTTTGTATAAATGAAATCATGTTAAAACATGTAGGATAAAATGTAATTTTGTATTGTAATGTATTTTACAAAATGAAAGAAAGAAAAATCTCATTGTTTTTTGCTCATTTAAAGAAAATGAAAAAAATACTTCTTTATTATTAAATTCGTCCAAGTTGACTAGGTTTAGTGAATTTTATGAATATCTTTACATTTTTAAATGTTTCATATTTAATTTTTTTGCAATGAGTCAATTTCTCTTCTTTTTTTTTAAATTTTCTTCGTTGAATTACTTGTAAAGAGTTTTACCTCTTCAATAATTTCAGAAAATGTTTATTTCTTCTTGGTAAATAGATTTTATTACATTCATTATAATGTACAGCATGACTGATAGTTTCTACAAGAAAAGTGTATTATTACTTTTAAGTGAATAATTATGTGTTGACATTAAAAATTGGACAGTGAATGTTTCAGACAAATTTATGAAAGTTTATACTTGAAAAGAAAAATATACTATTCTTCTATGGTTATACTTTCACATTATCATCGTTTAACACTGATAAGTAAAATATTAAATAAAATAAGATTTAAATACTGGGATGTGTAGAGTGGGAAAATTTTATTCACTGATTGAAATTAGTTAGAAAACTATGCGAAAATCAGGTAAAAAACTAAACATCCCTATTGCAATAGTATAAGAGTCTTCAGAACTATGCATCAACAGCTCTAAATGGAGCTAAGTTTACGATCCATAGGTTGAAGCTACGACAGTAAATTTAAAAGTCGCAGTACATCATATCGACTGAGCTCGAAAATATGTACCATAACCTTTGAATCAGGTGTTCTATACGTGTCACATACACATGAAGACGTGAATGTCTTCGGTTCGATCTCATTCAGAGTAATATATACGTATTTCTAGAAAGCGTCTAGCTGTAGATGGTCATAAAATGCGAACAACCAGTGAATATATTAAACCCAATTTATACAATGTTAAAAAAAGTATCCCATTAGCCTAAATTAACAGAAACTATTTTAACCAACAATTCGTCGTAACGGAAATTTCATTCCTACTTAATTTCTATCGCTTAGTAATCTACAAGCGCTGGCTTTAATTTTATTAGTAATTAAAATGTTAGAAGAAATTAATCAGTTATTGTCTTCTAAGAAATTTCATTCTCTATGTACATTATAGTTCGTACCTATATGTCATTCATCATTAAAGTAAAATTTTAAAACTAAATGCAAGATAAGCTGTTTTTGATAAACATTAATCGTACAACAATCAAAATTTTCGATGTGTCATTGTAACACATCTAACCGTCAAACTTCATTCTTATACTAAGTCGATCAATATGTTTAATTTTCTTAAACTTTATTCAAACACCCTATTATTCTAGAACCTAAAGAATTATGTGATTTTTATGGTACTATTTGAGCAGGTTAGTAAAATTGATAAAACTTGACACAATACCTTAGTAGTAGTTGATATTACCAAAGTGACAATCTAAGACTATTGGATTATCCAAGACTCGAAGATTCTTATTAATGTGAGTTTAATGGATTGTGACAGTCGGCAGACAGCTTTCGTAATATATTGAGTAGGCTAAGAATAGTGAAAGTAGTAATTTAAATTTTCATTCAAACTATTTTTGATTATATTATGGTTTTTCTGTTTCACTTTGACTGAACTGTTTATCATTATGAGTATTTACACTATAGTCTAATAAAGTGCATTTTCGTATCAAATAATTGATTTACTTCTACAACTGACGTCAATTTCAAATGGCATATAATCTCCATACTACTGCGATAAATATCGTGGTGATTACAATGCGTGAAGGCTCATATTCAATCTACAGTACAATCTTCGGTGACCACCATTGGGGAGACTTAGCCTTTATCTGAGCAGATGTATAGCATTTGACGGTTTGAATGCTTTGAAAACTTTTGATAGTTTGTAACGAAATAGCCCTTGAATTGCACAACGTTCTTAACGCAGTAAATAGAGCAAATAATTAGGATTATTTGTCAAAGTAATAACAGTTATGTACTAAACAATCATTGTATTCAAATGAGTTCTGGACATACTTAAGTCATTGTAGCAACGGACATCAGAGAACTCACAATAATTTATTTATCAGATAAAGTTTTGGGCATTATTTGTTTTAATTAAATTAGAGTCCTTTTTAAAATATTATGACACACAAACTATACTTCATGGTTTCAAAAAATCTCATATATTGTCACTTGGAGACTCATTCACAAAACTGGCCTAATCAAGACTAAATTGTATTCATTACCATAGTTGTCTATATTCAACTTTATTAATTCGTTGAACACCCCTTTTCTATTTCCTACATTCTTAAATTGTGTAGGTGTTAAGAATTGGTAAAGAGGAGTTTTGTGAATAATGATTCATAGTATAGACTCATTAAGGTATTTTGTAAAATTATTTTTATGACATTTTTTTATGACATCTAATCTATCTTCATTTAATTGTAGTGAATGTATTTACTAGTTTCCAGTTAAGCACACATACAGAAACAAATGAATAAACAATAGATTCAGTAAGTTTACGTTTAAACTTTGTTCTTTCTTTTTATTTGCCTACTGTCAAATCAAATTTTAAGCTACGAGAAATTTATGATTAAAACAAAAGTGTATTCAGGTTGTTTTTTTTTGGTAAATTCATATTCACTCAACATATACGTTCTACTTATTATTATGGTTTACTATGACAATGACAAAAAGTAATCATCAAATGACGTTGATCTTGACAGAAAACAATACTTTTACACTAATTACTTGAAATTTAAGTTCACTTTATAAACGTACTAATACAATCTGAAATAATAACAATCTTGAAATATTAAAATATTTTATGTTAAACCAATTCACAAATGAATGAAACTAGACGTAGATGTTCATAATTAGAAAATAAGGTAGACAAAGTAAAAAGAAAAAAATTTATGTTTACTATTTAAGACTTAATAAACGTACAATAGTCGCTGCCTGGTAAATAACATCACTCTAATGAAGAATGTCTCGGATCGAAATGTATAATGTGAATAACAAGTAAAATAATAGATTATTGCACTGTACTATTATCAATAGATAATCAAAACATTTCGACTGAATACTCGTACATGAGTTTAATATTTGTTGATTAACCAAAACTAACTACTAGTTAATTACCATTTCTTACTGAAAAAACTTACCGAACATTGTCAACAAAATGATATCATTACATATTTTCACTGTTCTGATAAAAATAATAAGAATACAAAAGTTTACAAGGGCAATGTCGCAGACACTTGCAATATATATATATATATATATATATATATATATATATATATTATAGGCTCTCTTGTGTTAGGGGCACATTTATTTTATTGGCATATTTGGTTCATTTCCTAAATTTGAATAAAAAGTAAATTCAAAATATATACGCTATAGGAAAGTGATGTCTTGGTTAGTTTCATATATCATATTCATAAATCATATTATCAGGCATTAAATAGTTATTCTGAAAATTGTAAGAAAACGCCCACATCAGTCTTTATTTGTATATAAAGTATTGTGTCTATGATTTTCATATTATCGTATTAACGGGAAGTTTATACCTTATCAAAGTTGTGATTTGGAATATTTGAACAGTTTTTAGTTAGACACAAAAGAGATTGATTGAATTTATCAATATGAAATCAGTCACTTCCAGTTAACTTGCAAGCACAGTCAAATATGATGATGGTTACTGAATAATTGTCAGTTGTAATCAATGGAATAAAATGTATCGTCATCCTTTTTCATGAAATTTATATTATGTAATATCCTATAACCTTTAATTCTGATTACTATGAAAGACAAATAATGTATGTAAGATTAATAATTAAATCTAAATGATTAGCATTAATTTAATGGAAGAGTAAATGATCTATCATTTTAATATCATCACATCGTGTACTTTTTAGATGGCTTACAATGAAATTTACTCTCTTACATAAAAATTTGTTTATAAACGTATTAATTAGTAGAGATAAACACTATTGGCTACATGTAGAAAGATTTAATCACTTGGAGGGAAAGATTCATCAGTCTGCCAGGTCATATCATGATATTTTAAATTTGACAACTCAAAACTCTTTCAGATTATAAAATCATATTTTGTTATAAAGCTGTGTAATCTGAAAACAAAGTCAAAAGACAATGTGAACATCCACAGAAATCAAATATCTAACTCGCCAACAATGTCATTTCTGATTCCTTAAATCGTTTGGATTTCATATATTTTCTTTGAATGTTTCCAGAAAAACGAGTTAGCGTATTTCAAAATTATGCTAAACCAATATTTGTTTACTACAACGCTAATTTACTTACAAAGTAAATATCAACAATTATTAATTTAATGTCAAGCACATTACTCGTTACAAGTAAAGTAGTATAATTAATTTAACTAAATTTCGGTAAAACATCATTTTCATTTCAATGTATTTTACGATTAATCTCAATAGATTTAGGCTTTAAGCGCATCAACATTAGACTATCATGGACTATGACTTGTATTAATCCACTTCATATTTGTACACCAAGGCTAACTTGTGTGTAGTAAGGCTGAAGCTTTTATATATATATATATATATATATATATATATAATCTATCAATCAAAAAGCCTTAGATTACTGATGTTAATTAGACTATACAACTCACAATGAATCTGCTACTTTGAATTGTATGGATATAAGATTGATGAAACTGCACGATCCTATTTATAGTTTTTGTGAATACAAAATAATATAGAAGAAACAAGAATCGTATTACGTTTGAAGGCGTTTGGATACAAGATAAAATGTTTAGTGACCTAAAGGTTACCGAAAATTAGCGAAATGAAGTTAGATTCGACGAAAATGAAAACAAAGTCTATAACTTGGAGATGGTGAATAACATTCGATTAATTTATATTAAAAAATCACATAGAGGGTTTAAAGTATAGCAGAACTAAATAGTGTATATATTCCTGTTACACACAGGATTCAGTTTTGAATTACCGAAGCCTTGTGATTGCCCAAGCTTTTGACTGGCTCCTTCCTTTGAAGTAATTTGTTTGACCGTATATATGACCTCTCATGCTGTTAAGAAGTAACTAGTTATAAGAGAATTATTACTTTAAGTAACGGTAATTTGACCAGATAAATATTGCGATGATTACTAACGTTTGTGTCTCTTTACGAGATGCCATCCAGAAATGTCACTTGAGATGGTTAATGTGAGTAAATGGAATATATATATATATAGGGTAAGTTGCCTTCCATTTGAAACTGTAATGCATATCATATCTGCGAATAATACCAATCAAGTATTGCATGTAATTGATATTAAGGAAACAAAAGAATATTTGGTTAATTTATTATGTTAATTGTGTTCGTAATAAACATGGACTCAGTGAATAGAAGTTTTCCATAGGCATTCAAGAGTCACCAAATGTTGTTTAGAAATGTATTTTACTCATAAGTGGTCAAATGTTAACTAGAAAAATCGTTTGGTAAATTCTGAATGCTAGCTTTAATTTATTTTCAGATATAAGCAGCAGTTCACACTATTAACTAACATCCAGTGAGCTCAAACTGCAAGGTGAATCAGAAGAAAATTTGAATTTATATGCAAGAAGATGGTAGACGTTTATCTACAGAACCTTATTGTCACTAAATCAATGCTACATTTTGTATAAATTATAGAAAATAAAATTTCCTTGTAGTTTCTATGTTAGTGCTTATAGCATTGGTAAACGAATACTGAACAGACATATCCCACTGATAACAGCCTAAGGGATTTCACGTCAACTTTCTTAATTTTAAATGCCAATAAAATAGTTGAGTTCTGTGCATGTTATCTTCACTCGATTATGTCATAGTCCCTTATTTCAGTGATTGCTTTTCATGTATAAAGCAAAACTGGTGCAAATATGGTCAACATTTCTAAATATTCCTCACCAGCGAGGTAAGTTACTACATGAATGTTAGGCATAAAATTTCATTTGAAAAACACGAATTACATTTGCAAACCACTGTGTATTTAGATGATTTAGACTAGACAAAATGAGATGAGTTGACTTAGTCATATAGCGATTCTTACTTCACAAAAGATTTGAAGAAAATCAATGCAATGAGATTCATAAAGCATTTAATAATTAACTTTCATACATTAAATATAAAGATCGACTCTATTATTCATATTATTATTATGACGATGATATTTTAATCTCATTCTTCCTTGCTATTACTGAATTAAAGGCTTAGAATCTTTAAAACAATTTTAAATTCAATCAATGTCTTAGAGCTACTTTATGAAATTTTGGTTGATCTGCCTGTAACATTTTGTTCAAGGTTATGCAATTAAAGACAATGTATGAAATGAACTGGTATTAACTATTCTTATCACATAAAATTTGTAAAAAGCATGAAGAAAGGAAAGCCTTTTTCAGATTGATTTCATATCATAATTCTGTAATAATAGATATACTTCACTATAATAATATAATCAAATCTATGTATGTAGTGATGTGTTATGCAACAAAAATGCAAATCCAAGTGCTACTGAAAAACAGTAACTAATAATTAACAAAGTAATTAAAATATCAATATATTTAGCGTGATTGTAGTAGTCAGGGTTAATGATAAATAATTGCATAGAAGCACGTGTAGAGTTAACAGATTACTTAATTCCCACAAGATAATAGTAACAAATCAAATACTGATAGTAGTTTCATAATAATAAAGGGGAGAATCAGAGATACGTGAAGGCGAAAGAAGGCATTTTGAAACATTTGGCTTAAAAATATGGTAATAGATCAATTATCGGTCGTTAACTTAGACGAAGTAATTAGACATAATTCTTTTAAAACTAAATTGGTTAAGATGAACGCTGATATCTTCAGCTATATGAAAACAGATGCATACAAATGAGTACTTAGTTTTTGTTCACGGACTTAAACATACTAATACTTTATCGAAAGTAAGAAATTTTACACACGACCTTTGAAATACACATATGTTCTTGTAAACGAAAAATTCGAAATTTAAGATAAATTTGGTGTCCAAAAACTATTACTAATAAACACGTTAGAAACTTTCTACTAACCGATTGATATTCCTAGAGTCAATAAATACACATGATTTCGAATTGTAATTATAGTAACGAATACTAATAAAGAATGATACATTTAGTAAGAATCATGATATCTTTGAATTGACGATGTAGAGAAAGAACGAAATACAAGTGAAGGGTTGGATTAAGTTGCATAGACCATAACTCAGGCAGAGCTAATAAATTAGGATATCATTCAATAACATTCTTTACGTAATTGTGTCTGGCAAATATAACATTTCGGAGTTAGAAATGAACATAGAAATCGCTGCATGAGTGGATTCCAATAAATGGTAAATTAACAAGGCACTTACTTCAAGGAGCAAACTTAGCAGTTTTAGTAAGTATACAATATACACCATTAAGGAACGAGTTTAAAAACTAGTGATCTCTGATATTCCCATGTAGAAACCGATCTCAAACCCTAATATCAAATGAAATAAAATGCTGCAGAGAAACTGTACTAAATTACCGAAATTGAGTAACTCTAAGTACAAAACCCTGAAGTTTTGTAACTTTATTCGTCAAAAAATATAGACTGCACAAATCAAGAATCCGTCGCTAAAAAACAATAGAACTAAAATATATGTAGTAGTCTATGAACTTCTAAAGTATTTCTCAAATTTGACTATTTTCTCTTCGAAAATTTAGACCAAGTATATATTTGGGTTCTTTAGTTGGTCGTTAATATTCCTTCTGTTTCCACGTGTGGAAACACCACGAGTAAATGACCTAACAATCATGAAAATAAGCTGTTTGTGTGACAATTATGTTCATCGTTTATGGTATCAGGAATAAGGTAATTTGGTTCTTTACTTTGAATAAACCAACCAGCTTTTACTAAATATTTTACTGATTGACTCGGTAATATAGTACAAATGTTTACAACAGTGAATTGATTTTATACAAACATTATAAATACAAACGCTGCCTTAGATTCTAGTAGGAACAATCACCCTACACAATTTTGTTTGTTTTATCAACAGTGCGTAATTTATTCAACAATAACCTCCACTGTACAAGTTGATATATATATGAAGTACAAAAGGCTAGTGTAGATAGCTTTTTGTTAGCACCGATCTCAAGTGTAATGTTGCAAACATTTAGTAATATGTCGGTCTAAAACAATCTCCTTAACTTGCCATTGCTTACAGAAGGAAACTATGAGGAACTTCATTTAGTTCATGCAACTGTCGTGGTTCTTGTTTATTGTAATTGATCTGATAATGATGACCAACTAAATTATGCATACTGTTTCAATCGAATCCATGTTTTCTTACTATGACTACTACTAACCCACTTTTTTTCTTAGTTTTATTTAAACAAAGGAACATTGACTTAGATTTAAATGATTGCTACGTTTCCTATCGCTGCCTTTCTCTGATCACTTTCTCAACAAGTATAGTATTTCACAAAATAACCATTAATAATCCTATTCATTAAAACAAAGTTATATACAATTGATGATACTTTGTCTTGGGCGAATCCTGATTTCTGATCGAAACAAAGACATCGTTAGCTATCGTCATCAGTCATGACTATCTTGAGCTTTAAGTATAAAACATAACGGGATACTACTTGCATACAAAGAAGACACGACTTAAGAAGTCAGCTGTCTACTATAAATAACTGAAGAATCGCTTATTTGTAGATGTAGTGACCAAACTAACTATAGGGTTAAGCATAATGTTTTAAAAAGGAGTGTATAATCATAGACTTTTGTTAAATCTTACGGTAAAATCTAACAGTTAGCTGAAGAAAAACTCAGAACGACTAGATCGGGACATATTAACAATTCACAAAGTCATAGTCTATTGGTTTTAGTCATATACAGACTATCCATCTAAAATCAGCAGATGAAAACCATGTACCCACATATTACTGAGATGCACGCTTTATACACTCTATATTACTTAGTTTGTCTATTAACTGATATAACTCCATACTTTTACACAGAGATATAATAGGATCGTGAAACTTTAAATAATGTCATTGTTTCAGTTTAATCGGAAACTTATGTTAACAACATTCGCAAAATAACATAAGTTTAAACACGTATTCATAAGATAAGAGAGAATTCTTTAGACCTAAATTACGCTACGAATTAACTGGATAGCCTGTAAATTTCAGTTATTCAGTATTACTTATGCATATGCACATAACAGTAAGTAGAATGAAAACCTTTCGCATAAATTCCGAGTACAGAAATTTTAAGTTAAAAATCGAGTCCCTAGAGAATATTGGTTATTTACACCAATAACAATTCACTGAGCTACGTGAAATAAATTGAGAGAATAATTTAACATTTAGCAAAGAAACGGAACGTCCTAATGAGTAACAGATTTAGGTAGTGCATAAACTTTCAACAACATTCATATGCTCGACTAAATCAGAACTTTCTGCAACCTTACCAATTTGTGGAATTTAAACTACCAAACGAATGAACTAAATCTGAGGTGACAGGTTAGAGAAGGGCTGCAAAAAATTCAGAAGAGCAACATATATTTAGAGTAAAATACTAATATTTAGTCAGATATGCCCGGGTTGAATAGGTGAATATCCAAAAGATTAAAATGATGAACCCTCTCAATGTTAGAACATAATCCATATCATATTGATCTACAAAACACAAACAGCAGAGTGATTATATGAAAAATTATCATTAGGAAATTAATGTGTTCGGATAGATTAACTAATGATTGTTCAGAACGAAAACAACATTTAAAAGAAGTGGAATACAACCATATCAAACCTATCAGCGAAGTAAACATACAACATGATATGATAAAAACAAAACTAAAATAACAGCCGATCTATGTAATCGTAAGCACGTCATACACAGTCTAGAAAACAGAGTTAACACATAACAATGACACTGAAGATAATATATAAACGGATAAAAATTACCAAACGACATTGTTTGAATTAGCAAGTTGAAAACAAGTAAAATACTTAATTAAACGATTTGTACTTATTTCAGCAACTGGACCATCACCATAACAATTATTAGGTAATAAAGGTGGCACTATGGAATGTCCACTTAGGAATGATTCAAACACAATAAAGCAAAATACAGTAAAAAGGAATGAAAAGAACAGGAAATATTTTTTAAATGCATGCTTCCCGATACCGAGTATAACATGTGATACATTGCTCAAGTGACTTTGTAAAAATATAGTGGAACATAATGAATTGGGAGAGAGATTTGAATGTGAATGATCGATGGCATCATGATGACTATTTAATAGAAGTATTGAGTTATTTAAAACGTTATTGTCAGGTACTCCTTTCTGATTTTTTTCTACAATACAGGAATTATGTGAACCAATTAATTGTTGATCCTCATGGAAAACTGATAAGGATTCAGTTTTGACTGTGAGTACACTTGAATTTTTAACGATTGCTGATTCCAAATCACGAATCATATTTAGAATTTCCCGGCGAAGTTCACAAGAAACATGAATTAAACTGGTAATGGAACAGTCAGACAAATTGACATCTAAATCTTTACTAAACCAATTGAAAGGATCTTGATTATTACGTTGTACAAGAATGTTTGGTTTACAGGAAAAGTTCCAGAAATCATTGAATAAATAACATGAACCTAAATGTGACTGAATATTCCACAGATTTTCATTCAAATTCTGTAACAAAAGAAAAAAAATCACAAATGTAGTATGAAAATATAAGGAAACTACTTGAAAAGGAGCACTAAACATGCGAACTAGTACTTAATAATGAGACCTACATTTCGCATAAGAAATCACTGCGATTTCGAATGGAATGAGATTTAAATTAAAGAAATTACATTACCAATCCAGTCTCACATACAGTCATTTTAACAAATCAACTCTTTTCAGGGAGACAAAATACAAACGAAGTCTTATAACAAGCATATCAGGTTGAAGAAATCTTTCATCACCGAATAAGTTTTGGAGTAGAACAATGTCACTGAATAATCGTTAATTACTAGTTTATGATTACTGTAGGCAGCATTGTTTGGAAATATTTGAATCACTAATGGATGAAATGATAATAAAAAAACAGGTCTTGTTAACTTTAATAGTCAATAGTTAACTAAATCTCAACATGGATACGCGAAGCGTACCTAGCTTTTACTAAGCCAAAAACACAGAAGTAGGAATTCAAACAGTACTACTGCATGGCTTATGAAAGTAGGAGATATATGTAGGCTGCAGGTATATTATTATATGCTTTCAAATAGTTGCTCAAATATGGTGGAGCTACCCGACGACTAATCCTGAAGCTAGCTTTGGGATAAAAACGGTCAAACCTATCAAAGATGTTAGTAAACTGAGGTAGTTAGGATATATGCATTAATGTACTGCAGCACAGAAGTAACTGAATATTTAATTAGGTAGCAACTATCAATGAGTCAACGCAACGAAGCGTGTAGTCAACATGTTTTCAAAGTATGGTTTGATTGCATGCGTTAAATTCCACATATGGAGAACACAATGTAGCACTGACCATTTATTTAAACGATCGTGAAATAATAAATAAACGGAAAATAAGACAGATTAAAACAATCCACTCGTAGGACTATGGAAGCGCTAATTCTGTGTAATGCAGCAAAAAAAGTGAACAATATGGTGGTTAGACACAGTGTTTCATATAATGCAGATAAGTCAGTTTTGGGAATATTGAACCTTCAAAACAAGATGAATAGGACATAATACACTTTACAAATCACCACATAATTATGAGAGTGGTAATTTATTTATTACTACTTAAATATCATGAATCTTATGTTTATTTGCCATTTCATTTCTACTTTATAGTGGTCCATCGACACGATGGTTAGAAAAGAATTCAATTGAATAGCTAAGCTAATCCATCAAGCTATTATTATCAGTTAATTATGCCTATTTTGGAAAACATTTCTTACCAGGTACAAATTAGTACATGTACAATGAACTACTAGCATCTCTAATGAATACAGAAACTAAACAACTTACACGTAGTTCATCTAAAGTGTTCAGAAACTCTCTGGATAAGTGAGGTGAAATTACAGCAAGATCAGAATGTATTTCATTGGAACAGTGGTCAACAATACCAGTAGATAATGTAAGTTCGTAACAAGATCCTAAAAGTGGTTTTAGTAATCCTTTTGCTCTGTGAATAGACATTTGAACACGTTGTCTCATGCCCAACAACGATACATTCGCGTCATAACTTTCTCCTACTAAGTGATCAAACATAGATGAACGCCAATTTACAATCCAAAACGCCATAGTATGCCTATACAAAAAAGAAACATCAAGAAATTAACTAAATCATGTAAATAATTATGCAGACAGAGGTAAATCTAACAACTGTGAGAATTGAAGAGTCAAAATCTAACGTTCCACGGCCAAATAATCTCGCGACAATTAGTGTAAAAACAGTTACTATCCACGACACAATTGATAGCAACAAGATAAACGACACACATCAAAAGAAATAGATGAACAGTATTACATCATATTGCACTGAAGATTTCGAGGTAAATTGCGTCTAAGTAAATGCGATCGACTGACATCTACGGTACAAGACACAACCAACCTCATGAAATGATAACTAATCTTAGTCTGGTTACTTTAAACCATTCCAAAATCGACAAGTTACAGATTTAAAACCCAATAATTCAGACTATCAAAAAACGAGCCAACTATAACGTGAAATTACAAATGGATCGAAAATCAGACTACCTATAAACGAAATACGCATGTGAAAATAAAAATAATGGACATTATAAACAACTAAGTGAGAAAATTTCTTTGATGAAAACCAGACAGAAATCGATTTCACAACCTTTTTTCTTACCCTTGTGCGATCACTTACTGAAGTAAACAGGTATTAAATGATGCATTTTAGACCAACTAAAAAATAAATGCCATATACTGAAAACCTCATATATAGTCGAGTGTTTCAAGCAATAACGACTAACTGATTCGAAAAACAAAGTACCTGGTAAAATAACCACATACATCAACTCAATGGATTAGTGTTGTGACGGGATAATTTAGTCACTATATACTCGAAAACTTGCCTGATGTAAGTAGATAGATATATGATTAATAATTACACGGCAGGTTCTCCATGAGTTTGTATAAAAATGTACATGAGAATCCTGGGTTCTACTACTACTTCCAATAGAAAGGTTTGATTTATACGGAGCTAGATCGAAGTACACAGAGAACATTATATACAATAAATTTTATCTTACCTTGCCTTGAGAGCTGATAACCAATCGCTAAATGTATTCAAAGTAACTGATAATGAAGTTTGAAATTTTGTTTTACAGTCTGTAACCTCAGATGGGAAACAATCCAACAACTTATCCACAGTATTAGTCCACTGAATAAGACGTTTACCATAATGCTATATTAGAAATAAACAGGAAATATAAATTTATCTTCAAGAAAATGAATAAAAATAACAATATGGATAACAATAACATAACTGCAGTATATCATATAAAAGTCGATGTGCCACAATATTATGTGTAAGTGAAACATCAATATTTCTTAAATAAAAAAATGAACATATTGAATTACCTTGAATAATTCGGATGATAAACAAAGAAAAATAGATATTTCTCAGTAATTAAGAACAGTACATAATACTCACTTAATGAACCGCAAACCAACAGTAGTTGATGCATCGATGACAAAATCGAGCTATAATGGGTGAAATATCTACTATTTTGGACCCTACCATATCAGAGGGGTCAGTAAGACCAAGAACTTCGCACCGCACTATCGACTTTATTAGAATATGACAGTAGTAAGATGTTTTTGTTACACAACATTTTGTTATAATCACTTCGATAGAAACAATGAGATAACGAAAACTTTCACATGTGATCCTAACCTGACTCGAAACATCTTGCAATTTATACGAAAAATAACGAGACAAATGCCTAAAATAAGTAGGATATATTATATGTGTTAATAACATAGTATGTTTATAATTTGATAAACTGTTAATTAACGGCTTAAATAAACAGATTTAATCAGTGGACGACGTTGAGGTCACAATAAATGCCAAGACCAACGATACAACCGACTGCGCAAACCCGTTTTGGATACAAAACGCATTGTAATACTCAGCAAATGAATTAATTTGAATTTCTGATTTGTGAAAAATTCCCAGGTTTATCAAAAACAAAGACGGTTTAACGAAGAATATCCTTTTCGATAAATGCTCATTAGGTTCGACATTTATTAGTTCAAAATTATTAGTCACAAAAATAGCCACTTCTGAGGCAAATACGACATTATTTAGATATCAAGGAGAATTGGTTAATTGGAAGTTTTTCTCATCGAGTTATATTTAAAATACGAATGTTAATGTTAAAATACTTATCATCATGTAACTTGTGAAACGTAAACGACAATTGAGATAAACAAGATTGTTAGTCAAATATATATAGGTATCTCTGTATATGGTTGACATAGGAGATGGGGTGGTAGCAAAATACGATTAGATCAAGTGTTTGTAGACAAAGGTCAAATCCTACTTAAAATGAAACCGAATGGGTAGGAGTTTGTAAAATGGAGTGAACGATAATCAAAATTCGTCAAATAGTAACAATAACAATAATAGACATAATTACAATCAGTTCATTTGTTTGATCATAAAATGCGATATTCAAATTCATTCTGTGTGCTTTGATTATTAATAATAATAATAGTAATATGGAAATGCACATCCAGAGGGAGAATACATATGCATTAATCACATTAAATCGTCGTATGATTAAGGTAGTGATTGGTTTAGTGGATCTTGCGTCGGCCATGGCACGAGAAGAGGTTGAACGTACTTCTTCTGTATGCACAGGTCTGGCTTCTTGACTCGTATAGCTATCGCCTCTGCCGTTTTAAGGACTTTGAGTCTAACCGATCTTGGCAGATAACTGTTTACACAAAATATTATTCTGAATAACTGATTTATGCTCGCCACATGACCTGTTTGAATTAGGTGAGCTAGTATTGAACTGTTAATACTTCTGACAACTCCTTTGGTCAACCAGACCGGATGGTGCTCCCGAGCACGAAGGAGTAAATTCCTTGAGCATCTGCCAATGTAACTTGCTCCACAGGAGCAGTTGAACTGATAGATACAAAATGAAGTGGCAAGCTTAGGTAATTTATCCTTTATTCTCGGTATCACCATAGTGCGGGTAGAAAACACCAGTTGCAGGTTTTCTAGAGTAAAAAGTTCTCTGAATGGAGCTGCGTAACCTCAACGTTAGCATTTTGCTGGGCGCGTCCCTTCTGAATGCTAGCCTCAGAAGAAGCGGCTTTCTTTCTACGATCTGAATTATCTTCCTATTTGCTTTCGAGATGGCATGTTTATTTATAAACTATATAGGGTAGCCATTCTCCCTCAGGGTTTTATGCAATGCTTCCGTTTCTTCGTCAACCGTGTTAGGAGAGCATATTGTTATTATTCTATAATGCAAGGTTTTCAACAGATTCCTTTTATGTTGTATAGGTACAAAGCTAAGGAAGTTTGTATATTGTCCTATCCATGTGATTTTCTTGTTCATGTTTCTTCTTAATGAGTAATCTGTTCTTTTTGTGAGTAGTACATCTAGAAATGCTATTTTGCCATCAGTTCCTTCCTCGCATGTGAATTTAATAGCCAGGTGAACCTCGTTAAATTGCCTGAGAATATCAGACCGACTAATATCCTGTTTGCAAAGGATGAATGTGTCATCTACGTAACGGCAGTAGAATGGCAATTTACCAATGAGTTGTGCGAGTGGTCCGTTTTCTAGCTTTGCCAGGAAAATGTCGGCTAACATGGGACCCAGTGGAGAGCCCATTGCCCGACCGTAGCTGCTACCTTGTCGTGGTGGTCGGGCTTGCCTATCGTGATGACCCAACCGAGCTATACTGGCTGGAACGTATGTTCCTGTAGGTTCTACCATGCTAGGTAGGTCGATTGGAGAACGATGATACTAAAAGCAGCTACTCAAGGTCTGAGGGCGAAGTCGTACTGCTGACTGCAGAGGGGTGTGACAGCAGTAAGGTGTTTCCCTCGGACAACCAGCATCTGCAGCGATGCTGCCTTCTCACAAGGAAGGAGGGGTTAGAAAAGGTCGACCCTAAAAATGTCACACCTCACCCTACCTTGCGGATTTCCGTCTCCGGCGGTAAGGGTGCCCACTAAGGGCTTTTAAGTGCGGAGCTAATACTCAAAAAACTTTTCATAAAAAGGCCGTGCGTGACAGGCCTCAAGCAGTTGTCCCTTGGGCTCTAGGGTCACGCTCTCAGGTCTCTGAGACCGACACTAATCTGCCTTCTTTTTCAGGTTCCTCAAGAAACACCCTTCCACGGTGTGGGCAGCCGGAAAGTGACAACCGCCCTCATACCCGCAAAAGCACGAGAGTCCAAATTGGTCAAAATCAAATCCTTTCTACACCCCATAATATCTCACTTATCTCTACGACTAACTCTACTCACATTCCTTCATCTCACTGCACCGCTAATGCAAACGATGCGAGCTCACGAAAAATCATTCCTGGTCTCTTGAAACCCCGTTCTAGACTATATGTTGGAGCTTTTAATGTACGGACATTAAGTCAAATAGGGCAACAGGCTTCCTTAGCTAAGACTTTAGAATCTCACTCAATCGATGTATGCTGCGACTCGGAAACGCGCATACAGGATCCTACTAAAATCATTAACCTGATTTCACCGTATCAAAACAAAGAAGCAGCCCGATTTACTCTTCGTGTATCAGGTAGCCCGGATGCTGCTTCCCGGGGTCTCGCTGGTGTAGGTATAGCATTGAGTCGTAGGGCAGAACTAGCTCTCCTAGACTGGATCCCTGTAGATAGTCGCTTGTGCGCTGTCCGACTGAACGGGACAGTTAGGACTCGGAAAGATAGGGACACTCGTCGTTGCCTCTTTGTCGTATCTGCCTATGCCCCCACTGACTGCAGTTCAGACAAGGTGAAAGATGAGTTTTACAGCAAGCTTACGGACCTCCTCCAAAAAGCTAGGTGCTCTGATATAGTTATAATGGCTGGTGACCTTAATGCTCAAGTAGGTAGACTAAGTGAAAATGAGAGACACTTGGGTGGATGTTATGGTGTCACGGCTCAAAGAACAGATAATGGCGATCGTCTGTTGCAACTATGCTCAGATAACCGCCTGTTTGTAGCGAATACTAAATTTAGGCATAAGGAAAAGCATCTTTTGACCTGGCGACCCCCGAAATCGTCTCAACGTTGGACCCAACTAGATCACATCGCCATCAGCCACCGATGGAGGGGTTCGATAGAGGACTGTCGCTCGTTCTGGGGCACACGTTTAGATTCAGACCATGCTTTAGTGCGAGCGCGTATTTGTTTGAGGCTTACTGGACGTAGGAAAGACATTGCAACGAAGCCTCTTAGGGATTTACTTAATGATAATAAAGCTAAGAATATATTTAAGGAACAACTAGAAAAACAGTTAGGCGACCGTGTAAGCGATTCCCATCCGGAAGCAGGTTGGAATGATATCAAAAAGGCTGTGGAAACAGCAATGATATCTGCTAGTAAGGTAAATCATAAGGCTAGGATGAAGCCGTGGATTTCGGTAGCATCCACCGAACTGATGGATGCTCGTAAACTCATCCCACCTGGCTCTGAACATGATGAAGAGCGAAGTGAGCTTAGGCGCAGGCTGATAAAAAGCCTACGCAACGACCGTGAACAGTGGTGGGTGGCGAAAGCAAAAACGATGGAAAAAGCAGCGGCGATAGGCAACAGTAGGCAACTTTTTCGACTTATCAAGGAAACTGGTACTAGGGATCCGATTGTGAGTGAGACTATCTCGGAAAGGGATGGGATCATAATTCATTCTCAGTCCAGGAGATTGGACCGATGGGCGGAACATTTTAGGGATCAGTTCAACTGGCCTTCAGCCACACTTCGGTTGCCCACGATCCCCAGTCATCCTGAATGGCAAATTGACTTAACTCCTCCTAGTCTTTATGAAGTTGAGAAGGCTATAGGAAATCTGAAGCGAGGTAGAGCAGCAGGTCCTGATAGGCTTACCCCTGAAATTTTTAAGGATGGTGGTCCAGTTCTAGCAGCTAGATTGACTGAAATCTTAGGTAGAATCTGGGAACTGGGCGTAATACCATCTGACTGGTCTCAATCCCTGATTGTCCCAATTTATAAGAAAGGACAAAAGTCTTCCTGTGACAATCACAGGGTAATCAGTCTGACTAATATAGTTTCTAAATTATTAGCATCGATTATACTTAGACGCCTAACTAGAGCTCGTGAAGAGCAGACTAGAGAAAACCAGGCTGGATTCAGACCTGGACGTGGCTGTATAGACCACATCTTCACACTGCGACAGGTCCTGGAACACAGACACACATTTAGGCGTCCTACAATATTTGTCTTCCTGGACCTAAAGGCGGCATTCGACTCTGTTGATCGTGAGGTTCTGTGGCAGTGTCTGTCATTGAAAGGTGTACCAAAGAAGTACATCAACCTTATACAAGCTCTCTACTCTAAAACTACAGGTCGAGTGAGAGCTTATGGCGAACTGTCATCGGAATTCCTCACTTCAAGTGGTGTCCGTCAAGGATGTCCACTTTCCCCATTCTTGTTTAATTTTGTCATAGACATGCTCCTAGATATAACCATGTCTTCGTCTGACTTTTCAGGAGTTGACTTACTACCAGGAGCCTCGCTTACTGACTTAGAGTATGCTGATGACATAGTCCTATTTGGTGAAGACGCTGACAAAATGCAGAGTCTTCTGACTACCCTGAGCAACAATGCAAGCATGTTCGGGATGCGGTTTTCCCCCTCGAAATGCAAAATGTTGCTCCAGGATTGGGTTGCATCGGCACCTGAACTAGTGATAGGGAGTGAAGTAGTCGAGCGTGTAGACCGCTTCACGTATCTGGGGAGTCTCATCAGTGCTGATGGCCTGGTGACTGACGAAATCTCAGCACGGATACACAAAGCTCGATTGGCTTTTGCCAAGTTGCGTCACTTATGGCGCAGGCGTAATATCCGCTTGCTAACAAAAGGACGAGTGTACCGTGCAGCAGTTCGCTCTGTCCTACTATACGGTAGCGAAACATGGCCGTTAAGAGTAGAGGACATTCGTAGGTTACTGGTCTTCGACCATAGGTGTCTCCGAAGCATTGCTCGAGTATCGTGGGACAACCGAGTGAGCAATGCTGTCGTTAGGAAACGGGTTCTAGGAAAGGAGGGCAAATCAATAGATGAAGTATTGAAACTTCATCAGTTGAGGTGGTTGGGACATGTGTTACGCATGTCTAACTACCGACTGCCTCGACGAGCTATGTTTTGCGGCGTAGGAATAGGTTGGAAGAAAGCTAGGGGCGGGCAAACGAAAACATGGCAGAAATCGATGAAGTCACTGACAAGCAGACTAAGTCATGTTGGTAGATGTAGGCTGCGTGGTTGGGGTCCGCGAGACGAAAGTCACCAATGGTTAGAGACCTTGAACGACATGGCTCAGAATCGTTCGCAATGGCGCAGGTGCATCCACTCTTTGTGTTCTCTCAAAATCTAACCTGAATTCTCTATCTTTCTCCTTTCAAATTTATCTCACTGAATTATACTTTTCGAATCATATCTTCGCTCCCTAATTTTCTGCATTACTGCTAATACTCCTATTATCGTTATCACTCTTGGATTTGAACTGACAGTTGCGTCTCTGTGCTGATGTGGTATGGCGACCTGAACTGATGTACGTACGTACGAAGTTCTGCGTTGTATCTGTCTGTCTGTCTGCCCATTGCTACTCCATCCACTTGTCTACATGTCATTATTAAACATGAAATGTACATTCATTGTACACTTCAGTAATAATTCTTTAAGCGTGTCTATTGGGATGGTGATATCTAGTCCTGTTTCTATGACTTGGTCGCATATATAGTTAACCGTCTCAATTAGTGGAACATTGGTGAATAAGGATGTGACATCCAGAGATAGCATATATTGCTCTTTGGTGTTCAGTTCCTTGATCATATCTACAAATTGGAATACATCTTTGACGCTGTGTTTAACTATCTTTTTGCAAAGAAGTTTTAGTAGGTGTACCAGCCATTTCGCTACGCTGTGATAAGGCGAATTTCGCATAAATCGGATTGGTCTGACTGGAACGCCAGGTTTATGTACCAACCGGTCTTGGTGTGTGTGTTACTAATGGTTTAATCGCTTCGTATAAGTTTGGTGGGATTAGTTGTTGGTCCTTCAGCCATTTTAGAGATTTTGTCTTGTCCTTCTCTATATTGCTAGTAATATCTCTTTGCTTATCTAGTTTCTAAAATTTTAAACTATCTTTTAAAATATTATTCATTTTTTCAATATAATCATTTTTACTGAGTAGGACTACTCCATTTCCTTTATCAGGTTTGGTAATAATCAAGTTTTCGTTATTAATAAGTTCACTAATGGCACTGCTATGCTTCTTCGTTAAAATGCTGCTATACTTGAATTTAGAATTCTTGTATTGGTAGCAGCAGTCCATCGGGCTAGACTTAAAGTGTTCCAATTCTTTTTCAGTAGTTGGAACTAAACCAACTATCTGGCTATGCAGACTTTCAAACTGAACGTCTGTGTCTACGTGATTTACATGGTTACGTGTGTCACAACATTTTTTTAAACCTAACACTAACACTTCAAGTTGATCTTTATTTAATTCAATTGTAGAAAAATTATAAACATATCTTTTAGGTTCCAATGGAAATTGGCTCACGACTGGTTAATACATAAATCTGGCGTTCCAGTCAGACCAATCCGATTTATGCGAAATTCGCCTTATCACAGCGTAGCGAAATGGCTGGTACACCTACTAAAACTTCTTTGCAAAAAGATAGTTAAACACAGCGTCAAAGATGTATTCCAATTTGTAGATATGATCAAGGAACTGAACACCAAAGAGCAATATATGCTATCTCTGGATGTCACATCCTTATTCACCAATGTTCCACTAATTGAGACGGTTAACTATATATGCGACCAAGTCATAGAAACAGGACTAGATATCACCATCCCAATAGACACGCTTAAAGAATTATTACTGAAGTGTACAATGAATGTACATTTCATGTTTAATAATGACATGTAGACAAGTGGATGGAGTAGCAATGGGCTCTCCACTGGGTCCCATGTTAGCCGACATTTTCCTGGCAAAGCTAGAAAACGGACCACTCGCACAACTCATTGGTAAATTGCCATTCTACTGCCGTTACGTAGATGACACATTCATCCTTTGCAAACAGGATATTAGTCGGTCTGATATTCTCAGGCAATTTAACGAGGTTCACCTGGCTATTAAATTCACATGCGAGGAAGGAACTGATGGCAAAATAGCATTTCTAGATGTACTACTCACAAAAAGAACAGATTACTCATTAAGAAGAAACATGAACAAGAAAATCACATGGATAGGACAATATACAAACTTCCTTAGCTTTGTACCTATACAACATAAAAGGAATCTGTTAAAAACCTTGCATTATAGAATAATAACAATATGCTCTCCTAACACGGTTGACGAAGAAACGGAAGCATTGCATAAAACCCTGAGGGAGAATGGCTACCCTATATAGTTTATAAATAAACATGCCATCTCGAAAGCAAATAGGAAGATAATTCAGATCGTAGAAAGAAAGCCGCTTCTTCTGAGGCTAGCATTCAGAAGGGACGCGCCCAGCAAAATGCTAACGTTGAGGTTACGCAGCTCCATTCAGAGAACTTTTTACTCTAGAAAACTGCAACTGGTGTTTTCTACCCGCACTATGGTGATACCGAGAATAAAGGATAAATTACCTAAGCTTGCCACTTCATTTTGTATCTATCAGTTCAACTGCTCCTGTGGAGCAAGTTACATTGGCAGATGCTCAAGGAATTTACTCCTTCGTGCTCGGGAGCACCATCCGGTCTGGTTGACCAAAGGAGTTGTCAGAAGTATTAACAGTTCAATACTAGCTCACCTAATTCAAACAGGTCATGTGGCGAGCATAAATCAGTTATTCAGAATAATATTTTGTGTAAACAGTTATCTGCCAAGATCGGTTAGACTCAAAGTCCTTAAAACGGCAGAGGCGATAGCTATACGAGTCAAGAAGCCAGACCTGTGCATACAGAAGAAGTACGTTCAACCTCTTCTCGTGCCATGGCCGACGCAAGATCCACTAAACCAATCACTACCTTAATCATACGACGATTTAATGTGATTAATGCATATGTATTCTCCCTCTGGATGTGCATTTCCATATTACTATTATTATTATTAATAATCAAAGCACACAGAATGAATTTGAATATCGCATTTTATGATCAAACAAATGAACTGATTGTAATTATGTCTATTATTGTTATTGTTACTATTTGACGAATTTTGATTATCGTTCACTCCATTTTACAAACTCCTACCCATTCGGTTTCATTTTAAGTAGGATTTGACCTTTGTCTACAAACACTTGATCTAATCGTATTTTGCTACCACCCCATCTCCTATGTCAACCATATACAGAGATACCTATATATATTTGACTAACAATCTTGTTTATCTCAATTGTCGTTTACGTTTCACAAGTTACATGATGATAAGTATTTTAACATTAACATTCGTATTTTAAATATAACTCGATGAGAAAAACTTCCAATTAACCAATTCTCCTTGATATCTAAATAATGTCGTATTTGCCTCAGAAGTGGCTATTTTTGTGACTAATAATTTTGAACTAATAAATGTCGAACCTAATGAGCATTTATCGAAAAGGATATTCTTATTTCAAATTTCTAAATTCTAATAACATTTTAAGCGCTTAACAATACGCTGGATATCTAAAATCAGAAAACAGAAAAGGATAAGGGAAGTTTGAACGTAGATAGATACTATATGTTTTGATGATCTAAAGGTGCACAGAAGGACTTATTACTTCGTATTTCCATTCCAAATTTAAGTATAAAACCAAGGAAAATAATAATACCATCTTTTAGAAGCCTCGTTTACAACTTAGATTAATAATTACAGTACACAAAATCTGTTGCTAAATGTATACCTACAGTTAAATTAAAATAATCCATACTTTATAATGCAAGGAATATAATAAGATGGACTATTAATTAAAACATAAGGTAATACCATGAGATAACTTTTATCAACATCCAGCTGCTGACGTTCATCCTCCAATTTTTGTGCGAATAGATTTTCGTTAGCTTTCAAACACGAATCTAACAATCCAGTTACGGATTTTTCTTCTAAATGGGACAACAATTTTATAAGTGGTAGCGCATCCCAACGAATTGATGTCAAAAGAGTTAGTATATCACTTGTATTTGTCAATGAATTATCAGGTATTTTAGTGACTGAAAAAAAATGAAAGCGTGCCATATTTAAATTTAAGGATGATTGCATAAGAATCATATACGTATATACGCCAATAATGATCGTCGTTACTATCTACATTCAAATTCTAATACAAATGGAATGGTATTTAAAAAGTAATTATACCTAACAGTGGTTTAAATTGGTAAACCATATAATTTGAAAGTACTGAACTAGTATAGATTGTAGGCATTCAGTCGCAAGTATTATCCGATTGATTCCTACACATGAGAAACGTCTATGCTAGATGCGCAGCTTCAGGCTAAAAATGATGAAGCGGCAGAGACTGCAAACATAACATCAACTAAGGTAAGAGAGATATGTTATATATGCCGAGTTATAAACTAAGAGATGTGCCACAAAATCAGTAATGATTCAAGCAGACGCATTTATTGATCATCTGCTTCTAATTCGTGAACGTCTTGTTATTCTATGACAATCGCTCACTTGTTACTGACAAATGTTAATACCATTTCTAAATTAGTATTTTGAATTAATAAATATTTACGCCACGTGCTAGATATTAGCTAATTTTTAAGTCCAATAGTTATATGCGTTGTTTAAAACTATAGAATGAGTGACCTCATTTTAACGATCAGCCTAAAGTAGTGATATTAAACTAATAAACATTTTACTAGCTTACTAAATAAACGTTACACAAAACATACCAGAAGTAGCTACTGTTTTAGCAAGATCAGTGTAACCCTGATTGTAATTATGCACTTCTTCCTGTAAAGATATCACAAAGGAATATTACGAAGCTTGTGTAGATACAGAACTTTTTTAAAAGAAGCAGACTAAAACTTGTTATAAAACCATTGTTAACCTATATATGGCCCACTGATATGATTCAAACAAAAGTCAAGACTTTGGTGCGTAGACATTGGAATGATGCAGCATGCAACTAAGCCGTTTTGATGATCAAAGTTAACTAATAGCATAGTGGTGTTTAAGCAGACACCTTAAGAGAAATAAACACTTTATGAAGTGGAGGCATATTGTTTCGAACATGATCTAAAATGCCTTTTGAATTTCAATACTAGTGACAGCTCTCAAAATATTTGTTTATACTGAAAATGTAACTAATTATTACAATGGATTTTATAGTTTGCCACAAAGATTGACAAATTCTAAAAGCTAGGTGCTAGTTAAAACTATCTCGTGGATTATCTACTATAGGCACAATCAGAAATTATTTACAACTACAATGAAGCTTTCTTAACCCTTCGTGCGAATATTTAGTACGCATCATCGATTACAAAAAGGAACTGAAATAACTACTACGAAGAAAATCAAATATTTTAAAAAGAGACAATCACAGTTTTATAAACCATGCAATCTTGTCCCTAAAATTAGAAAAAAGACTGTATATCGAGAAATCTAAGGAAGCGCTAAAATATGATTATCGTACACGACGCACTAAACACCATACAATGAGAATAACCTTTAGAATGTAACGATCGCCAACACATTGTCACGAAAACGAATACAAGTAATATATATTCATAAAACACTTAGTGTGACTATGACCACCATTTCCATTACCTGTAATAAAGTATTTCTAATTAATATGCACGATGTGATAATCTGATTATAACACTTTACAGCTATCTATGTTAATTTAATAAAGAGCATTTGAAACATGTGCAAATCAGAAGGAATAATGAATATAAAAAGTGAACGTTAAGCTAGTAAACTAACATTGTATACTATTGTTTCTGGGTGTGGAGATGAATTTAGCAAAGGAAAATTGATTTCGGCAAACAAAGGTTTAAAATTTTTCGCCTGAATGGTTTGTTCTTGGGATTTCACTGGTTCCGGAGAATAACAACAATTATTTGAATTGACGGATAAATTATTTATTAGTATGGAAATTTCTGAATGATGTGAAGGAGAAAAAATGACCTACGATTTAAACAAAAACGGAGATAAGAGTCAAAAAAATTTGAACGACACATCTATAAAAATCGAAATTATTTAAAGCCACTACTATTTGTACTAGTTAAAGTCGAACAGCAGAAACGATAATACTCTATTATATCTGCCAAGACTGATTGTCAATTAATAACTACAAAAATAAATCGCCTGTATATTTGCAGCTATGACTCTAGAAATGCTGTCAGTGAACAATTCATTACTAAGTGTAAGTAAATTTTCCAACATGAAAGAGGCAATAGCGAAATGCTACTATTGGTAATATGTATCCATTAATATCATGAATCGGCAGTACTACGAATTAGTATCCTCACAACTTCAGATCAAAATAAGAAGTAAAACGAGCAAATAGCCGAATTAGAGAAGTAGGAATCAATAATTTTTTAGACGATACACGATAAGTACGTAAATTACTGACTGACAACATAACGACAAATTCAACAAACAAGTAGATAAACAGAAAATGACAAGCTGATTTAGCTATCACTACATTAGCATTCATATGAGGAATATACTGAAAAGTGGCAAACCTACCTCTGCATGAGATGTTCGTCGCGATTCACTCAATTCATAACAACGAGGAACAAATGCCCCAGCAGTAACTGTTAGTGGGGAACAGTGAGAGCAAGAAATTGTTGTGCTAACTTTTGGTCCATTCACTACATCAACTGATTCGTTACAGAGCAAGAATGAAGAATCGAACTTTACGACTTGAACAAAGAAAAACATTTACTAAGTATCAACAGTCACAAAATGATGAAATAATTAAATAAAATGTCTAACAACAAACAATGTCATTTAAGGAAATCACTTCAAATCAGCAACACTGACTTCGATGGCATATATGTAGTCAGCTCTGAGGAATTTCGTTGCATATTTACAAAATTCGTCTTTAATATGAGGATGAAAGCTAACACCATTTTAAATAAAATTTTGCTAACGTAATGAATACAGTTCATAATAAGTACAGTAACAGGGTCAGAATCAAATATTAGGAGTGAAAATTTTGACTGATAATTTATCATCGCCTACAAAATCACCTAAATACAAGAGGATGTTATTTCATTCGACTAGATTAAAGATCATACTGTTGTATTCATTAACCCAGAAAAAATCTTAATTTAATAGATGATGTTCTTAATATATTTACCAAGTATGGATACATACAGTTACCTTCAGGCAACACTCTAAGGGACGCCGAAGGTAACAGGGGATTAGAATCTTTGGTCTAATGACTGAAAGTCT
This sequence comes from Schistosoma japonicum, assembly GCA_025215515.1. Taxonomy (NCBI): domain Eukaryota; kingdom Metazoa; phylum Platyhelminthes; class Trematoda; order Strigeidida; family Schistosomatidae; genus Schistosoma; species Schistosoma japonicum. Next base: position 45,660,039 of record CM046061.1, read on the forward strand.
AAAGCGTCAGCTGCCAAGTCACCACTTCAAGACACGCCGTCTGTGAAAACTCTTTACAGAGTAAATGAGATACTACAATTTATTCACAAAACAGAGAATTTGTTAGTTAAGCTATTACATTCAATTAGCACGTATACCTCAAGTTTTAGTAATTACAAACAACTTCGAGATGAGATATCGGAAGGAAAATCAAAGCAAATAAAAGCAATTAACTGAAAGCACAAAGTGCAAATGGACAGTTTATTATAAAATTTATTGACTCAGGTTTATTAATCAAACAACGAGCCATAAGTGTATGGTTTATTACCATACATCTGATAAATTTTATTAATACTATATTCGAAGTTTGTGGGAAAACAAATAATAGGCCTAACCTTATGTAAATTGAATGACCGAATTCTTAATAAAAACAAGATTTTAGTGATTCAAAATACTACTGACAATCAAAGAAAAGTAAAAGCTTTATATCAAGACTTTAAAATTGATGAATTCTAATTGCAGTAAATTTTAGAAGCTAACTATTATACATGAAACGAAATGATAACAACATCCACAACACACTATTATTAACAATATCAGCTTACTATTGACTAAACTCAGGAGCTATAGTGAGGAGTGACCAATGGAGTTCAACTAAGTCGGAGCATGTCACAGTTACCCTCCCCCAACAACAATAAATGAGGTAGCACAATTTACTACTCATTAACTGAAGTAATAAACATCAATCGTTGAATGCTGGTTTAATATTTCAATGATTAACCGTTTGCCAAAAGATTGAAGGTATGGGCTCGATTCCATGGTAGAGCCGTAAGTGGGCAGTCTTATGGTTACCGTATTAGGATGAAAAAGTTGTTCAATGAATCCTGGATTTCATTGATTATCTAAGTCAGATCGACTAGTGAATATCAAACCCATAAATCTCCATAACATCTAATTATAAATAACATAAGCTATTTTAAAAAAATGATACTAACCTCGTAAGTCACCCGAATTATCCCATTCCAGTGCGTCAATATTATCATCATGTCTATGAGTGCTAGGCAATTTTTTATCTAAATGAACACGAATATCATAAGAAAGGTCACTATCCTTATGAACATGTTGTTCGTTCTTTGACACTTCATCTACAGCACTGTTTTTATCATCGTTATTGTTGTTTAAATTAATTTTAGCAGTCACGATCGACGAAGAATCTGGAGCATCCAGACAATATGAATTTGACTCCAATTCTGAGGTAGATAGTTGTATTTCAGAAAAGGTAGTATCATATAAATCATCGTCCGTTGTTTTGTGTAGACCAACAACGTCTAGATTCGTATGATCTATGCATGGAAAGGCTGACGAAAATATATTTCCTCGTGAATTCCTATAATTATATTGTTCAATAACGGCAGGGGAGGAAAAACTTGATGCCAAGAACTGATGTTCAAGATCCTTAGAGGAAAAAATGGCGATGGGCATCTCCGATACAACTTTTACATCCCTGGAAGTAGGTCTAATTTGATCGAGAGAAGAGCTATAATAAGATACATACGAAACCATGCAGTCTTAAGTTTAAGATTAAGTAAAGACAGAGAACTAGCAACAGAAACTAAATCAGATAGAAAACGAAAAAAAATACAAATACAGTCATTTCGTAAACAATAGGCGGTATAAATGAACTAAATTATGCCATTATTTCACACAATACCAAGCATTTAAAAAACCTAGCAAAATTTGGACAAAAATCAATTTACATAAAACAGTTACTTAGTACAGAAAAGTGCGGCAACTATACGGTCATACACATTTCATGTCTGCAAATTAGAGAGCATAAATTAGAACTTACATAAATGACCAAAATTCAAGAATCCAAAAAGGAGCTACATTGTCTCATAAGCATTGTGATTTTTTCATAAAACTGTAAATGTCGATTTTGGTGGTAATTACGAATATACAAAAAATATTTTCAATCATAGAATGACTGTGACTAAATATATACATAACAACTAAAAGACAGATAACTACTCAGAAAATGAATAACATTCAATTAATTTAACACTTCTATTGGCCAGACATTATCAGCAACAACCTATTGTGACAGATGACCAACTTCCAGGTGAATAAAATAGGAAAAGACACTGGAGAAGGATAGGGTACGCATTGTGGAAATCAGCAAACTGCGTCAAAAGCCAAGTTCTAGCTTGAAATTCCCAAGGTCAAAGGAAATGAGTAAGACCAAAGAACGTGGTGCGCCGAAAATCGGAGGCATATATCAAAAGAATGAATAGCACCTGAGAACAACTGAAAAGGAGAGTCCTGACAGAGGTGCATAGAGAATTCTGGTTGGTGGTCGATGCTTCCCAAGGGGTAACAAGTGGACAGATAAATTTAACGCCTAGTCTTGCAACATTATAACGAGTTTGATATGTGAAGGAGCCGAAGACATTCCATCCAATCACTGATCGATAGAACCTTTTAGGATCTTGACGTGGCTTGTTCTGATTGGGTAACAGTTGAGACTTTTTAATTCGGATTGGATGGATTATAACACTGATTTTCGTTGTTCAGAAAACTATAAATGCACGAATATTTTGTACATAACTTACTCTCCATCTTACTGGAATAAAGTTCCTGTTTACTCGTCTTCTGATTTGCGACCAGGAGGGTTCAAGAGTTCGGGTGCTAAGGTAGTCCGCGACTAATCAAGCATCAAGTACGAGACTTATCAATATGTATCAAACACATTCTGTTTTTCAACCGAAATCAACTTGCAGGCTCTATATCATGAGACTCAGTATCAGTTGAGGAAACAGTAGTACAACAAGATGAGTATCGTGATGACTTGAGTGTTCAGCAATTTGATGGACAAATCTTTGAAATAATAATACTCAATAAATATTCTTTCGTAAATAACCATTATTCTAAAATTATGGTAATTAAAAGGAGCTGATAAATAATTATCTCCGTACCATCGGATTATCTATACTTTCATCATTATGTCCTGTTTGTAGAAATAAGGACTTGTGCATTTTAATATCCTGCAAAGTAAAAAAGTACTATTATTGGTATAGCCAGTAGTTTTGATAGCATCGCACAAATGTGAAATGACTTGTCACGGTTGAATAATCACTAATTATTCCATTACTAATATGCACATTTTTCCCAATATGAAAATATATCCTTGATCGTGAAGTTGGACGGTACGGATTTTAACAATAAATGAAGTTGGATTTTGAATATACATATATCTACTGGTAAGCGAATAAAAGAAATCATATTTACAGAACCCCAAAGAATTAGACAGTAAATTGAAAGACAAATCAATTCCACTATGTAGCATATTTATGCGATTCATGTACAGTACAAGCTTAACTTTTAAAATCTGGTTTAATAGGAAACAATAAAAGACACAGTACTCGAATTTTCACCACAGTCTCTGTGGCAAGAATAACAATCCAAACGGGAATCAGAAGAGAACTAGGATATCAGAAGTTGGTGGAAAAAAATTATAACATGCTACTTCTAAATTACTTAATTAAATCTGCATTTGGTCAAACAACAATGGTGAGGTTGATTCAAATGTCACCGCCATGCATACCAGATTAGATGAAGTTCAGATTAAAGTATCAATAGAAAAACTGAACGTTTAGAGAACTTACACGAAGATTAACAAACAGAATTAAAGTCCAGCAAAGTAAACCAAACGTTACATCAATTTGAAAAGAACAAGTGGAATGAAACAGCTATTTAGATAAATCATAAGAGAAGAGGTGTAACCACAAAAAGAATCTACGTAGAATAAATAGTCCTATAAGTCAAGGTTAGATATAATTGTATGTGTGATCGCGTAGGCGTTAAACATTTGATTAGACGATTTCATGTAAATTACATCAACCTTATTCCATATGAACATACATAAATCTATAAACTAGGAATATAATAAGAAACAAAAGTTGCGTATGCATAATGTAACCAAACACTAGACAAACTCTAAACAAACATAATTACATATAACTATCGATTATAATAAAGTAAATTCATTTATCAAGGATGGCATAACTAAATAATAACTACAAAATTCTAACATTTAACAATCTTAAATGATGAATTCAGGAACCCTAGACTTTTCAGAGATCAGATTTCATATAAAAATGGAAAGTGTCCGGTGTTCACAGGTTCCAATGGCTTCTTGGTAAGAATTAAACCGTGTAGTAATCTGACAACTAAATAAAAAACGGGTTACTACTTTAATTATCAGCATAACTAATGACATATAGTATAGATATTTTTAAATTCTTACTGTAACATAATAAAGGTTGATAAAACAATAAACCAACCATTTAGATCTCAACCCAGAATCACTTGAAAGTAAACGTGATTGAAGGGAACTCAAATCATGATAACTTGATGTATGAATGGTTGCATTAGTACGGTTAGAGAGCTCTAAGGATCTTGTTTGTTCAAAACCCACATCGAACAGACATTCGGATTGTTTTGAGGAAAATGTATGTTCAATATTCTTATCATTATCTTCATCACCCATTTCATTACACCCAACTACAGAAGAGATCGATTTAATTGGTGTACGACTATGCATTTCATGATTCAAGTCTAGAGATGAATCAGTAATTTCCTCTGAATGGGTTGAATCTGAAAATAAAGCGAACAGTGTATCATAGATTCCTCAGCCGTTTGATTGATTGATTTATTTATAATAAAAATTTTGTCAATAATATTTTTAAGTGCTCGGTTTATAGCTACGACTTTTGTGGAAGTGCTAATTATACTACTCAATTGACGAGAGTCCAAAATAAATCGAATGGATTCCAGAACCCCAACACAATGCTTTGGCTGATGAATCACAGTCCCCCCCCCCAAGAACAATGACCGCAAGTAAACATAAATCAAAGATAAAAGATAGAACTGAATCATTAATCTATTTTAGAGTTAAAAATGGGTATTCAGATAGTATCATAAGTCACTAGAAAAGAAATGTAACTGTTGGGATGGATCCCAGAAGCCTCAACGAAGCCTCTAGAACCGGAGACATTCCGTCTAATCACTGATCAACAGAAGTTTCCAGAATCTCGACGTGGCATGTTCTGTTTGGGAAATGGCTAAAACCTTTTAGTCCGGATTGGATGGATTATAATGACGGCTTTGTTTCAGAAAACCAACAATACGGATATTTTGTACATGACACTCATTCTATCTCTTGATAGAATAAAGATTCCTGTCTACTTGTCTTCTATTTTCTGAATCTGCGACCAGAAGTGTTCAAAGCGTTCAGGTGATGAAGTTGTCTACGGCTAGTCAAGCTATCAAGTATGAGTTATAACAGTAACAAGCACAATCACAAGCCGGCTTTTACGCTTTCCTTTCAACTCTAATCATCAATTTAGCTAAACGAATACAAGTGGTTTGAATAATTCAGTTATTTAGAATGAATTAATCCCGGGCATATATTTGATTTATTACATTCTAAACGGATAAGATGACTTAACAGCATTTTTACCATATGACTGTAAGGATTATGTTTATTACTTAGGTCGCTTCTAGTACATTCCAAATCCTATATTATTTACACAAAAAGGATTACTCACCTGGATTAGTGATACGTAAGTATTGGGAACAAATATTATGATTAGTTGAATAGAGTGAATTTGTACTTTGGAACTTTGTGTTAAATAAATTTGAAATGATAAAATCAGCACTAGATTGATTTGTTTCATGACAAGTTAGAAAGTGGTCACCCTCACTTGCGAATCCTGATTCTGAACAACACAGTGAATAAGTATCAGAGGCTGATTCGTCTATCTGATTATTCACTTCAACATTTAGCTGAAATTAAGTATTAGAACAATGAAATTTTACAAAAAATAATAGACACAATAATGAATTCATTTTATGGTGCTGATGCGAAATCACTATCATAAATGTAAATCAATATGAATTAAGTTAATTAATCAATATACACAACCAGAAACATGAATGACTAAAGGCAGTCAGCGCCTGACCATATAGATTTAAAATTGAACAAACATAGGTGAAAAGAATATTCAGCTTAAGACCCATAAACGATTGAAGTCCAAGTAAAAAAATTACTCCAACCTTTTCTGTCTTTATTCCACTGATAGAACCATCTGAAAATGACAGTTCGTTAGATATCAGAATATATTTTTGAGTAAGTGACTTTTGATTACAGGTATACCAAATAAGTCTCCTTTAGTTTATGAATGCCATAAAAGAATTGCAAATGAGAAAACTGTAGGAAATAATGAAACTAGTGATGTGTTGTTATACTTAATAGCGCGACTACAAATAATAAACTTCTTAAACAGAATTAAAGAATTAAAAGTTGGCTTAAATTAACATATTTTAGTTGTACAGACATGTTTGACCTGACTATGAAGTTTTAATTAAGGGAAGTAGTCATACTATTTAACTGACAAACCAAAGTAGATAAAACTGGATGCAAGTCGACGACGGAAATGCTTTAATGTAAATAACCACACAATGTGTTATTTTAGAACACTTTATGAAAGATGATCATTAAACATGAACACAAAATAGATCAATAAGTCGTTAACGAAGAAGAGCTTGGCATATGTGCATTAGTTTAAGTTGCTACACGTTAGCACAAGATCAAATTAACATTACTACTAATAAATATTTCGACAATAAAGAATGAAATGATATGAATGAAACAATGAAAAATACCTAAGATCTAGAAGCGGATAAAGAGTGAATGCATATGCACCTCTGTGAACGATTATGATCAATGTAACCGAATTAAAGCGCGGACCCCAACCAGGTAGTCTGCATCTACCAACACAGATCGGAGCAGCACTCAACGACGTCATGAACTGATACTACTTTGAGTTCGGTTCCCCCAACATTTATTCTATACAACCTCTAGACCAGCCAGTGTTGTGAGTCCAGGTAAAAGGTGGTTAGACATACGCTAATACATATCACAACTACATCAGTTGAAGGTTAAGAACATTATCAGACGATTTAAAATCCTTTGAAATGCATAATCTCGACATTAGTTACTTGGTTAGTCCAAGATACGCCAGAGATCCATAGAAGGCAACTGAGATCTGGAGCCTACACAAATCTTCTATTTTTGTAGCTCACTTCACATCCACAGGTTAATACAAAGTGGACTGTTGAGTAACACTGGTAGACAAATATATCGACTAAGTCATAAGTGACACGAATTGTCAAAAATCAAACGAGACAGAGTGTTCTCGAATGCTGTCCAACGTATTTCTCCGTGGTCCAAACTGTGAAAAGGTTCATGTTCGTAAGGCACATGAAAAGCTAGACTAGAAGTAATCATGAGGACCTGAGTGACCACAGTGTTCAAGAGACAACTTTATGCATTTATTTAGACATAAAGTTCGGTACAAATAAGTACCAAAAATATATGTGCCACACAATTATGAATACAATATTACGAAGAAATAAAGACAGCAGGCAAACACAGAAAAAAAATCAATAAGACGGAAATAGAATTATAAAGTGGGAGATACAATTCTGATAAAAATACATTCATGAAAGATTGCATGCCATCGTGAAAGTCATCACAATTTTATGAAGATTTTAATAAGAAACTGCAGTTGGATAGTCAATGGCTCCCATTCTGATTACGTCTCAAGACAAGGAGTCGTATTATCTCCGGAACTCCGATCAGGAAGTCTAGATGATGTGCCTTACAAGAAAAAATGGTTTCAATATATATGTATATATATGACTTACGTGTTCTGTAGGCATTTTCCGTAGTTTTGAAATTAATGTTGGATGAGAAGAGCGATGATGGAGATCAGAAAGTGATGTTGGAGGGAACGAACTATCTGGATGAGAACATGATATAAATGATGGAAATAATGACTGATTATTTGTAGAGTAATTCGGTATAAGCGTCGGCAAATGTTCGATTGGTGAATGTGAACAACTTAGCCCCTGAAGAAAAGAAAGTTAGATAATTAAATTATAACTTTTTCCCACCATACTACTCTCTAGTATATAAACTATGGTACTATCTTTCACACTAACTTTATTGATACACTTAATTAGACTTAATTTGGTTGGATAATATAATCAATACGCACGAACCCTTACAAACATAACTTTTCTACAAGTTGTGTTGATTCCTTTTAAAACAACTAAAATTTGACCTCTAGATTTGCGTTTGACAAAGGCCAATACATGTGCTACTTTGGGAAAATATCTGACTTTTAACCGACTTTACGTTTATATGTTATAACGAGAAATTACAATGGGAACAAGCTTTGTACAAGAAAAAACCTATGAAAAAAAAATCATATTTCTTTTGTTTTTCAGTTAGAATCCATCAAAATGCTCGTTACTTACTAAAATATAACTCAAACTTTGAAATACCTGTATAAGCAACTCGGTGCAAATAAAGTAATTCACCAGCTGACTATAACTAAAGCGCTCAAGTATTTATCGTGATCCGGTCTCCGATAAGTTTTGCAGTATTGAAAGTTATAGTACTGTTCAAACATCAAGTTGATGTGCTAATGCTTGGATTTCAAAATGACTCTTCTAAATCAACATTGTTGCACATCTTGAATCTTTAGGACAGCTTCGGATTTTAATCATCGTGTACATTTAATCGCTCCAAATCCTATTTTATTTCCATTACGAATTGGACCAAAAATGTGTTACGATAAACTACGCCATTAAAAAGGCTACTATTTTTGCAATTTAGATTTAGATTAATACAATATTCTGTGTATCTGAGTCAACAATTATTGAAAAGAATGAGTAAAATGAACATCAATAAATTCACAAGATATAGTAACCGATGATTACAAAAATCATTGTGGTTATTTGTAGGGTTGATCTGATGTGATTTTATGTACCAATAATTACTAATGAGAATTTAATTAAGCTGAAACTGCATGGTTTATTCAATACAAAATCGTGATCTGAATAATTTACCACTGGAAATTAGCATTTTTGGTATAACTCACTCATAGACACATATGCAAGGTTATAGGTGACGAAAAAAAGATATTTTTATCAAGCATAAATTGTGAAAACGTCAAAATATAGAAGGCTAGTAATAATCCCGACCTACTTACCAGTTGATTACCGGAATTCTTAAGCTCGTACGTCTAACTCAACAAATGAAAATCAAGTCCTCAAGTTACTCAAGAATTATTCTCATTAGTACTCAAAAAATCATAAAAGTACATTAATATGTCAGTGAATTATAATTCAAACATTAAAACTAAAGCTGTATCTAATCATAAGTCTAACAAAGTCATATAGCAGAATACATTTGTATGACAATAAAATACACTTAATAAATAAGATGTGTGGTCAATGACATCATTTCACTCAAAGTACTGGGCTAACCAAACTCGTCAAGTGATACGTACAATTGAACGACATATGGGCAAAAACTACCTATAAATCAGAGATAACTTATGTTTAATGTGCTGTTTTAAAACATGAAGTTATGATTTATGTACTACTTTTGGATCCTAATTGAGTTTATTGATAACATGTGATTTGGGAATTAGATTGTAATAGATGTTCCAGAATACTAAGAATTCATAATTCCCATAAATGAATTCCTAACACCAGTAAATTTCTTAACTCAGAACGACCAAGTTTTAAGGCGGATACATCTATAGTCAGATTACTTGAAAATAATTTCAATGAAGGGACCTGTCTATATCTTATAGAATACTAAGGCATTTAAATGAAAAATGTATGTATTTATTCAATTTATAACCACTAATATGAATGCAAAGTAGATAGGAAGTCAAGATAACCAATGCATTTTAAAACCTTAGATTAACAGTGTATTATAAATAGAGCAAGTGACTCACATTTACAGAACAACTTCGACTTTTAAATGCGTTTTTCCAAAGTTCACGTAACTCCAGATGCAGAATCCAAAGAGACCACCCTTCGTGAGTTAGCTTATTGACATTTTCAGTAAGTTTCGCAAAGAGGAAATCAAACTTTCCATCGAAACATGCATATAGTTTGTTTTCCACACTAAACGCTTGGAGTTGTGAAAGTAGGCAGCTAGAAGCGGAGAGCGTTTGCATAGACCTTTTCAGAAAGATATGCTCCGCCTACATAAATATGATATACACTGAATTTAGAGGTAGGTATAACACAAATTCATTGAGAAGAAATCAACTGTTAAGAAGTTACACTATTTCAACGAACTACACGGAAATAATGTAATAACTGAGGTATTTGGAAACGTTACATAACTTTATAAGAATTGAATGAAAAGCCTGAAGCGCTGGATTGCCCATTTTTACCAAGTAAGCTGGTATTAAAAGCACTTCTAAAAACGGAACGTCTCACACTCCTTCAATAACGTACAGAACTGAAATCAGTCGTAAGCAAAGTAAGACTTTGTCACCTATATGCATTAGTTACACATTAGCACGAGATCGAATTAACAGGATTATAATCAATACATAATTCAATAATAAGGAGTGGAAAGGTATCCATAAAACGATAATAGAATGGTCTAGAAGAAATTAGTATACGCACCTGTGCCACTGCGGTCGACTATAATCAATCACTCACTGTCTTCAATCACTTATCACGATAAGCCGTTTTATATGAATAGTACAAAGGGTCTTTCGTTAGTCTTTTCTCTGTGGATTAACAATCAGGTGGTCCTGATGACTTTCAATAAAAAAAACTTAACATATAACTGTATCTTCCATCTCTAATTTACAACTGTTTATGAAGTATGACCTCTTGTTATAAAGCCAATCGATCAAGATGTATCCGTCTCACGAACATGTTTCAGAATAACAGATGGTATTAATGTCACCTACCTGAGATTACTAATACCTCATGATTAAAATCGAGTTATTTCCAGATGGATACTGGTAAATTCTGTAACTAACCGAATACTGTAGTGATGTGACTCAAAAGACGTTTCTGAAGCAAAGCATACAACACGGCTGGTTACTGTTAGGGATGCCGAATTCCCAAAACAAACATTCAGGAAACTAAGTAATAGACTTCGTATTGGTTTTTGATTAACTCTCATCACAATTATTTTAATGCAGTGAAATAACTTTAGTTGTAATAATCGTTCATGCTAATTTTCTGATATTTATTCAATTGATCGTTTCCTTGAAAATCATTATAATTTTGATGATATATACACGCATTAGTCGTATGCTGTTTTGTTCATCTTTCGGGTTGCTAGTCAATGATATCCTTCTACTCAAGTTGGACTTCTCCTTCCAGTTGGCAGGGTCGGACGCTGAGTATAAGCAGTTTCTTCCTGTGTCATTGGTCGTTGTTCGCGATTAGCCGATAATTGAGTGACTATTATCTCCCAAGCACGAAACATCACTTACCTAGATACATTCAATACTCTTCTATAGTTATGAGCTGTCTGACTACTATATGTGGTTAACATTGATTGATGTTTTACAGACTTCAGAAACAAGAGCTGCTAATATTTACTCCTTAAGTAGAAAAATGTTATTACTCCATAAACATATATCTTCAGATGGATAATTATGAAATCGGAAGTTATAGTGAGTTGTTTACTATTGTAATTTTTACTCACTAAAAGTGACGTTAAATGGGAAAACATACACAACAAATATTCATGACATCACCCAGTAATTAGTTTGTCGTTTTTTCGCTTTTTAACGATCATAGACAGAATAAACTTTTATTTATGTCTGTGGATAGTGAGATAGTGGATTTAGAATAAACGATAAAAAAACATGATGTCTAAAATAAATGATCCACTAATATAAGCCTACAAGGATAAGAAACTAACCTTGAGTATTCCTATGGCTGAATTCAAGTTACATATGCCGCCAAACGGGTTGGTTAGTATAGCCCGTAAGTGAAAAGTTCCTAGTTGAAAAAATGCTAAGTAATTCTACTATAGTATAAGCTTTACAATGTTAACAGAAATGAGGAACATGGAACAAGTGTGTACAGGTCCAACATGCCATACCATACGTCAGTACAACGAAAAGATATGACTAAACTAACAGTAGCAAATAACCAGACATTAACATATAACTATCGTTCTCAACAATGCTTTTGTGCGTATGTTTGTGTGTATATAATAGCTAGTTATTTCCACTTTAAGCAATAGAAACGGACTACCTTAAAACACCTGATACAGAGATAGAATGCATGATATTTTATCATCAGGCATTACGTAACCATAATTACATTCCTCGTTTTTAGGACAATTACTTTCATCATCAAAAGATTTCTTGATTGTTGAAGGCACATTTACGATCAATATAAAACATCTTTATTTTCCTTACACTCAGTAACTAAAATATTACTCTTCCTATAGTTAACCATGGTTTTTTACGCCTGTTATTATGTGGAAGCTATAAAGATTAAGTTGTAAAAATAACAAGATAGCCACTGTTAGAATACCCACATACTTTATTGGGAATATCTTATAACACATAAATGATGAAAAGTACTAAATTATGGGAGTTATTAACTAGAAGGAATATGTATACTGTAGGTTCCTGACTACATATCTCTTCGAAACAATGAGCCCTATATAGTAGGACGACCCAATGAGGAAAGCTGAGGTTGGGCTTAAAGTACTAAGCTATGAGTCTTTGTTTACTGGGGCGAATAAGACATGTGTTATATACTGTAACTCATAACCCAGCAGCTGGGTCCTGAGGTTCGACCACATTAAAAATAACGACCATATCGGAACAGATACAGTGACTGAGAACAACTAAGACTGCCATTTTATATCCATAGGTCTGCACCAATTCTTAATAATCCTAACTAGGATGAAAGGAATATAAAATTTATGAGGTAACCAGCCAAGTCAGTCTATATTTCAACCATTTCTTTAAATATATACAAGAGCAAACAGCAAATTTGACCAATTAGAAAAATAGTCTAAGTTTAGGTCGCCATACCATACTATTATGAAGCGGTCAGATTTTCAAGATTAACATGAAATATGTAATCCAACAGAAATAAATAAAGCAAACGCATATACGGAAGATGGGACTTAAGATTTAGCATAACATAGAGTGGATTCATTTACGCCATTGCAATCTATTTTGAACTATGTCACCGAGTGTCTAGCCAATGCTCGCGATTATCACGCGGACTCCGATCAGGTAGCCTGCATCTACCAGCATGCCTTAGACGTCATGGACTAGTGTCATGTTTTATTTTGACCGTCCTTATATTTCATAGATCCTACTCCTACCCCAACCAGCACAGCACCGTGAGGCATACAGTGGTCAGTCATACGTAACACATGTCCCAACCATCTCAGTCGATGAAGGTTTACGACCTTTTCAACCGATTCGCCATGTTTTACTAGTACTGTACCTAAAACTAATATTACTTATCTGCTAATTCCATGACACACGGGCGATACTACAGAGATTTCTATGATCAAAGACTTAGAGTCTAGGTATGTCTTTCACTTTAATCGCCTATGTTTCGCACCTATTAGTTAAGACAGAGTGGACTGCTGGGCAGAACACAGCTTTCTGTTTAGAGACAGATATCTCACCTACACCACAAGTGATGTAGGTTGGCAAAAGCCAAATAAGCTTTCTGAATCCGTACTGAGATTTCGTCAGACAGCTACACGCCAGAGTTGATAAAACTTTTGAGATAAGTGAAATGGTTAACGTACTTAACTAATTCACTCGCTATGACTAATCTAGGCGATGATGTAGATCAGTCCTAGAATAACATTTTGCATTGAGAAGGAGAGAAACGAATCCAAAATATGCTTGTGGTGTTACTCGTGTTCAGGAAACTACATAATGTACCAAGTTCTACGTTGTAACTAACTGACTGACATTTTTAGCATCTTCACTGAATAGGACTATATCGTTTGCATATATCATATCGACAAGTGGGCTCTCTAGAATAACTATTTGGCGTAAACGGGTAATGTTAACTCAATTAAGTTAAAATAGTATCCACATTTACAAGTGACAAGTAAAAGCGCTTAAACGATTTGTTTCGATGATGTAGTTGAAGTAACAAATTTAATTACACTATTTTAGTGACTTAATGATAATTGAATTTATAATGATAATCACTTCAAGACTTTTCCTTTACTAATTAAACACAGGATTATACTTTAATTTTAATGAAAACTTCATTATTTATTGAAATATATTTTTATATACACTCCGAATTATAAAAGCCCGATTATAGATAGTTAACAACACTGCGATTACCAATGAATAACAAAGTGCATCATTTTCTAAAAAAATAATGAATTACCTAATTCGTGACAGCCAGTGATTATTATTGCTAAACAGCATCTACTTGAAACCCCATAGGCATATATAAGTTGCTGTGAATATACTGCCTGATACTCAAAGTACTTAGCCTATATAAGATTGTTTAGTGAATTTTCGTTTTTAAAATGTCATCATATATTGCTGCTTCCCATAGAATTTACTTTCATATTTCTAGATTTTATAAAACGCTAACTGTTACAGTAATAGCGAAATAACTGAATTAATCATTTTATAGTATTTTAAGTAGATTACATATTTAATCATAGACCTTACGTTGCTAGTAATTAGATTGCAAGCATTTATTCAGTCATTACTATGTTCACAAACTTTTTTGCAACACTTCATAATTACCGGTAACTTGCAATACTACACTTACCGAACCAGCACTACTGAACAGTTTTAACTGATCGAAGTTACCTTTGTGGCTAATAAATATTTGGAAGTCTTATTTACCATAAATAAGGTAATCTAAATGGCTCAATTATCAGAGTAGTCTAGATTTGACAGACAAGCACCAAAACAATCATATAAGCAGATTTCAAAGTCGACTCCTCACTCGACTTTCGCAGATGACCCGTTAGCTTAAACAAACAGTCAAAGACTTCGTAGACTGATGCTAAGTATTGGTTTACCGCTCCTAGCTTCCTTTTATCCTACTCTTAAGCTAGCCAAATCGTGTGACGAGGCAGATAGTGGTTAAGAACACATTCTGATATGCTGTTGGATCAGGCTGAAGCACATTTGTCAGGTAGTCATGTGACTGATATATACTTGAAGTGTAACACACTGAAGGTTTAGTTTTCAAAGCGAATCGGAAGTTCGAATCACTTAGCTTCATTAATTTAATCAGGAATAGTTTGGAATGATATGGTAACACAGTATGATTTTACGTGTCAAAATGATCGGAACAGATTAACAAGTGAATTATCTATCATATACAACACAATACAACAAAATATCAGACAACCGTCTGATTATTTACCATATTATATGAAGACTATACATACCAAATAACAAAAATAAGGGTATACTTACGTCTTCTGGTTAAGCGAAGCTTAGCCTCAGTTTCCTGAAGATCCAGTTCAATATCTACAAATAATGAATAAGGCTATAATGATGTCTAAGGTAAATTTACTAAATCAGTGAAACCTGAGTGTCTCACCTCTTATTGTGCGTTCTGGGTCGTGAAACAAACTAATTGGTTGCACGAAATATGTAACATCACTCCACAACGTTTCGATTTCTTGAAGTCGACTAGAAATATCAACTTCGAGAAAATTTACTGAATCAACTGACTTAATGATTGTAAAATTTGAGGTTTTTCCAGACATAATCAAAAGCTGATTCCCAAGGTAGCGTAAACGATCGAGGTCAACATCCCGACAGTTGATAACTCCAAGATAATTCTGAAAATAAATAATGCTATTACTAAAATTTCTAGATAAAATAGTTGAGAAAATAATAATAATTATTTATGCTATTAAATAAGTCATGACAGGGTCTAGCAGAAGCTACGACACATACTATAAGAACACAGAGAAGCAAAATTAACACAGTAAATATCAACGGTGTAGGAAAATTATTTATTTCATTGAAAATATGATTTAAAAGGAACATGCTAAGCTGTAAATATAAAGTTTAGAATAGCATCAACACCAAACATTAGGAACAATTCATCTAAAATTACTATAACCCATCTACAGTCATGTTATCTAATGTAACCATTGATAATATATCTTGCACCAAAGAGCACTCCTTTGTCGCCAACCTGCATTAGCACAGGAGTAGATCAACAAAGTTAGTGTGCTGAAATAAGTAGGAAATTTGGTTAAATAATGGAAACTGAGTTTCAGAGGGGTAAACATAGATATAAGAGATCATAATTGCCTTTGAGGAACCACTACTCAAGCATTTTACACTCAATAGAATAAAAACAAGAAATAAACTACTACTAACTACAAGGCGGCTACAACAACAACCTGATAAATATTTGTCGTACTTTCACCTTATCAATTCCAGACAGTTGTTGTTACCCAAATCGCTTGTGTAGAAATTGACAATATAACCCATAACCAATGACTTATCTACCAAATTAGTTTACGCAGATTTACAAGTATATGGAGTGACGTCTCCATTTTTTCATATTAGTGCTTCAAAATGTGAACGAATGTATGTAGCCTATACATATTACACATCCCCATAGGTTAGCATACTTACTCTTTAGAAGGGAATTAAGTCCTACCGAGAGCGCCGCATTAAGATCAACGAAACAGGATAGAGAAAACAGTCGGGTTACACTATTGCAACTCCCTCCAAAAGACCCTTGATACTATACTACTTGTGTTGTATTTCAAACTGAGGATCCCAGCAAATAAAATGTAGTGCATGTTATGCTTAATACCAGTGTAAAACTTGCAAACAGCAATATGTACATAACTCGGATGACTGCATTCAATACGTAGATTACACAACAGCATAGTAATAAGAATTTATAAGGACAAGGTTTGAACTTATGACACCTAGATTGAAAACAAAACCCACAATGTTTTTTTACAGGAAGCTTGCATTAGCGCTACTAAGTATAAGGATGATGTGATATGTGTTCTTAAAGCTATATGTTCGTGTGTTTAGAAGATGTGATACTTCATATCGCTTAACATTCAACAATAAAATATAAAGCGTTCCCAGGCGACTGCGACGGAAACCTAGAAAACATTTCGCTTTCGTAGGAGCCAAAAGATTTTCTAGAGCTAATCAAAAGTGGACTCCAGTAAATTGGTTCAAAAATTTATGTAGTTGTGTAAGTACTCGACATTAATCCTGATAATGTAAGAGCTAACAGATACTACATGCTCGTGTCTAATCGAGCACTAATATTTGAAAACAATGAAAATGTAACGAGATTCCTCTAGACATTCAGTGTAGTGTAAGCACCAAGAATTCATCAACATTCAACCTAAGTTCAACAAACAAACCCCATACAGTTCCAACGTCTTGTTATTTAGATGTTGGGTTTTCAAAATGCAGTTGTGACATTTACCAAGCGAACAAACAGAAAATACTCAGTACGTAGTGACGTCAACTAGATAGCATACCTGATTTATATACGTCTCTGAACGACTAAGGCAATCCATACCTCTTTTAAAAGCCATCATACGGATTCTTGATAGCCATCTCTCCAGCTCTTCAGACAGTAAGCAAAACTGAGCAAATAGTTTGGAGAAGACAGAAACTGTTGTATTTTTCGGCCAACAATTGACATTTAAAATTTTCTAAATATTAACTTAGCAATAATAAAACTCTTTACTTTATCCATTAAAGAATAGCACTCATCACGAAGATTGACAAATAATTGCGTCATCAATATGGGAACATCATTGTCCGAACCCATTTCAATGTACACTAGGGAAAAGTAACCGATTCCTAGTCAAAATACATAGGTTTCATATTCGAGCTTCTCAAGATTCTAAATAAAGATGAGAAAATACGTGAAACAATGCAGAACCGCTTCGTTGTGGAAGAAATCGCAATAAATTAACCAAGGACAGAGTGTAAAAATCAAAATAGAAGTACAATTACTAATAACGCGCTGTCTATCAAAGTCAGGCACATCGTGCCCAATATCCAATATTTTTTAATAGCTAAAATGAACCAGATTACTTCTTAGTGCTTTTGTTCAATAGTATCGTGTTCGTTCTTATGTCTTCAGTCTTATCCACAAGAAATTGTTTTGCTCTCCTAATGTAATAATCGTAACGAAGACATTAATTAGGATTTGTTTTATACATTTATTTCCCTTTTACCTGTCTGTAATACTATTTCAGAGCATCTACAGATAGCACAAACCGTGAATGTAGTTTGCTCTAGGAAGCAAGACACATGCATGTATGCCCAAAAGAGATGCATATCGATACACTCCTGTCATGTTTTATTCGATAAACATTATCGAATTTCATTAAAATGCACCTGATTTACAGATACTTATTACTCAACTGGTGATCTATCAGCATGACACTGAATTTGTTCTTCATTTCGCAACCTTTTTTGCTTAGAATACATTGTACCACAAAACCCTAAGCAAACTAGCTTCTCCGAGGAATATGAACATGATGGATCTGCCAGTATGCTTAATTTCGGCATCCAGGCGTGATCAGTATTTTGTAAACAGTATAAAATTCACGCAGTATATGAACAAGTATAATCGGAGAAACTCATAACAATCTTATTGAAATGTAAGAATAAAAATAAGTCAGAATGCGGTGAGTGATAAAGGAAAAATTATATTTTATTGTGAGTAGAATGTCAATTGAAAAGAAACTTCCAGGCTGGCTAGCTAGAGAAGACAAATCGCTTTCACAGTGGTTTCATGTCGTGTCGGGATCTAATGAGGCGGCTTCAGCTAGAAATAATTCATCCAATCACATTTTTTCGTTATTCAAAATTTTTCCTTGACAGATATTGTCTAATCTCGCCAAAGCAATGTTAACATGTTTCCATGTTGTTGAGTATGTCTGCATAATTTTCCGCATCACAGCTATGCTACATATTTTGTTCGTTTTCTCTCAATTTTCA
This sequence comes from Schistosoma japonicum, assembly GCA_025215515.1. Taxonomy (NCBI): domain Eukaryota; kingdom Metazoa; phylum Platyhelminthes; class Trematoda; order Strigeidida; family Schistosomatidae; genus Schistosoma; species Schistosoma japonicum. The sequence continues at coordinate 45,678,902 of CM046061.1, forward strand.
CAGTTTGTGGGCGCTAACTCCGAGGACTTATTCCTGATTGAAAAAAATGCTGACTTCTAATCAGTCAACTATAAGAAAACCGGTTCCATTAAACCAATATTTTACGTATACTTCGAAATTTCATATGTGCACAACCCCCTTTATTTCGTTCCTGTAACCTTCTAAAACTTGGACCTACGTCCTTGCACTGAATGCTCAAGTCTTCTGTGCGTTCAGTGCTGGTCACTTAAGCTACAACTGAACATGACTTGTTATCTTTTAGTTAAAGATCAGTTTTTAATAGCTAAAATAAATCTCCCACACCATGAACTATCAAACATCAAGTGATCAGTGGATTACTAAAAAACGCAAATCCCTTTATTAATGTCTACCATTATACACCATTATGTCTTTCTGCATCGGGATTAGGTTATTTTTGCACATTTTCAGTCACAGTATATAATAAATAATGAACGACATTCTTGAAACCAGGAACATTAATGAGACCTTCCTAATCCCAACAGAAATAGTTGCCATGTGAAAAATATTAGTGTTCTTTGATTACGAGCATTCATAAACGTTTGTTATGCCAATGTGTCTAAGTGGTAAAAAGTGGTCAAATCGTTTCACGTTGTGACGAGACTTAAAAATGTACACGCCTCTTTATTAGGAACGAAAAAGTTTAGATGACGACAAAAATCATGTCAAGAGTGTCAGAGTATTGACTATCAGTTTTTATTTGGCTGAAATGTTGTCTTATGTCAGGCGTTTATATTATCAGAAGCCTAGGATTATAATTTTTTAGACTTGTCTCCCAGTTTCATGTTAAACTGTTTGATGCCGCAACGTTGTTAAGTTTTACGTCGTAAAGCGCCACAATTTTCAGTTAAAAAAATCGTACGTCACAGTTTATGTGTCGAAAAAAGCTAATTGTCTAAAGGGGTCATCGGACGCAGAAACGGTGTGGTTGTTTGTCAGCCTGCATTAAACTAAGAACTCTTCATTTGAATAAGGATAAATATGTATCTTCCTGATGATTCGTAGTGGACTGAAACTGATCAGCTTTTGTTGTTATATGTGCATTTCGAGCGGATTACCTCGATATAACTATTAATCACAAGCAATGTTTAATTTAAATTATGACTGCAAGTGGAATCTAGGATGCCCGTTTTGTACCACTTGTGACTAGTCAGCTGGATATATTTGCATCCCATGGTTGATGTCGGCACTGCTCAAATACATATATGCCCGTTCCACAAGTATGACTGTCTGGACACAGTAGCCTAGTTAAGAGTGCGGTGGCATTTAGCACGAGGCGGACTGAGTTCGAATCTTAAAGTAAACATCAACATTTGGATGCAGGTACATTCACCTGGCGATTCCCGGATAGGCCAAAACGTGCATCCTGGATTCCACTTACCAGCCACAATCCAGCTTAAACATAACCACTTGGATGTTATTCGTACCTTGCCGACGGATGCAATTATCTCATCGCGGATGTGATTTATCAATTATACAATAATCACAGAGATTACATTTAGTAATAGAGGTATTGCTTGGTTAGGCAATTATCCTAATTTACAGAACTTGTCAAAAAGTATCAATGTAAGATATGTAAATAAAATCCGGCCTTACTGAATGAACATTTAATACACTACCCATGACAGTCATTGTAGTGGCTTGTAGAACTGAATGGATCATAAAGTGAGTACTGAATGTTTTTCATTGAAGAAAATTTCTGCAGCACTTATGAATGAAACCAAAGTATAGATGACTATCAACTGCAGTCCGTAGTAAACAACGATGGTTGATTTTGTGCCATAAAACTTGTTTTTAGTTATTACGAAGTCATACAGCTCAAAGACGAAGACAAGCAAATTATTTCACGAATTCACTCATGAAAAAGTCGGCCTACAAACATTAGTGACAAACAGAGAGAAATGATACTTCCAGGTAGGGGCAGTACTTGAAAGCGACAGGTCCTCTTACGAAAGCCGATAATATTCTTAGTAGACAGTCGATGAATTCATGTATGGTTCTGCATTATCCGTGTTTCTTGTAGTTTACATGTCACACCGGTGGTACGAACTGATGTTGATCATGATTCGGTTTGTCAACGAAGTAGAAGCTCTTAGGATGGCTAGAATTAATCACTTTTATGTTTTTGTATTTTGTTGTTGATATCCTTGTAGTTTTTTCACACCCATTTGTTTCCTTATATGAAATCTGAGCTAAAGCCGAAAAAGAATACATGAGCGAGATTGGTATTGCATTTACCATGTTCCAATTTATACTTATGAAATGGAGTAAACATTTGGTATCCCTTTGATTATGGATGATCAACTACGCAACAGTTCACCTAAAGTATAGAAGACCACGTGCAATAACCGTGTAATGTCAGATGTTGTAAGCATAGTAATCAGTGCGGGGTGTATCGCCAGATCCTGTCAGACACGTACACGTAATCGGAGGAGAGAGCAGGTTAACCGGTGTAGTAAGTTTTTAAGAGATGACTGACATGTGCACTGGTGTGGAAAGCTAGAGTAGGCGATCGCTACTTCAGAGTATGTACAGTGGACGGAAGTGTTAGTTATCAGATAAACCCCATAGAATTGTGGGAGTGTTCTGTGTTTGGTGTGTGTGTGTATATTTTCTATCGTACACTTCTGAGCGCACTAATCCCGGTTTATATTCTGGTTTCCAAGAGTACCGATAATATTAAACAGCGTCGATAGAAAAAAGTAATGTGATTAAAGCATCTGTATCCATGTCATTGTAATTTGAATCTACTAACTTTTGAGCTTTACTGAATGTTGATTAAAATTGACATATTGATCAACGAATTTTCGCATATCCAGTTATTGTAATCGCCTTTGGAGTGTAATGTAGGATCTGTAAAGAACTTAACTTTGTGATAAGATGGATGGGATCATTGCGTTATAATGCAACCATTACTTATAGAGCTACTAATGACAAATCATGAATTGTAGTGCGTCAAATCAGCCAAAGATGGAAACATTAGTAGCAAACAGGGTTTTGCCTATAAAGGTGATAGTGTAAACTATCGTTAAAAGTATGGGGAAAACTATAACTTCCTAGCTAGCCACACTGTAGAAAGCTTTTTTTTGAAACACCTGAAAGAGCTCGACTAGAAGTATGACAAACTGAGAGCCTAGACGCAGTGTAGAAACATTCAACTTACAAGCACATATTTAGTAATAAAATAGAATTGCCACAATGTTGGTTGTCTGAGTAAAGCACTTTATTGATACATAATACTGTAGAGTCAGAAGTAGAAATTCACTCTCAAGATTCCTGCTTTTTGTTATACTACTAATCAGGCAATCTGGTATGGTAGTATCAAAACGATTGATTGTTTCAATCATGATAACTCTATTAGGTTATTACGGTAATTAAGCCAAACCATCAAATCAATGTTTCAGATACGATTAAGCCAATATATATTTAGCGATTGTCAGGGCGTCAAATTAATTATTTAATAAGAATTCGACCGCAGTATCCAGGACTTATTCACTTAATAAAAGAAAAAATAACTGAAAACATTCTACACAACACACTCAGTGAAAATTGAAACTTCGCGAGTAATCTTAGCCAACTGTTCATCGATAAGTGAGTTTGTAAGCAGTACTTACTTGGCAAACAAGATTCTCAACCAATTTGCTTTCATCTTAAGTCTAATAAAAAGTCAACGGAGAGTACCAAAATCGCAATTCAAAGCATGGTATCACATTTTTCATATTAAGCACATGTCTATATGCACTGTCATATATATATATATATATATATATATATATATATATATATATATATATATATATATGGGTGACAGAAAATATATGGATACAAATCGCACTAGCTCATCAATCCTGCATTTTTCATATTTCGGCTTGGGACTAGTTAGTATTGAGGCGCATTTACTGCCATACAATAAATAGTCTTCGTCACTCTCGGTTGTTGTACTGAATCAGAATTCAGGACGTAATAACAAGTTTATGCAACAGAAGTATACAGCTGATGACACTCTGAAGTAGTAAAAATGAAGATAATATTCACTATGGGATAAAAAACGAATTTATTGGCATTTGTTTTTAGAGGATTTACTGGAATTATTCAAAATAAAGCATAACTTTTTATTATGAAATTTTAAATAGCCATCAATGAAGCAACAAATCATATGTCATTTGCAAAAGAACCACATATATAAAATAATTATGCTTGTAATGCATAAAATAAACTATCCTCTAATGACAGAACGTTTTCTAGTTAAATAAATTGATAAGGAACAAGTTAACAAAATAAATACAAACGTTTTCTAATAATACAAAGAAAACGACAATTCATATTTGTATAAAAATATAAATTTCGATTAGACAATGCCACGAATAAATAGTATAGATTGGTATACTTTAAAAATCTTGATGCATAAGATGGAGAAAAGTACATAGAGATAACATAGCTTTAACAGGAAAATTCTTGAAGTTTATATCTCAAAGTATAAACAAGATAGTTAAGCTGTTTGTTATCACATTAAAATGGATTTCAACATCGAAAAACTATGATGAAGTGAGATTAAGATCGTCACAAGAAACGAAATCGTAAAATTTATAATTCCGTTAAGCACGTGAACCATGAGACTTAATTATGATGTGATACATATTGAATGCAACATATTTTAAACATGAATTAAATGTAGGTATGAAAATACTAATTTGGCCATGGTACCCCAGCAAAACAAGATGTGACAGGATCTGGAAGTCTGGCTGTAGCTAAGAATGGAGTGAATCTTTCAATGCATTCAACTAATGTAGACCGTTTTATCTGTTCTTTAAACATTATTTCCTCTAAATGAGCTGGAAGATGTGGTAAAATTCGTGCAAATAATCGAAGGAGTGAGATATTTTGTATTGCTCCAGGATGACTCAAAATAGATAGAAGTAGTGTTTGTTGAGACTCAACAGGCAAATTATCAGTCAATTCACACAAAACATCCTTTGGTATTTTCCTACACAATTCATCAAGATTTAAAGTAGTAGAATCGATTTCTGGATGTTTATGACCTTTATTTTCTAAAATGATTTCATCACTGTCATATTCACTACTACTATTACTACTACTGTGTATCACACCGTTAGCATGATTATAAGGCATATCCATATTGTCTAAATGATATGAAATATCCGTAATATTATTGTACTTATTCATTTCATTTGCATTATTGTTAGGTAAAAATGTTGGGAATATGTAAAGATGAATCTATGAAAACAAAACAAATTAGATTTAACAAGGTCTATGGGTGAACGTATTTAATGATCAATGAGTCATAATTTCAGGACTTGGTAGTTGTTTTATGTGAACCAAAGAAATCATATAAGAATTGATTTAAAATCATTATTCATCTGGTCGCTTATAATTCATACAAGCCGAACATAAAAAGAACGTCGGGATATTTATGAATAATTGCAAAAAATATATGACTTTAACAAAGAAAGTCTTAAGACATTTTACTTATGTAACAATCGAGAACTATGAGTGAGAATAAGATTTTTTAAAAAGGGAGAAAGAAGGTAGAAATATGATGAACTAAAGACAGCACAGTAAGAAAAAAGAACGAGATAAGAATTGGAGAATGAGAAATTAATGAAATCGGACTAGATAAATGACAATGAAAATAACCATCAACTAAATAATACAAAGTAAACATATTTAGTATTTTTTTTGCCCTTTCTCTTATTTAGTAACAGAAAACAACACAATATGGGATTCCGTCTAATGAGGATACTGTACAATGTCTGTCACGAGGAAGAATATCGGGTAAAATTAGACGAGGTTCTTAAGATGATTATCAATAATCTCATTCTTCAACTATGGATTTTAATACATTCTCACCATTTCAACTTGATAACATTATATCTCATTCACGAGATGTAAAATGTATATATTTCAAATAGAAACTGATTCTAAGAGTTTAGGTTTTACCTCTTTATTGTTGTTTTTTGTATGGATTTTATGGGTCAGTAGAAAAAGCGGAAAACTTAGATTTCTATTTTCTGTCTATAAACACTTAGAATTAAAAACTTGTAATTTGTTAATCTTATATGGACTTTTGTGGACACAGTATGCCAAGATTTATTACTTCAAATTTTAAGTAAAAAGTCATGATTTAAACTTCAAATCTTTTGTAATGAGCGGGATGAATGAATAATAGTCACTGAAATTGCTGTAGGCGATACATCTCGTCATGTATAAAGAACGTATCAGCAACATATTTCACAAAACTTTAGCCTACCTAAGTTTGATGTGAAGCATGTTTTATAAAGTTGTACGTACAACACCAATTTATTTGTAAACCTCTTTCTTACAAAGGAACAAAATATACAAGATATATCGAAGAGCGAGCACCAGTAGGTACGAAGAAGACATCAATAACAACCAATTAACGTGCCTCCAGATCGTTTTATCAATGACTGGTAGACAATGAGTATAATTCTAAGGTAAACATATTAGAAAGTATTAACTCATGCAGTCTGTAACATAAAATCTACCAAGTTATAATAAATTCGTTTTAAGCAAATGATTAATTATCCAACGATTGAGCAAATAACAATATTTAATTAACAACTTAGGATTTACTTGTATTATGAGCCGACGTCGAAGTAGCCAAGCAATTAAATTTATCTTCTCTGTTAAAGGTAAATTCGTCCATGAAGTGTTTGAAGATCGATTTTGAACATCTGCATCATATTGAAGGTTATCAATGTTACAAGTGGATGAATCAAAATGGTCTTTAAGTACGAAGCATGTTGAGAACGACGTTAAAAGCTACAAGTTATGAGTAAGTAAAAATAATAAATTGATAAATGAACACAAATGTCACAATATAATATATATATATATATATATATATATATATATATATATATATATATATATATATAAGGATATTTATGCAGATGTGTTAATCAAGCAAATATTGGCATTCATAAAGTACTGAGCAGATATTTCTTTATAGTCTTGAAATCTTCAGCTGTATGAAGACTGAATAAACATAGGACTGGCTTTACCAAATTAAATGATGGCTTTAATTCTATCTATCAGCATTTTCTGATAAAAATAACACTATAATTTAGTGTCAGTTGGTTTTCAATGTATTAAGTGTTATTAATGAAGTAAATAAGACATTTTACATAAGAGATATGACCACTAATTCAAAATTTCGGTAAAAATTTAACAGATTGTACTTAAATGTAAACCACTAAAACAAAACTCAAAGGCTTAAATGTTCTAATGCAGCATGGATATGCAGAATTTTAGTTCTTAACGAAACAATGGGTATTCGCTAATGCGGAATTCGCAATAAAACAAAATTTGTTTGAAAGCTTTCTTTTTTATTTTTCGGATTTCATCTATCTGGTATCAAACAGAAATCAAAATGTTTCAACGAAATCCAAAGTCGGTCAAATTATATAAAAGTATTCGATTCAAACAGTATTTTGAAGCATAAACATACGGGGCATAAACATCGAAAATTCTAAAGGGACTTTACGAAGAGAGACAAAACTAACGAATCAAAATTTCGAAAAAGCTCACTTAGCATTGTTATGAAAACTATAATAATTATTTACCTCAGCGAAATTGACGTCCGGAAACGATGTTGCGAACTGACCGATTAACTGAGGTGTAAACCATGCTTTAGAGTGAGGTGCCAGTACGTATATATTATTCGCTACAATTGGATAAACAATCAGTGCATGACCACGGTAAATTAGCCATAAAGCCAAATTTAAACAATGAGACTGAGAATGAAACTTCTGAGCTAAATTATACAAGCTAATTGTTGGTGACAAAGCATTTACGAAGCTACATCAAAAGAAACGAAAACATAGGCATAAATAAATAAGAATAAAATCGAGAAATAAGAACATAACAATGAGAAAAAAAAGTAACTAACTAATGAATTGCTGATTAATATTATTATAGAGTAAATACAATAATTCAACGTATTATTAGTGTTATAATTTGGCGTAATCACGTGAGAGTAAATAAATGTTTGATTGTTTATATTATTCAGGATGTGAATTGTCACGCTGTTGATGTGAGATTTAATCTTAGGATTATAGAGAAAAAGATAACTAACGTCTACAGTCTTAAAGTAAACAAAACAGTTAGTTGTATTTATGAATTCGAATAAAACAAGAACAATTGACGCATAATAATATGAATTTACATTTACTTCGTTGGCTCATATCACCTGTATTGAGACTGCAATTTTTATTGAATTATAAAATAATAAGTAGTCATAAAGACTGCAGTAAAAAAACATAGCATTGACGTGACACAGAATATTTCATCAATATAGGGTTCGCTAAAATTTATTGAAAGATTGAGAAACTGTAGTAGATGTGTGATTACTTGGAGTTCAAAAATTGATAAGACGGAAAAGAATAGGAAAATTCAAAGAAATTTTATAGGAAGTCGGAAAATTTGATATGCAAATCGAATTAGTAATGACTCAATTAGAAAGTAAAAGCATTGAAGATACTTTGAAACAGAGTAAACAAGTGAATAAAACATGAAAGTTTATTGCCTGATCAAAACAAACTATTAGAAAGTATTTAAACAAACAAAATTTACTAAATATATATACACTTCAAAAAGTCTTCGAAAATTTTTGTCTCACATTCATCGTTAGTATTCCATTTAGTCTCGACCGCGTCCCTAACTTGACGTTGTGGTCGAGCTTGCCTATGGTAATGACTCCGTCGGGCTATACTGACTGGAACAATCGTTCCTCAAGGTCCTACCATGCCAGGTACGTCGGTTGAACGGTCGTGAGAACAAATATAAGGTCCGACGACTAAGTCGTACTGCTGGCCGCACAAAAGTGTGATGATAGTAAGGTCCTTTCTTCAGACAACCAGAATAACAGTGATGCTGTCTTTCCACACAGGGAGGGTGGGGTTAGAAAAGGTCAACCCTAAAAATGCACACCTCACCTTACTCCACGGATTTCCATCTACGACAGTAAGGCCTTAACAAGTATAGAGCTACTACAACAAAAATCTCGCTCAAAGAAGCCGTGTGTGACCAGCTGCAAGAAGTTGTCCGTTTGGAAATGCAGTCACTCGCCCAGGTCGTTAACACCAGTCTTAACCCAATTTGCTTCCAGGTACATCAGGAAGAAAAACCCTTCCACAGTGTAGGCAACTGAAAACAGATAACTCCCCTCATATCTCTAACGACACACAAGATCACTGTCATTCTAATCAAACCCCTACTTCTATTCCTAAGATTTATCCTACCCCTACTTTTAAGCCCAAATCCCTATCTTTAACTTCCTCTTGTATCATCAGTGCCAACGATTCTAGCCCACAAAATAAAGTCCTGAGTCTAATAAGACCACGCTCCAAACTCCACATAGGTGCATTCAATGTACGAACCCTGTGTTAAGTAGGGCAGCACGTCTCCATAGCTAAGACATTGGAATCCCACGCCGTTGATGTATGTTATGTCTCCGAAACACACATACATGATCCTAGCGTGGCCATTCACTTAATCTCACCTAGTCAGAATGAAGAACCTACACGGTATATCCATCGTTTATCTGGCGACTCGTCAGCAACTTCTCATGAACTAGCCGGTGTAGGTATTGCGTTAAGTATGAGGGCAGAACAGGCATTTCTCGAATGGATTCCTGTCGACAGTCGCCTATGTGCCGTCCGACTAAATGGTTCAGTAAGAACTTGAAAAGATATGGACACATTCCGTTGTCTTTTCGTTGTTTCTGCCTACGCTCCCACTGACTGGAGCCGGGTTAAGTGAAAGATGAATTTCACAGAAAACTTTCTAAACTTTCATCCTAACTTGTAACCTCAAGTGGTTTCCGTCAATGCTGCTCACTCTCTCCATTTTTGCTTAATTTCATAATCGATTTACTGTTGAAAATTACAATTTCATTCTCTGACTTTTCAGGAACTGATTTTCTACCAGGAGATCCATTCATTGACTTAAAATATGCTGATGACAAAGTCCTGTTTGGCGAAGACGCTGATAAGATGCAGAATCTTTTGACAGCAATAAGCTCACATGCCACCATGTTCGGAATGCGTTTCTTACACTGTAAATGCAAACTATTGCTCCAGGACTGATCTTCGTCAACACCTGAGCTTAAGATAGGGAATGAAGCAGTTGAGCACATCGACTACTTCACTTATCTTGAAAGTCTGATTAGCTCTGATGGGTTGGTCTCTGATGCAATCTCAGTACGAATTCTAAAAGCTCGTTAGGCTTTTATCAACTGACGTCATCTACGGCGTAGACGAGGTATTTGTCTGTCAATGAAAGGAAGATTGTACTGCGCAACAGGTCGCTCTGTCTTACTGTATGGATGTGAAACTTGGCTATTAAAAGTAGACGACACTCAAAGGTTATTAATTGTTGGCCATCAATGTTGTCGAAACATCGCTTGCGTCAGCTGAGATTACCCAGTAAGTAATTACAAGGTTAGACGACGAGTGTTATGCAAGGTGGTAAACCAGCCAATGAGGTTATGAATGCTCACCGACTGAGGTAATTGGGTCATGTGTTTTGTATGCCCAACCACCGTCTGGCTCAACGCGCGATGTTGGCTGATATTGAAGCAGTATGGAAGAGAGTTACAGGTGGCGGAACTAAAACATGGCATCAGTCCATGAAGTCACTGACTACTGGTTTGAATCGTGTCGGTAGCTGCAGACTGCCTGGTTGGGGTCCTAGTGAATAATATAACCAGTGGCTAGAAACACTGAGTGACATGGCCTAGAATCGGTCACACTGGAGCAGATGTATTCACTCATTGTCCTTCCTTAAATCGTGAGCTTTAAATTATTCCATAACTTTCCACACTCCCTGAACCATATTCTATATGTTCACACTGCTTGTTACCATTATTATTATTATTGAAGTAACTTCACTAATGCAATGTTAATCTTGCTGTGCTTCTGAGGTATGGCAACTTAAAACCGATGCACAAATGTACCTGGTTCTATGTTGATCATACATATATACACACACATAAACATACATGCATGCATTTCACTTAATATGTGTTTGGAAAGCCTACTTTTTGCAATAATGGCTGAGCTTATGAACAACGTTCCTAATGTTCACTAAGTAGAGTACTGCATATAAGTGTAATTTCCACTAACGATTTCATTTTAAGTATTAACTTTTGTGTTCAGAATTCTTATTTAGAATATTGGGCTGCGCAACACTGGACATGCTCACACGTGGTTTAAGTAACTCTAGACACTCAAAGAGAAATCTCTAATGAAAATCTCGCTCTAATATAAAGTACTCATTTACTAAATAAGCAAAATATAAACGAAAAGTGCTGGATGATATACAGTGAATATTTAGGACTCTGCGTATAACCTCGGTTAAAAAATGATAAATGCTTGAACTCGTTTGGTGAAATTCCAGTTTCCACCAACTAAATATAACTGATAATAGTCGCTACGGAAAACCTAAAGAATGTTAAGTAGTGCGTTATAGTATTGTTAAAACAAAACAGGATTCACGAGTTTTTCATTAGAGGGAAACAATTCGTTTGGATGTGATTTTCAAGACAAAGTGAAATTTGTGGAAGAATAATAAGGAAACCTACTCTTATGAACAATTTTTGAAAAGAAAATGTACATAGTAAAGTCATGCACTCAGTATCTCAAGTGTTCAAAACAAATCTAAAAGTTTTACAATATTCTATTGCCTTTTTTATTTAACACCAAAATATGATTTTTAAAAAATAATGAACTAATGCCACTAAATATTAGATAATAGTACTGAGGAGAAGAATGAAGTAAAGTTATCAGTCAATGATGAAATGGTGAATACTTGGAACAAGGTATAAATTAAACTGACTATCCTTGTGCATACTTTGAATAATTATTCATCATTCGAACACGAATGAGATAAAATTATATTCAGAAACATTAATCACAGAACAACTGCTTTATTAACAACAACACAATATGCTAGTAGACCAGCGAAACTTTAAATTTTCATTACAGAAGATATATCCACCATTCAAATAACATAAAAAGACTTATGATAAACTAAATATTATTTAGAGATAATAGTACTTCATTTGAGTTGTAAAGAAAACTAGAGAAGTTTAAAATGAATGACCTTTATAACAAACTGTAATGTAAACTGAATTCAAAGACAAAAAAAGTAAATGGGTGTTCAAAGGGCTTTTTAAAGTAATTTGTCATTATTAATCAAAATAAAGCTGAAAATTTTACTTACACAGAATTTACTTTGATATCAAAGCGAATAACCTAACAGAAATGTATCGAAAATACTAGAAGAGAAACGCGCAAATAAGACGAATTCAATGGAAAGCTAGTAATATTCAAAACCAATTCTGTTAAATTTTTTTGGGATTCCTCAGTATTATACACCCATCATTTATTTTGTTAGCAAATTAACACATTCTAGGATGTGAGCATTCACAAAGTAAGAAATAATTTTATCTACTTGAATACTAGGAGAAGGTAAATATTAACGAACAGAAATAATGCCAAAACGTAACAGGTGTTTGATGATTAATGGCTTTTTAAGGATTCTATCGATTCATAACTGACGAGTCAAATATATAACTCTAGGTAATGGTGCCATAACCCTGCATTAACTAGAATAGCTGAAAATGGCGAAGTTCAAACTAAATGAGAATATTAAGGGGGTTGTTGTGGACATAGGTAATTTGTCAATGTTGATATCACGAATTGATCTAAATCAGACAACTATTGATCACCTGGAAGCGCTGGACAGCTGTTTCGTCCTTGTATGGGACTCTTCAGCAGTGTGCATTCACGACCCCATTGGGACCGAACCCAGAACCATCTGGCTCCGCGACGAGCACTTTACTATTGGACCACTGATCCGGCTTCTAACGGTTGATGTTTCTAATTCAGTCAATTTGTGATACGTTTGCGCGACCTCATCCATTGTCAACGGTGAGTAACTGCCTCACACCCGACACGGTTGAACTTCACCGGTCACGTCTTCACACTAGAACTCCAGGAGTGGCCTGTGGAGTTCAATCGTGTCGGGTGTGAGGCAGTTACTCACCGTTGACAATGGATGAGGTCGCGCAAACGTATCACAAATTGACTGAATTAGAAACATCAACCGTTAGAAGCCGGATCAGTGGTCCAATAGTAAAGTGCTCGTCGCGGAGCCAGATGGTTCTGGGTTCGGTCCCAATGGGGTCGTGAATGCACACTGCTGAAGAGTCCCATACAAGGACGAAACAGCTGTCCAGCGCTTCCAGGTGATCAATAGTTATCTGATTTAGATCAATTCGTGATATCAACATTGATAAATGAGAATATACTTTGATGTACTATCTATCACATTCAGTGTAAAATTAATAATGCTGAAGGTGTTCCAGAATCGGCCAAATTACATTATACATCTTATCAATGGCTAACTTTTATGCATTTAGCCCAAATACTATATTTTCAGATATTTATACGCTCTTTGAGATGTTTATGATACCCCGTAAAGGGTTTAAGAAATCAGTAAATTGTAAGTCTTTATAAATAACGTGACAAAATGAATTAAACTGAAACTGACGTTGTGACTTGATTCTTTATTGACAATTGAAGCTAAAATAAAAGGCAATTATGCGAATAAATAATTGACACTATACAAAATACAAGAATTTATGATGTTTCATAGATAATTATACACTTAAACTTTATGCTATACACATTCAACTTATTAAAACAAAAGTATTAGGATTGAAAGATGAATTACTACGCAGCAATTTACTTAATATATATTTTATATTATTATAAAGTGAACAGTAACTTTTTAAGAACATTCTATTTTAAATACAATAAAAACGTTGCGTGTTGAAAATATGGAGACTAAATTGTGCAGAAAAAAGATGAAAGCAAAACATACATACAGACAACATTTCTAAAGCATATGTACATACGCACATGTAATCCAGATAAAACCTATGCTACATTCAGCGATTGTTGAAAAATAGAAGTTCCGTAGGAAAAAAGTGAGAGTAAAATCAGGCAAATACATATATATATATATATATATATATATATATATATATATATATATATATATATAAACAAGCTTTATTGGATTTTATTCTCTTAACAGTGAAATAAACTACAGAATACTTTATCAATCTTCAAAGACAATGAATAGTAGCAGAAACATTCTAACTTACAACGTTAACAAAACAGAGCACAAAACTTGTTTAGAGTATCAATTACCTAATTTATTTGTTGCAATCTTTGGATTTTTGACAATTATATTTGGTAGCGCAGGAAGTTTATTGACATTTGTTTATTTATTCATGTTTCGAAAAAATTCCAAAGTTGTCAGTGTCAGTAATACAGTTACTAGAAGTGAAAGAATGAGTAATAGCAGTCGGTCAAGTGGAGATGGTAGTGATATTCAACCAAAACAGAGTAATTTACGTGAATCAACACAGTTATTAATGGCTTCATTAGCATCAGTAGATTTTCTTGGTCAAAATATCAGTTGTCTACGGTATACAATTCTTGCATTAAGACAGTATGATATAAGATTATTTTATACAGATGCATTTTGTCGAATACAGTTATTTGCTGAATATTGTTGTCAAGATAGTTCAGCATGGTTTATGTGTACAATGACTGGTGAAAGATTTTGGCTACTAGCAAAACCAACATCCGCTTACAGTATGAATAAGAAACAAATCAAACCAGCAGCATTATCGCTAATAGTATGTTCTTTAGTTATATTTGGTAAAAATGCAGTACTCTTGGCAAGTAGTCAAGATGTCTGTGCTGAAGGTTATACAGATAAGACGTTTTTTCTCGTTGATTTAATCTTTAAATGTATAATCCCATTTATCTTACTAATGACCACAAGTGTTGGTAATTTGGTACTAATGCATCGCCAATTGATTAAAATGCATTCTGAACATATGACAATTAGCAAAGGATTATCCATTGTGACAATGAGCCGTAAAAATAAAGCGAAACTACCACCGACGACAGCAGCTATGTGGGAAGTCATATTTGCATGCCGTATGATGATCGTATCAAGTATCGTATACATTATTGGTGCACTGCCAATTAATCTGTTTAAGTTATCTTTATCAAATTTCAAAAACGTACTTACAGCAAGGGATATTTGTTCAGTGACAGATATTATCTACAATGTTATCAATATAATGTTTTGGACGTGCGTTGGTTTACGATTTTACTTGTATGTATTTAGTTCACCAAGAGTAAGACATGATATGTTTTCAATATGTCGAATAGCATTAGTTAAACTACATTGTTTATCACCGATAATTAAAAAATCGAAAGAGACAAAAACATCACAAGCTAAATCAGGAGGAACAACTGAAACTAGTCGAAGTCAAAATACTGGAAAATCATAGTTGAATGATAGTTTCTATTTCCAGAAATGCACATTTAATTTAATCTAATCGTGTACTTACATTTACTGGAAATATTTAAAATTTAATTGACCTCTTTCAAATTTAGCAGACAGTTGAATAATCGCAAATAATTAGTAGTTGAACATATATTATTTTATAATAACAAAGCAAATAATTACTAAACACTTTAAGATTAGCAGAGATCATTTATGGACCAAAATAACATTTTTTTCCAAGTAGTACTATAAATGTTAGTATGAAATGAAATAAATATTCGACAAGTGAACATAATGCATTTATTATTCTATATTATAAACAAAAGATCATAATATAATGAACATATAATTTAACTAATCAATTTATCATCTATTTGTTGCTTGAAAATTACACGAATTG
The DNA here is from genome assembly GCA_025215515.1 of Schistosoma japonicum. Classification (NCBI taxonomy): domain Eukaryota; kingdom Metazoa; phylum Platyhelminthes; class Trematoda; order Strigeidida; family Schistosomatidae; genus Schistosoma; species Schistosoma japonicum. The sequence continues at coordinate 45,694,737 of CM046061.1, forward strand.
TGATATCACTAAGGTAAATGACTCTGTTAAATTTATTTTTTTTCTTTAATGTATAAATTAATTACTAGATAGGTGTTATGTGCAATAAAATTAATATATTTAAGAATTTATTTATATTTTTGGTTGTGACAATCACTAACAGTATGAAAATAAGGAAGATGCTGATTTTTTATTACTCAGGAACACAATTGGAACAACTTAATATTGTCAAAAATCACACTGAAGGTCAGAAGGTCTTTGAGTATGTATGTTTCTCATATAGAACAATACTACAAAATGATAATAAGAACAAAAGAAAATCAAGACCTGTGACGAAACCACACTTCAGATTAACCTAGTGAAAAGAGACTAATAAAAAGGAGTTTAAATAAGTGAAAAGAACAAGTGTAACATTGCTAGACAAAATCTTAGTTTTGAAAAATGTTTAATAAAAAAATAAGTTGAACTAGATTATGAAAAAAAATAAATATAATGTCCAACACTTACACTTCGAAGAATGTCCTGTTAAATCGTATCTTTATTTTTTTATATGAAACATACGAATCATAACTATACACTTAGAAGCGTGTGATTTTGATTACCTATAGACTGACTACGTTTACTTGTGCGAAGTATACTTGAATCGTCAACGTCAGATGGTGTTTTGCTTTCTCACTTCTAAGGCAATTTCGACAGCATCTTATGTAATGTGGTTTTGCTTCAATGCTAGTTTTCGAAATTTAAAAACTGTGTTCCGATTATTTCAAGTGTCGAAGTTGATTACAAGGCATGAGATGGTAAAATATATTACTGCAACTAAAGTTTTTTCAAAACATCAAGTTTTGATGGATCTTCATTTCTTAATGAAAAGCCTTGAAATGTGAATTTCCCATTTGTACTCATCACAATAGATAAAGTTTACGCTTCACATGTTATGGAATTATGTATCCAAGTGAATTCTACGTTCACAGTGAACTAAGATAATAAGCGATGTCTGGAGTCTGAAACAATTTGTTATCATGTTTATCAGACAGTCTTTTTATCTCACATACATTTGACCTTCATAATGTAAATACGAATTTACTTAAATTACGTAAGGGAAAACCAATTTCGGATGAATAAGTTGGGCTCAATAAACGCGTCTTCCAATGATACATGAAAAAAATAAGATTTCAATAAAATGTAAAAATAGTGTAATTGAAATTCCTAAATAGACACTTAACAAAGAAGTGGATTAGCGAAAAAAGATATTTCATTCCCATTTAGTTCTTTATTAAGATTCTATACCGCATCGCGATAGTTTAGTGGATAAAGTACTGAGATTTCAGCCAATATGTTGTATCCCCAAACTCTCCATTCACCTCCAACTTGAGCAGCCAGGTAAATATCGTTAATGTAACAAAGGGCGAGTTATTTGTGAACATCAACACTTGGGATACAGACACATTGAGCTGATAAGTCCTAAGTAGGACGAAACGCCCGTCCTAGATTCTACTAGACAGACACAATCTAACGATTCAAACTTGTGAACTACAACTGCATTAAAGTAATCCACTCAGGGGATGTACATATAGTAACAGGGACTGATCATTTACAGTTCATAATAAATCATTGGGAGGCTACAAAATACATTCAAATTATAAAATAAATGATTGTTCGAAAGTGTTATTTTATTGCCTACGAATATTAAACCAAAAGTACTAAGTATTAGTTATAATTTTCTACTTATATATTAGCATGTAAGATATATTTTTCATAAACAAGATAGATTAAAAGTAGTGCTATACTGTAAACTAACCGAAAGTTTCAATACAGATAATTAGTTCTCAACTCAGTAAGTTAGTGATATCTTATTCACCAAAACAGGGCTGATTCTAGTTTAAATTTCGACAGAAGTAGTAGAAAAGTACTATTAAATTGTTTCAAAAGACAGCAAAACACCAATTCAGAACTTTCTGATCTTCAACAGTTCTTTAATTGATGATAAAAATGACATGCAGATCATACAAAATTTTTCCCAAAAATACCTTGATCTGTATAAGGAATTATATCATAAGTATGATTATGATATAAGCATGACAGTAACGAATGACTGCAACATTTATGTATTATAAAGTGGACATACTCTTTTAGTGTTGGATTAATATCAGTCGGGAGATAATCTTTGAGTAAATCACTTTTCCTCAGTAATAATAGCAAAGCATGATATGGTCGTATTTTATCCATTGCATTCCAAATAGCCATTGGTCGAACAGCTACCATGCACCTGGAAATTCCATCATTATTGCTTAAACAATAAGCTTTATGTGGCAGACAAAAACAGACTGGATAAATTTTGTTAATCTATATTATTGAGTTGAAAGCAAAACGAGAAAACAAAAATTAATAAGAAATGTACCTTATAAAAAGGAACAGTTATTAACAGTAAACTCTTCTGTCATTGATTATTGTATGATACATATTTTAACAATTTACCAAAAAATTATGATCACACATTCAGTTGGACTTCTATAAATTAACATTTCACAACATTTATTCGAGTTACTGTGTTTACGTTTACACTCATGAATTCGTGTATTACAGTTATAACTATTTGTATTAAATTTAACAGTAGGTAACTATTAAACAATAAGTTAATACGTAAAATTGATATCGAAATGAGATACAGATAATTCAGATAATGGAAACCAACAGCTCATGGTCTGAAACACATATAAACAGATTGCAAAGGTAAAAGGATTACAGATGCAATCAACGGAAACCAAAGAACTTTCAGCAAAATAAATTTCCAAGCATATTGACTGAAATAATGAGTGAGGAAATGAACATGTTAATAGAACGAATGTTTTGTTCTATTTATACTGTAAATAATGAATCCATCAACGTTTTTACTGAATTCGTTCCACATGATCAATAGATTCCTATGTCCCTAAATTTCCATATTAGGACATACAGCCCAAATAGTCTTGACTGATCAGATCCACAATTCAAATGATTATTTCAGAAGACTACAAGCCAAATTCCCATACTTAGATATATGCACAATAAGGGTATTTTTAATATACAAATTATGCAATTCATTTGTAGTTGTTCTACTGTAATTTATGAACAGTAAAAGAAACATAATCTACTCAGTGAGTTAAAACAGAGTGTACAATTAGACCATTATCAATATACTATAAAATAGCATTTTCGTAAGTATTTATCAAAAATGTACAAAATAATTCGCATTTTTTAACAGTAAATTTTTCGGGTAAAATAATGAACATCCCTATGATACAACATATTGTTTGTTTAGTGCATTTACCTTTTTGCTGTTTCGACAAGCAACAGTTTTGCTATTGATATATCGTAACTAACTCACTGGAAGATTAATGATTGGGAGTTAAATAAATATCTGTTTATCAACAAATAAGATATACGAAATATCATCACAAAAATGAGAAAAAAAGCCTTAGATATGCTTTTGATACTTTGTCTTAGAAAATAATATCATTTAAACTTGAATATGTCATTTAACGTTAGCAACAGAGAAGCTAGAACTGATAAAAATGGGCAGTTATAAAGCAGTATTAAAAGGATGAGTTAAATATATTAACTAATGCTGAAGTCGTTTTTGTCAAAGAATTCTCTAAGTCGTTACATATTACACCGAGTGAGTTTAGGGCTAACAAGACTTCCAGAAAAATTCCTAATAGACCGAGATCACTAGTAAAGTCAAGTATACAATGCCGATGCACGAAGCCTAACAAACGTTGCTCATGCGTTGTTCAGATTTACTAAATATTTCAATATTTCAGAAGTAGATGTGTATTCAACTTTAGTTCTAAGTGTTCTAATCCTTTTGAAAACATAAGCTGAATAAACTAGCAAGATAACATTGTGGGAATAAAATATTTACTCACCTTAACGTTAACATGACCTGTTTTACAAACTGAATCAAGTATACTTTTTAGTTCAGCGCATAAAGATGATATCTGAACCAATTTTTCTAATGGATTCATCGTAGTTACGTTATTCAGTTTCTCATGGAAATCAGAGTTATAAGGAATGCTATTTGCAGAGACGTTTTCGTTAGTTGGTTGATTTACACTTAGTGAATGCAGTACCTTATATTCACTGAATTCTTGGTCGGCATTAGAATTACAAAAATTAACATCTTCATCAGAATTGCCAACTTCTGACGTTTTTACAAAACGTCTATTTGGAAATGACTGGGACGTTTTGGAGAAATTTGAAATATCTGATATATATTTGTTAGCGTTATAGTCCGGTGTCGAGCTACTAGACCATAAATTAATATGAGGCGCATTAGAATACTTCTCCAGAGTGGAAACGATAATATCTCTTTGATCTCTAAGGTAATTAAACACTAATTCTGCACGTCTTATTTGAGAACCAATCTAGAGGTATTGAAGAGGAAACGGTGATAAGTTAAACCTTGTTAGAAAAATCAAAGAACATTTAGAAAATATGCTTTCATATGGAAATCCTAAAAGCGATTATTAACGTAATGAAGCACGATGCAGCTGTTCTTATCAAAAATTTGATAATTAGACTTTCAGAAATAACCTACATTATTATTAGACTAAGAACAGAAATTAGTATTATCAGTGAAGCAATAATTATAATTAGGTTGGAACAGAAAGCTACTGAATTACCAAACTACTGATTTAACAAATCAGCAGAAAAACTAAATGACTAAGCAAAATTTATATACAACATGACAACCATGTCCTTTATGTTGCTGTTGTTTAGGTATGGGACACGTGTATATTTGGTGTACATGACAGGTATCAACAAACCAACAGATAAGTATTTAATGTATTAAATAACGTAATGAACTAAAATTCATTATAAGGAGACTGCTATTTAAGATAGAAATCATATATCATACCCAGTAATCACATTGTTAACAAGTTCAGTGTATAAATGTAAATTATTCAAGTTAGTTAGTCATGTACAACGCAGAACCATCTACAATTGTGCATTGATCCAAGTTGTTACACCACATTAGCATAGAAAGATGAATACTAAAGTAGCAGGGGTTGAATTATATCAGTGACAGTAAATAAAAAAAAATTAAATATAATGAATATTATTTTCAATTGTTTAAAAAATCACGTGTTTATCAAAAACAAAGACGTTTGAACGAAGAATATTCTTTTCGATAGATGCTCATCAGGTTCTACATTTATTAGTTCAAAAGTATTTTCCTGACAAAATTAAAAAACGGACCACTCGCACAACTTATTGGTAAATTGCCATTCTACTGCCGATACGTAGATGACACATTCATCCTTTGCAAACAGGATATTAGTCGGTCTGATATTCTCAGGCAATTTAACGAGGTTCACCCGGCTATTAAATTCACATGCGAGGGAGAAACTGATGGCAAAATAGCATTTCTAGATGTTCTACTCACAAAAAGAACAGATTACTCATTAAGAAGAAACATGAACAAGAAAATCACATGGATAGGACAATATACAAACTTCCTTAGCTTAGTACCTATACAACATAAAAAGAATCTGTTGAAAACCTTGCATTCTAGAATAATGACGATATGCTCTCCTAACACGGTTGACGAAGAAACGGAAGCATTGCATAAAACCCTGAGGAAGAATGGCTACCCTATAAAGTTTATAAATAAACATGCCATCTCGAAAGCAAGTAGGAAGATGATTCAGATCGTAGAAAGAAAGCCGATATTTCTGAGGCTAGCATTCAGAAGGGACGCGCCCAGCGAAATGCTAACGTTGAGGTTACGCAGCTCCATTCGGAGAACTTTTTACGCTGGAAAACTGCAACTGGTGTTTTATACCCGCCCCATGGTGATACCGAGAATAAAGGATAAATTCACCTAAGCTTGCCACTTCATTTTGTATCTATCAGTTCAACTGCTCCTGTGGAGCAAGTTACATTGGCAGATGCTCAAGGAATTTACTCCTCCATGCTCGGGAGCACGACGATTTAATGTGATTAATACATATGTATTCTCCCTCTGGATGTGCATTTCCATATTACTATTATTATTATTTTATTTATTTATTTATTTATTTATTTATTTATTTATTTATTTATTTATTTATTTATTATTATTATTATTATTATTATTATTATTATTATTATTATTATTAATCAAAGTACATAGAATGAATTTGAATATCGCATTTTATGATCAAACAAATGAACTGATTGTAATTATGTCTATTATTGTTATTGTTACTATTTGACGAATTTTGATTATCGTTCACTCCATTTTACAAACTCTTACCCATTCGGTTTCATTTTAAGTAGGATTTGACCTTTGTCTATAAACACTTCATCTAATCGTATTTTGCTACCACCCCATCTCCTATGTCACCCATTTACAGAGATACCTATATATATTTGACTAATAATCTTGTTTATCTCAATTGTCGTTTACGTTTCATAAATTACATGATGATGAGTATTTCAACATTCGTATTTTATATATAACGCGATGAGAAAAACTTCCAATTAACCAATTCTCCTTGATATCTAAATAATGTCGTATTTGCCTCAGAAGTGGCTATTTCTGTGACTAATAATTTTGAACTAATAAATGTAGAACCTGATGAGCATTTATCGAAAAGAATATTCTTTGTGCAAACGTCTTTGTTTTTGAATATTATTTTGAAAGTGTGAAGTAATTATCGGTAAGGTATAATATAAAGTTTAAGCGCAGTATTTAAGGCAATACAAAGATTGCATACACCAGTGTCATTGTGACTGGTTCTGAGCCATGTCACACAACTGTCTCTAACCACAGATCTTAATTCCAACCATTTACTAACAAGCCTCAAACCAATAGTCAATAACTTCATGAACTGATACCATATTTAAATTCATTCGCCGCTACCTTTCTTCCATCCTACCCCGACGTCAGTCAGCATTATTCATCAAGTCAATTGGTGGTTGGACATACTTATCCCAATCACCTTAGACGACGAAGACCTACAACTGGACCAACTGATTTACCATCTTATAACTGTGCGTCTAACTATAGCAACATATCATTCCGTGATAAAGAATCAAACCAATAAAACTCGGAAAGCCATCTATTTTAATAATGATCTTTTGGTTACAAGCGAATACCTTAGCAAGAAAAATAGCCGAAGCTTTATTAAGAAATCGTAACCTGTGAAGTTTTAAGATATCAAGAGTGAGACGATTGCTACAATCGCATGGCAAAAAGGTTATGCTACATCTTCTGAATCTTCTTATGATGTTAGTATGAACCAAACGACAGTGACTTCATGATCCAAAGGCGTTGTGTCAGCCTCAACACTTTAAGGTTTTAGGCTTGATGAGAACCGAAGTCATGAATGTGTACTGTTGGGAAGTAACAAACTAGAGCAAAACAGTTATCTGTGCTTACTAGTTTTCTGTGACTCCCCAGACTATGTCAGTCAGTGATGAGAATTATTATGACGTTATTGTTTAATGGTGAAAGTGTAATTGTTATCAGGCTACACTCCACGTACGAAAGTTGGTGATATTACCCCATTACACACCCCTAAGTGAGATGGGCTTTGAACCTATCTCATAAGGTGAAATTTGGGAGGCATAATCACTGAGCCACTGCTTCAGAGTAATATCATCCTATAATTTTTAATAATCAAATACAGAAAGTACAAACAGAACAATAAACGACAAATACGAACGATAAGTAGATACTCACTTACCAAACGAGATAGTTCAGTAAGATAAGATAACACAGATGGTGGTGCTGATGAATCCATTAGAAAACCAACAGTAAAACTGATCATAGTTGTCCGTGATAGCTCACTATCACACGCTTTCGTATTACTATCTTCCGTGCTTTTACTAAGACCAATAGTTTCAATATCAGATGGGGATAGATTAAACGCAGCCCCAATAAATATACTATGATCCAACTGTTGTACAAATAAAAAAATACATGATATTGCAGGAAAGTAATTTAAAAAAAGATTACAGTAATGAAATAAATTAGTTTATTAAATTTTAATCCACTTATTATATTGTTTACAGATCTGCTGGCTTAAAGAAAAAACAGTATGCATCAGAACTAAGGAAAAATTCGGATTCTGAATTCAGTAAATGTTTATTAAAATGTACTATTTTATACTTAGAATTATTTTTTGAAAATAGATTTTTAGGCGTTTTGCGTGAATTTTTTTTCATATTCCCTAATATTCTGTATCTATTTAATTTGATAACTTTTATAGAAGGGACTAAGACCAATTGAAGGATCATTAAAAACTAAAGAACATTGGGACAGTTATTTAGTAAAGAACTTCTCAGCAGTGAAACCAATTTTAGTTTTACCTGACAAACCTAGACTCGTTTACTAGAAAACTAGTCAGAAGAGCAAAAACTAAGAGGATATGTGTGATGGTATATTGTGTTCCAAAGTTCTTATTCAAACAACATTCCAAATACAATAAACTCATCACAATCATGAAACGCCTTGACAAGAATCTGTAATAACTGTTTTTCAGTTATATTAGCTTCATTATTTACAAAGTATATACATATATGTACATATATACATATATAATAAAAATGAAATCACCTTTATATAAATTTTACGTTGGAGTGCCTGAGTTTGTTGATGTAACAAACTAAGCAAAACATTGGCTGGAATACCCTCTATATTTGAAATTCCTAAATTTCCAATTAAAGGTGATTTAGTAGGAGGAACTTGTAATGATGAATCAGTAGAATAGAGACTTCCAAGAACTATATTAGGATTAGATAAATTTGTGGCTACGCTCCCAACTGGACTATTTGCAGATAATGAACTTGTATTACACAAGCTAGAGTTAATATTTGAACAAATAGTTGAACAATTATTTAGCGTACGATCTGCCGAACCCATAAAATTAGGATTTAACCCACCAGTGATAGGACTATTCCCGAAAGTACCTTCATTGAAAAACATTGTGCGTTCAGAGATTAACTAGGAAAATAACAAATACATATATAATTAGCAAATTATAATTTTCAAAAAGTAATGCATAATTATTAACATACTAGATAATAGTTAAATAACAAACAGTCGAAATTAGGTACTAGTAAACGATCGATATTAACAAACAGAGTCAAAGTCAAGCTATCACTGAGTAGGCAAAAACACACGAATAAACATAATAATTAAGAATCTGGCATAAAATTGCTTTGACACAAGTTTTACTTAATTATTAAAATGAATTTAGGACATAAGATGAAATATCGAAACAAACTGTAAAATAAGATGGGTAGACAGAAAATAGAGGTACGATACATATTAAAAACATTTTAAAGAGTAATATGAAATGAAACTAAAAACATTTGAGTCAACTTATCCACGTTTTTAACTTTGAGCATGTACAATTATAATTCACTTAATAACCGATATCTCGACCTTACAATTAACTCGAATAGACTTAATACAAAACTCTATGTATTAAGTGATATTGCTAAACAATGATAATGACCCAAATAGTAATAATAATAGGTGCTATATCCAGTTATTGAGAAATTACTTACGCTAAGTGCGAACGGATTTTCACTATTTTTACGACCTCGAAATTTGCTACCACTTTTAAATTTTGGACAAGGGATTATTTCCATGGTTGAACTTCCAACAAATGCAAGATCCCTAGAGAGACATTCATCATAAAGGAATAATTTAATTACAACAAGAAATGGAATATCTACAAGTAAGAGAAATTAACAGAATATGATAATTTTCACGTGATCATAATATATAAAAACAAATATCGTCAGTTAAGTAAGTTAAACAAAAAAGATAATTACTTAAGAAATCAAAATAATCAAGTTTTAAAGTAGTGATACACAATCGCATGTAACCATGTTCATTGTATTTCATTTAGATCCTGAATACAAAACTATTTCTTCATGCATCACAACATTACTTAAATTAAAAAAGACTTGACATTCGACTACGTTTAAACAGTCTATTTTCTTTTTACTTCGGTTTAATTAGATTTGTATTAACATAAACCAATAAACTAACAAGATAATCTTCACAAAATAAAAACCCATTAGTAAGAATAGAGTGAATTTAAGAAAAATATTTGGTAAACAACAACGTTTGTAAATGAGCTAATTCTGATTTGAAGGCAATTGAAGATTAGAAAGTTAATGAATCACAAAAACAATTATTTATTTAAACGCATAAAATTAGGCACAAATGGATGCCAAAAATGTATGTCAAAAAATTTTAAAAAAATCATATTCCTGAGAAATATAAAACACCATAATTGTGTGTGGCCTCGGATACCTCTCAATCGCCGATACCGAAACAGGTAGCTTTCCTAGAGGCCACTCTCTAAGTTTCTGATCCAAAAGTGTAGTCCATAAGACAGTGAAATATCGTCAGGAAATGAATACTAGTGATAGCGGGTGACCATAACAGGTTTAATACATCATTAGTTCACTTAGGATCCCAGAGCCTATGTACACTGTTGGTTTACAATCAGGGTTTTCCAACTCCTCCAAGTGGACATTCTGTATCCACCTACCCGGGATGAGCACCGGACGTCCGTTTTCATCCTATACAACACCCCTTGGTGTGAGGCGGGAATAGGAAAGAGAAACTATGCCTCTTAAAACTACTTTCGAACAATACCTTGAAAATCATGGTTGCAGGTCATCTTGTTTTCACAATATATAAATAGTATAAACTCGGAGACTCAAATGTAGACATTCACACTACTAAACGCATTGATTAAGAAATATTTCTCAGTGCCTATGACGAAACTAAAATTACGATTAATTTTCAAAACAATTATTAATGCGAAGAGTGTGTTCGAATCAGATACATGAATTTGAAAATATCTATGATAACTGGATATCAAACATAAATTCTGGAGAAATAATGCTAATTCCCTACAGTTCAATGTTTATTTACTGGTCGGAAAAAACAGAATTTTAAAGTAATGCGTCAGTTCATAAAGTCAAGTTTTACAATAGTTTAAAAGAAAGAAATCATAAAAAATAGTTATAAAAAACAAGAAAGGTACTTGTTTAAACAGGAAGAGTGAATAGTGTCAGAGCATTCTTGACAATTCTTAATACCAAGTACTTAGAATTTTGAAACAACAAATCCTTTTAAATAAACTTAACTAATACCTTGAAAAATGGAGTTTTAGCCAGTAATCAGTTAGTAAATAAGAGAACGATGGTCAAATGTATAGCAGTCACATAATAAAACTTCACTACTAACAAGTATGTCTGTGCAATAAAAATCAAACTTTACATGTTATTTTCAGCATAGTAAAATATATTAAACAGTCATTTATATGCACATTATAGATATATGCAAAAGTGAAAATTAAATAGATTACATAAAATACGAAGTAAACGACATAACTATACTGAATATTTGCCGAATCGGTACATAACACAAACGAATAAAGGTATCCATTATGTAACACATGCACCAGCTGTATAATTTCTCGCTATCTTGTTTACTAGAAATAAATTGTATACTTGGCTTCGAGCTATACTCTAAGAGCGAGGGCTAGTAATGCCGATCGGTTGCTTAAACGATTTAAACCTGGTATCTAAAAATCAAACGCCTTAACGACTGAGTTACTGATCCATAGTTATTTTTTTTTAAGGTTGACAGAAAATCACCTAACAAGTGGTGCGAATGACGTGTCAGAATGAGTTGATGAAAGCTACATTATAGTCTGCTTTAACATACGAGAGCACACATATCGCTTAAACAGATAATCAGCAGATTAAATTTCATCGTGAAACCTATTTTGAAATATAAATAATACTACCTATGAATTGGATAATTAAGCCCTATGCTAAATTAGTTACATATATAAATTCATGATACTTAAATATAAATTTATGGAAAAATCAGTTAAACTTATAAACGGTATATACAAAGAATGTAATTCAATTTGTAGTACTTTGGTGATGTAGAATCGAGGTTGTTAGCATTCTTAACGACTGATGAACAGTCACCATTATGCGTGCAAGGATCTTTTTTCAGATTATATTTATAATTGTCATTAATTGCATTAAGAGATTGCCAAAACAAAAGACGATCTCCACCAGATCCAGAAGAAGTAAGAAAAACCCCCCTTGGTAAAATCTCCTTTTCATCCCAATAAATCAAACTTGAACCGACATCGGTCATTGGAAGTTAGGTTTAAATGAGAGACAGTAGCTCCTGAAAATGATAGTCGAAACAGTGTAATAAGATTAACAATGAAAGAAACAATGATTTAAGATTCTAATCATTAGACAAAATTTAACCTCCTGAATGTAAACTATAACTCCCAACACCATCTGTTACAAAGGTAACATATGTGAAACGTTTATAAAGTCCCACATTAAAAATACTTGGGATACTACAAGATTTTAGTTGTATAGAAATTCCTGTATTTACTAAATCAAAGATGTTCACATGGAAAATATTTTTCTCGATAAATCCTCTTAAAGCTCTACAGGTATGAGTTCAAAATTAATGATTGCGAATAATGCGTGGCAAATAAATCATTTAATAAATGTTTACAACAGGCGAAATCGGGAATACTTGTAAAATACAATTTTTTTAATGTTGAAATAATAATAATTATGTGATGATTAACAGTGTAAAATGATAATTAATATTATTTCAAAACAAAAATCGTAATTACCAAGCAATCACAAATTCGTATGTAGTAAACATGTATATATATGTAATGGCCCAGCAACTGGTTAGTCATTTCTTACCAATAATTCAGAACTCATAATCGTTGAACACCAAAAGATATGTATCGAAAAGAATGTTCCTATTTCAAGCTTTATCTATTTAATGTGTGGCAGAGTATGAAAATAATTACAGAAATCTAAACATTAGAGTTATAAAACACGACATATGAGTAAGGGTTTGTCTACGACCAAAAGTAAAGAAAACAAACCATATTGCACAACCGTAGTTGTTACCTAACGTAGTTGTCCGGAATGCGTATCGTAATGAATCCGACAGGCTAAACTGACTGGAACAATCGTTCCTCAAGGTCCTACCATGCCAGGTACGTCGGTTGAACGGTCGTGAGAACAAATATAAGGTCCGACTGACTAAGTCGTACTGCTGGCCGCACAAAAGTGTGATGATAGTAAGGTCCTTTCTTCAGACAACCAGAATAACAGTGATGCTGTCTTTCCACACAGGGAGGGTGGGGTTAGAAAAGGTCAACCCTAAAAATGCACACCTCACCTTACTCCACGGATTTCCATCTACGACAGTAAGGCCTTAACAAGTATGGAGCTACTACAACAAAAATCTCGCTCAAAGAAGCCGTGTGTGACCAGCTACAAGAAGTTGTCCGTTTGGAAATGCAGTCACTCGCCCAGGTCGTTAACACCAGTCTTAACCCAATTTGCTTCCAGGTACATCAGGAAGAAAAACCCTTCCACAGTGTAGGCAACTGAAAACAGATAACTCCCCTCATATCTCTAACGACACAAGATCACTGTCATTCTAATCAAACCCCTACTTCTATTCCTAAGATTTATCCTACCCCTACTTTTAAGCCCAAATCCCTATCTTCAACTTCCTCTTGTATCATCAGTGCCAACGATTCTAGCCCACAAAATAAAGTCCTGAGTCTAATAAGACCACGCTCCAAACTCCACATAGGTGCATTCAATGTACGAACCCTGTGTTAAGTAGGGCAGCACGTCTCCATAGCTAAGACATTGGAATCCCACGCCGTTGATGTATGTTATGTCTCCGAAACACACATACATGATCCTAGCGTGGCCATTCACTTAATCTCACCTAGTCAGAATGAAGAACCTACACGGTACATCCATCGTTTATCTGGCGACTCGTCAGCAACTTCTCATGAACTAGCCGGTGTAGGTATTGCGTTAAGTATGAGGGCAGAACAGGCATTTCTCGAATGGATTCCTGTCGACAGTCGCCTATGTGCCGTCCGACTAAATGGTTCAGTAAGAACTTGAAAAGATATGGACACATGCCGTTGTCTTTTCGTTGTTTCTGCCTACGCTCCCACTGACTGGAGCCGAGTTAAGTGAAAGATGAATTCTACGGAAAATTTTCTAAACTTTTTCATAGGGCTAAACACTCAGATCTGGTGCTAATGGCTGGTGATTTTAACACCCAATTAGGTAGCTTGAGTCAGTCTGAAAGAGAATTAGGTTCAGTTGGCCCTCAGCTGTTCTAGAACTATCCACCATTTTAAGACAGCCTGGAAGGAAACTCGACTTAGGTTTCCCAACTCTTGTCGATGTCGAGATAGCTATAGCTAATCTGAGGCAAGACAGCAGCGGATCCAGATGGATTATCTCCAGGGGTCTTTAAGGATGGTCGTCTCACTTTAACAGTGAGGCTGACTGATATTTTGACTGAAGCATAGAACTTGACACAATTCCATCTGACTGGAGTCGATCGCTAATCGTCCTAGTATATAGGAAAGGGTCGAAATCGTCCTGCGATAACCATAAAGGAGTTAGTTTGACTAATATAGTGTCTAAAATACTAGCTTCTATAATTATCAGACGTTTAACTACAACTCGTGACCTACAAATACGAGAAAACCAGGCTGGTTTCAGACCTGGTCGCGGTCGTATAAACCAAATATTCACTATTCGTCAGGTTTTAGAGCATAGACATACTTTTCGGCACCCCAAAATGGTAGTTTTTCTTAACTTGAAAGCGGCATTCGACTCTGTAGACTGAGAAGTTCTATAGCAGTGTCTTTGATTGAAAGGCGCACCCCAGAAGTACATAAACCGTGCGAAGGCTCTCTACTCGAACACCATTAGTTGTGTTAAAGAGTATGGAGAACTGTCATCCGAACTTGTAACCTCAAGTGGTTTCCATCAAGACTGCCCACTATCTCCATTTCTGTCTAATTACACAATTAACTTATTGTTGAGAGTAACATTCTTATTGTCTGACTTCAGAAATTGATATTCTACCAGGAAATCTACTTATTGGCTTATAATACGCAAATGACAGGGCTCTGTTTGGTGAAAACACTGATAAAATGCAGTTCTTCGATATCAATAAGCAGCAATCCAGGCATGCTTGAGATGCATTTATCCCCCTCTAAATGCAAACTATTGCTCCAGGACTGGTTCTCGTCAACGCCCGAGCTTAAAATAGGAAGTGAAGTAGTTGGGTACATCGACCACTTCATTTATCTTAAAAGTCTGATCAACCCTGATGGGTTGGTGTCTGACGAAATCTCAGTACGAATTCAGAAAGCTCGTTTGGCTTTGCGAACTTACGTCACTTGTGGTGTAGGCGAGATATTCGTCTCTCAACGAAAGGAAGAGTGTACTGCGCGGCAGTCGGCTCTGTCTTACTGTATGGATGTGAGACACGGCCATGAAGGGCAGATGACACTCGAAGGTTATTAGTTTTTGATCATCGATGTCTTCGAAACATCGCTAGCGTCAGCTGGGATCACCGAGTAAGTAATAATGAGGTTACACGCCTGGTATTAAGGAAAGGTGGTAAATCAGTCGATGAGGTTGTAAATCTTCATCGACTGAAGTGGTTGGGACATGTGCTACGTATGCCTAATCCCCGTCTACCTAGACGCGCGATGATGACTGATATAGGAGTAGGATGGAAAAGTTAGGGGCGGCCAAATAAAAAAATGTCATCAGTTTATGAAGTCATTTACTGCTGGTTTGAGTCATGTCGGTAGATGCAAACTATCTGGTTGAGGTCGGCGTGAATGCCGTAACTGGTGATTGGAAACGCTGGGTGACATGGCTCAGAATCGGTTACAGTGGCACGTGTATATTCACTCTTTGTCCTCCTTTAAATCGTCAGCTTAAAATTATTCCATAGCTTTCTTTTAACACATTAATTCTTTCTCCCCGAACCATATTTCATTTGTCTACTCTTCTTTGTTTCCGTTATTATTATCATTGAACTTCTACGTCCACGAATATGGTGTTAATCTTGCTGTGCTTTTGAGGTATGGCGACTTGAACCGATACACACATGTGCTAGGCTCTTTGTTGTTCATACATACACATACTCTTTTTGTGACGCGATAATGAGGTTAAGTCTGAAATATGGAAGTAATGAAGCTGTTACTTTGATGTCTTTCAACTGGAGACCCTCCGCCTAATTAAAGCCGAATGTGTCGATTATCCTTCAAGTCCATGATTTTCTTTGTCTACTGATTTTCATCAGAGTATAAAACAAAAGGTGAAAGCCAGATACCCTGATGCAACTCCTAGCTGATCGTTGATAGTAAAAGCAGCCGGGAAATCATTCGGTAACTACTTTTCTGATCCTAAGAGACTGATTGACGTAAATGACCTTGGACTTTTCGAAACTGTCCGAATAGTGTCTAATAGCACTAATCTGAATGGATGTTTAACAGGTGTAACAATGAGATTATAATCATAGGACTGAATGAACCAAGGATTCCAAGATTCTATAACAAGCTGCTACAAGCAAAACCAAACAGTCCCAACCAAATGTACTATTTGACAAGTTTCATTTATATTCTTTTTAATCCTTTGTTATTGTGATAGACAATCCATCCCTATCATTTTAATTCAGTACTATTCATAACAATCCTATTTCACAATCTGTTTAGATTACTAAGGTCTGGACTTCGTCTTATTAGCAATTATCAGCTACTTCAGTATTTTATAAAGTGATGGCTGTAGCACAACAACCGAATCTTTAGTTTGCCTATGCATCGAAAATACTGACAGGTAGATTACTATGTAGAGCATAAAATATGGCACAAGTGACTGACACCTAAACTCTGACAAGAAATCGAATAAGTTTGTCGTATCTTCATATTTGAAGAAAAGCTTGACATTAATAACCCGTATATTATATTAAAAACCATTGTAATTCCTGACATTAAACTTGGCTGTATTATTCTAACTGACTACAATGGATGTCCCGAAAGGTCTATCTTAGAAATTGTGTAAAGAAACAACTAGTAAGAAAACACGACCATATCACTTTAGTATTCCTAACCACAATAGTTTTCCGGTACCATTACTTGTTTTCTTACTTTATCATTAGTAAGAAATTTGATAGGAGTTTACTGTAGTAGCATAGAGCTTTCTACAGCAGACATTGTCTTCCAATATAAAGATCACGTTGTTACATTAGAAAACGAATTATCCAGTGTAATTTCATTCGGTGACAGATATCAGTGGTACTTATGAAATGTGACTTCCATTACTGTAAAGTAAAATACTCTCACATTTTAGGACTTCGTGTTAACATTTCCCTTCTTTCTGAATGCATGGAAAATCCTCAGCAGCAGTTACTGGTGAAGAGTGCAACATACAAAAAGATATGTGGATGTAAACCACTTTTAGCTCGGTCGACTCATTATTGGTAATATGAGCTACAAACTGTTTTCTTCGACAGATTTTTAGAATTCCATCATCTAACCTAAGCAATTTACTCTACTCATTTGATGAAGTGAAAGGTATTACAGTCAGGCAGATAGCTAATGACGTTTCTTTTTATAAAACTACATACACATTATGAATTACACATAGATTTACCGAGCAATACTTCAAACAAAGAGTTAAGATGGAAACTCCTTAAAACAAGACTCAGGATTGTATATGGTTGAAATGAAAACCGAGTTTAAAAAATGTTAGTCTGGTAAATATCCGTAAAACACGTTGTGACGACTGTAATATCGATTTAATCTTCGTTTGTACCCTCCTATTAGGGGATTTATTTAATAAGATTAGCTCCGGTTATATGAAATCACTACCTAGAAATCGATCTAGTGGCTATTAGCCTAATTTATTTTACCCCTTATAACTAAAATAGTAAGAATATATCCTGGGACCCTAATTAGTTGCGAGAAGTTTTGACTATTACAATTCTTTGCTTTGATCTTATACAAGTGTGAAACATGTGTCTAGCCCACATCGCATAATATCTTACGATAGGCTTGAACTTACACAAAATTAAAAGTTGACAAACTCTCTAGAAAGTCTGTCTGTTACGACAGAAAAAATTATCACTATGGGTGGACAAGCAAACAATTAGTTAAGGGGAAATAAAAACAAGGGTTTAACTTTATCATTTATTTGACTGAAAATATGCATCATAGTGTATTAGTACCACAGCGATAAAAATAATGATGGTTAGAAGTATAAGTTAACATAAATGTTACTGGGACCAATTACAAGATTTCTGAGGATCTTTTGGTATCACGTGTAGCAACCAAGCGGAAGTGAACATGAATAGCACCTTTAATCCGCTTTTCTTCTCTTACATTGACACGCTCATTTTCTACTTGAGATATAATCTGTAGAAAGAAAAGAATAAGGACAATAACTTGAAAAGGAGTTCAGTATGACATGAATAATGACAAAAATCTGCCGAAATCTTATTTTGGATTTGAACCGAACATTTCGGAATAAAATGTCCCTCACAGACTAAGTGGTGATATCAAATTTAAAAAATGTTAACTCACATGCTTTTTAGTTGAACAACTACTAGTGTAAGTTGATATTTTAAGGTGACCAGGATACATTCGATGATTTAAATGTAAGGTTAGCTCAGCTATCCTCATAATAGCAAGGGGCCCGATACCATGAATCCAAAATTCGGATGGCTTTGCTGGACCAAACTGAGACGAACTATGATATTCATGTAATAACCGGTCCACATAACGACTAATGTACAACGTCTGGCTCTATAAAAGATATCATTTCTGTTTATAAGCTCATTACCATAAATCCGGACTTTGTAGATATGAAGATATGTCGATATCCGGATGAAGAAGTGTAAATGCATGGAGTCTCACAGATGACAGCATCCTTAGCTAATAAGTCTGTAACTTCCCAGACCGATCCATTTGAAGGGCATTCATTATCTTTCGATACACTCATTATAGCCTACCAGGTGGTATGTTGAATGATAGCCGATCCCCAAATTCACCCCAGCTAACTCGAAAATTTAGAAACGTAACAAGCCAAATAGTAAAAATAACTGTCCAAGACAATGCTCCAATTAAACTAAAAATGACGTCTATGAATAAGTAGCTTTAACAATACAATTCGTTACATTTTTTAAGCAGCTTAAGTTCTGGATATGACTGTGGAGAAGATAATTCTTTTAGGAAGCAAAATATGTTAATCCACCAGAGAAAAGGAAGAAACACTATTCCAGCTAATAACAAGGTTAGATTTTGAACATTACAAATTATTTACCGAGGAAATATACACGGCTAAACTTGAGCTTTTCTTCACCAGAAAGACGTTGTATATCCATAAAAACCTATAAATGCGAATAAATGCTTAAACTTAGATTGAAAACATTGACAAAAAACATGAAGGTTTGTTAAGTGCAGCATAAAATGATACACCACTAGCTTACTAAGACTAGCATGTACATATCATGTTAGCTATAAACTTATAAAACATCAAATAACTTTCGGAAGTATTTAACTAACTGTAAGATAAAATGCAGTAATAAATGTATATAAAGTTCTAATACACTGTAATGTTAGAAAGTGAACAGAAAATGACTAAGTTTTGAGCACAAACAATTACAGAAACCTTTTTATTTATCGCACAACATCGTTTTATGATCAAAACTGGATGAAAATTTTCCATCACATAACAGGTGGCAAACTGTTCGCAGTAAAACACAAACACTTCTGAGCACTACAAAATGCCACCTTACAAAGGAATTCAGACCAATTTATTTCGTACTGTTTTTGAAAGTAGAAAATATGATCAGGTTACAATTATTCTAACAGAACTTAAAGTATACTCGTCTATGTTTGGACAGTCAAGGAAGTAATTGCAAGAGTAGACTAGGTTATAGGTGGACAGGTGTACTGACGATGCTGCATTACTCACATCAGCATAAATCTGATACTCATGAGTAACCACGACATAATGTGAAGTGGTACGTTGGTTAGCCTACAAGTAAGACATAAATGTCACAGTTAAAGAAAAAAGAAATAGCACTAGTCGATGTATATACGATCAACAAAGAACCTAGCACATGTGTGTATCGGTTCAAGTCGCCATACCTCAAAAGCACAGCAAGATTAACACCATATTCGTGGACGTAGAAGTTCAATGATAATAATAACGGAAACAAAGAAGAGTAGACAAATGAAATATGGTTCGGGGAGAAAGAATTAATGTGTTAAAAGAAAGCTATGGAATAATTTTAAGCTGACGATTTAAAGGAGGACAAAGAGTGAATATACACGTGCCACTGTAACCGATTCTGAGCCATGTCACCCAGCGTTTCCAATCACCAGTTACGGCATTCACGCCGACCTCAACCAGATAGTTTGCATCTACCGACATGACTCAAACCAGCAGTAAATGACTTCATAAACTGATGACATTTTTTTATTTGGCCGCCCCTAACTTTTCCATCCTACTCCTATATCAGTCATCATCGCGCGTCTAGGTAGACGGGGATTAGGCATACGTAGCACATGTCCCAACCACTTCAGTCGATGAAGATTTACAACCTCATCGACTGATTTACCACCTTTCCTTAATACCAGGCGTGTAACCTCATTATTACTTACTCGGTGATCCCAGCTGACGCTAGCGATGTTTCGAAGACATCGATGATCAAAAACTAATAACCTTCGAGTGTCATCTGCCCTTCATGGCCGTGTCTCACATCCATACAGTAAGACAGAGCCGACTGCCGCGCAGTACACTCTTCCTTTCGTTGAGAGACGAATATCTCGCCTACACCACAAGTGACGTAAGTTCGCAAAGCCAAACGAGCTTTCTGAATTCGTACTGAGATTTCGTCAGACACCAACCCATCAGGGTTGATCAGACTTTTAAGATAAATGAAGTGGTCGATGTACCCAACTACTTCAATTCCTATTTTAAGCTCGGGCGTTGACGAGAACCAGTCCTGGAGCAATAGTTTGCATTTAGAGGGGGATAAATGCATCTCAAGCATGCCTGGATTGCTGCTTATTGATATCGAAGAACTGCATTTTATCAGTGTTTTCACCAAACAGAGCCCTGTCATTTGCGTATTATAAGCCAATAAGTAGATTTCCTGGTAGAATATCAATTTCTGAAGTCAGACAATAAGAATGTTACTCCCAACAATAAGTTAATTGTGTAATTAGACAGAAATGGAGATAGTGGGCAGTCTTGATGGAAACCACTTGAGGTTACAAGTTCGGATGACAGTTCTCCATACTCTTTAACACAACTAATGGTGTTCGAGTAGAGCCTTCGCACGGTTTATGTACTTCTGGGGTGCGCCTTTCAATCAAAGACACTGCTATAGAACTTCTCAGTCTACAGAGTCGAATGCCACTTTCAAGTTAAGAAAAACTACCATTTTGGGGTGCCGAAAAGTATGTCTATGCTCTAAAACCTGACGAATAGTGAATATTTGGTTTATACGACCGCGACCAGGTCTGAAACCAGCCTGGTTTTCTCGTATTTGTAGGTCACGAGTTGTAGTTAAACGTCTGATAATTATAGAAGCTAGTATTTTAGACACTATATTAGTCAAACTAACTCCTTTATGGTTATCGCAGGACGATTTCGACCCTTTCCTATATACTAGGGACGATTAGCGATCGACTCCAGTCAGATGGAATTGTGTCAAGTTCTATGCTTCAGTCAAAATATCAGTCAGCCTCACTGTTAAAGTGAGACGACCATCCTTAAAGACCCCTGGAGATAATCCATCTGGATCCGCTGCTGTCTTGCCTCAGATTAGCTATAGCTATCTCGACATCGACAAGAGTTGGGAAACCTAAGTCGAGTTTCCTTCCAGGCTGTCTTAAAATGGTGGATAGTTCTAGAACAGCTGAGGGCCAACTGAACCTAATTCTCTTTCAGACTGACTCAAGCTACCTAATTGGGTGTTAAAATCACCAGCCATTAGCACCAGATCTGAGTGTTTAGCCCTATGAAAAAGTTCAGAAAATTTTCCGTAGAATTCATCTTTCACTTAACCCGGCTCCAGTCAGTGGGAGCGTAGGCAGAAACAACGAAAAGACAACGGAATGTGTCCATATCTTTTCAAGTTCTTACTGAACCATTTAGTCGGACGGCACATAGGCGACTGTCGACAGGAATCCATTCGAGAAATGCCTGTTCTGCCCTCATACTTAACGCAATACCTACACCGGCTAGTTCATGAGAAGTTGCTGACGAGTCGCCAGATAAACGATGGATATACCGTGTAGGTTCTTCATTCTGACTAGGTGAGATTAAGTGAATGGCCACGCTAGGATCATGTATGTGTGTTTCGGAGACATAACATACATCAACGGCGTGGGATTCCAATGTCTTAGCTATGGAGACGTGCTGCCCTACTTAACACAGGGTTCGTACATTGAATGCACCTATGTGGAGTTTGGAGCGTGGTCTTATTAGACTCAGGACTTTATTTTGTGGGCTAGAATCGTTGGCACTGATGATACAAGAGGAAGTTGAAGATAGGGATTTGGGCTTAAAAGTAGGGGTAGGATAAATCTTAGGAATAGAAGTAGGGGTTTGATTAGAATGACAGTGATCTTGTGTGTCGTTAGAGATATGAGGGGAGTTATCTGTTTTCAGTTGCCTACACTGTGGAAGGGTTTTTCTTCCTGATGTACCTGGAAGCAAATTGGGTTAAGACTGGTGTTAACGACCTGGGCGAGTGACTGCATTTCCAAACGGACAACTTCTTGCAGCTGGTCACACACGGCTTCTTTGAGCGAGATTTTTGTTGTAGTAGCTCTATACTTGTTAAGGCCTTACTGTCGTAGATGGAAATCCGTGGAGTAAGGTGAGGTGTGCATTTTTAGGGTTGACCTTTTCTAACCCCACCCTCTCTGTGTGGAAAGACAGCATCACTGTTATTCTGGTTGTCTGAAGAAAGGACCTTACTATCATCACACTTTTGTGCGGCCAGCAGTACGACTTAGTCATCGGACCTTATATTTGTTCTCACGACCGTTCAACCGACGTACCTGGCATGGTAGGACTTCGAGGAACGATTGTTCCAGTCAATATAGCCCGACAGAGTCATTACCACAGGCAAGCCTCACCATCACGTCATTTAGCAGCACGCTCGTACTAGTCGATGGATTTGGGAAATCAACTACATATTTCTATGTTAAGGTCAGTTGTCGAAAAGACATCGCTCAAAATTAATGTGGACGTAGCTGTCCATCTCTCATTTTTTTCAATGCTTGATATATTATTTTCTTTTCGTTATTTTCAAACTACATTTTCTATACTTAATTTCAGCTAAAATGTTGTTTACCTTTTTAACCCATGTTTAATCCCGTTAACTTTTCACTGCAACGTAACAATGTGAGGTGCATAATTTTAAGCTTATACACACTCGTGCCTCTTTGAACATTTTCGATCATGAACGCATAGTGTATACATTACATTTGTGTATAAAGATATACTCTCAGAACTATTTTAATCGTCTACAAAGTATTTCATTTAGAATACGATCATTTTTAATACAGATGTCACAGGCGATAGCCCTTAATGAAGTCAAAACATATTGAGCACACATAAATTGAAGACGGAATGTAGTTGAAAAACTAATTTACAGGAAAAAGCATTATATGATCTCGCCCAAGTAACAACATTTCGGTATATGTAGAAGTTTACTACCTTCACCAAATTTTGTGAAGCTAGCAAACTCTGCTCTTAACAGCTGTGTATTTTCCTTCAAATACGTAGATACGTTTGGACAAATGTTTTCTTACTGATAATGACAGCTGGATATTTGGCGAAGCGTCAACTTGGTTTTGTAGCCCCCCATAATCATAAGCCATTGTATGAAGCCTACAGTAACTAGTTTTTATCCAGCAGTTTAAAGGAAGTCTCTGAATATATTGCTTCGATTTGGCTTCGCAAACGACAGGCACTTGAATACTGAATGGACCGATTAGATCAATGAAGAACGTTTATGTTCAAACCCACTTGTGTTGGCACAAATAACACGAAAAGAGCGCCAATACTGCAGTTGGGTCTCATTGGTTTGTTAAAATAATTTCAACGGTTGCGGATAAAAAAATATGTCTCCACTGAATGGAATTTTGCATCTAGTAGCAACATATCCTTAATGTATTCAGATGGGGACTATGTAAATTGAAATATGTATTGATGCACCGATGTGTTGCACGAATTTCTAAAAGAAAAGTGTTTGAAATCTTTGAGTAAATTGTCTGGTTTTGATTGATTATTACATCTAAGCCGCGAGTATTAACGTTGGTTGAACCAATTTTACTTCAGGAATTTTACAATTTATTAAGGTTTTGTGACCTTTCTTCATTTTACGCATCTGGCAAATTTTTTCGTCTTTCATTTTGCGATTCCCGTGTGTGCACGAATCGGGTCGCCTAAATCTCTAATGACCACTTCTCTTGCTTTGATTGTGGCCTTTATAAAAGTGTCGCAAGATTTCCTGGTTACCACCGTTCATCATTCACATTTGGCCACAGTGTGTGATTGCCAACGCCTAGGCTGTCGTTACCCTGATAACCTGGCATACAATGTAATGACTTTAAAAGTTGGTATTACAATATATGTACTTACTCAATGTAAGCTGCATACAAATGGTGTAGTAGGCCAGCAAACGTATGACTTTGCCACATTGTTATCTAGATCCAAATGGCCTGTTATCGGATGCTATATCACTTAGAAACGTGGTTTAGAAACATATTTCATAAAGGTAATAATGTCCGTGGATATTATGATAACAGCTGCTCTGTTAGCTCTGTTGAAAATTTAAATAAACTTATGTAGCTGACTTAATCTGAAGTTAATCTTCAGCAGCCACGCCTGAATTTTATATCAAGCACGTTGAAAGGACAATATTGAACTTACCTAGGGTGAAAGGTAAAAAGCACACGTCGGCTACCATGAATGAAACAACACTGTCAAGTAGCATAGTTATAATTGAGAACAAGGACAATAAACTGGAATGTGAAGTCATAAGGCGTTATCCACGGGAAAGACGTGATACGATACACTGCGCGATTGGTTAAGCACAAGTTCAAATCCCGAAACGGATAAACTTCGGTAACGTATTTGTAGGAAACAACCACTAAAGACAATAATAGGAACTTCATAGATGTTCAGTCTTATCATTGTCTGATTATTTGGAATCTGAGAAAATTGAAGGAATCATGACCCTCCAAATGTTACGCCCATAATCTTTAGTTAGTTGAATCAGATATCGGACTTGTTTTACCTGACACAGAACAGGAAATCCAGACTAAAAATTCATCGAATTAAATAAGTGTATTGGTAGCTAATTGAAAATAACAATAGTCTTGAGCGACGAGGATGAAGGAAATATAGTGTTGAATAGTACTCACAAAGTCTGTGAGCAAACCACACGTATCCGGACTGAATGGTCGCTTGAGAACCGTACTAAGAGAAAAGAAGCTTTCACCGGGCTAAAAGCATGGTTGCACAATCGAAAAAAATGAGAGTTTACGTTTCTCGGGTGGTGAGATCCTGGAAACCAGTGTTCCTATGACCTGTGTGGATAGAGTGGGTATTAAATCATTTACTTTGAATGCATTGTGTACCACCATCTGAGGATTTAGGGACAAAAATTCTGAGATAGGAATCTTGGTGGGAGAATTTGGGCCTGACATAATCCCTTTCATGGAAACGCGGTTAATAACTTGTATAGATCTTACATCAGTCACAGCAAGGTATATCAGGTCCGATAGTCACTAGCAGTGATGATTTGGGGAACGGAAGTAAGTTGTACATTCGGGATGACTAGGGCATCCAACATAGTATGTCGACAGCGCGTCAAAGTGGCACGTGGGAACTAGCTAGCTGCACTGTCATGTCTACGCGTAGCCAAGCACTTATCGGAGTGGTATACCTTAGCCCTAGCTGCCCAGCGAGTGATTTTATTTTGAATCGCATTTGTGAGTTGAGTGATGTTAATGGATGCCTTGGTGTTTGGAACTTCATCGCACCGCACACCAACTGGACTGAGATCACATCTTTATGCAGCATGCTTCGATAGAAACATTATGTTAGCTAGTTTCTAGTGTGCCTTAATGCAGTTTCGACCTTGAAGCTATCAATAAATGACTATCTGTAAACGTTATATTCATTGACTTTAACAAGGCATCTGATGAGGCGTCCTGTGTCAGCCTTGTACGGAAACTACCGAACTGTAGAATAATAGGGATATTTCAAAGTTGAATAAAGAATTTCCTATCAGAATGGAGATAGAGAGTTCGAGTTAACGAAGCACTTTCTGAGTGGAAACATATATAAAGCGGAGTCTCTCCAAGGTACCACCTTGAGTCCTCTTTTATTTCTTCTTTACATTAATAAGTTCCCACATTAGCCAGAATCATCAACAATTTTACTTACTGATGGTGTAAGGATTCCGAAAACAGTATGCAGAGATACTGACCAACTTGATCTTCAGTCTGGATTGTACGAATCGGCTCTAAGGTCTCTGAGTTGGAAGTCAGAAATTAATTACTGTGAGTTCACTCATGCACATCGGCAGCGGGAACAGCTTCTTATACTCCTTAAATAATACACCACCTCTAGAAGAAGAATTCAAGGATTTAGGAATAATTATAAACCATGGCTTAAAAATTGTTGCATACTGCAACGCAGAGCCTAAATGATTTCTAGTGTCCTTGTCATTTCGCAGAAGGCCTAGAATAGTAGTGGAGTTCCACTCCTTACTGAAGCTCATGTTGATAACGCACTATTTGCACTAACACGTTGCCTCCTCTTACTAAGCTCAGTTCAGTCTTCTAGACAGATTCCTGAATTTTCCAGTTTTAGTCGAAAAAATGAATAAGGAACTATATCATTAGCTTAACCTCGATCTATATTATAACGTTTACTGAAATACTGCTGAAATACTGTCTTTCACTACACTCCAGCTCTCTCTGCCAATAAAATGACTAAATCCACGTGAAACATTGATGGGAAACAGTACTGCTGACTGACTAAAATAGTATCTCCTTCCACATAATTAGGAACTGCAGAGTGAATAATTTTTTACACAAATTTGGTAAGTATACTGATAAGTCTAATTTGGCTACATTTGCTTGCCAAATGCTCACCAGTGTGTTGATAAACCTCGAGGATAACAATACTTTTCCAATTTTTTGGCAGTTATGATTGTCTCTGCTATGTATTAAAGTGCACTGTCAGTTGTACAAGTACATCTGAACAAGCTCTCAATATCCTAAGTTACATAATTTAAACGACCGGATTTGTCTGGCTTTAGGGATTGAAGCGGTCGTTTGGCACGGGCATAAGATTAGCCAATGATATCGTATTCTTGGGTCTATTAAATGACCTGTCACTATCATCAATGGAAGCGTACTAATAAAACCTCGACTTTATCGGCATCATTATCTTTTTATATCTGTCTGACCTTCCTGAGTTGAGACGGGTGGGTCCGCCGTTTTATATAAAGGAATTTTCAGGGCTATTCAGGGAGTAGTAGGCCAGTTGATTCTTGTCAAATGTTGCAGTTTTAACTGTTAAAATCCTGTATGAATTACTTACCATGCAGTGGCCAGATGCAAACTGTTTAGAACTGGTAGAAATAAAGCTTCTAGATCCATCTTTCGTCTGAGAAGTTTGTCATCCATGGTCTCTGTGGGACCATCTATAGCATAAATGGTAATGTTGCCGAGAAAGACATACATTCAAACCCAAACTATTCACTTTATAAGCAGTAATTTGTACCAAACGATCAATTTGCTGACCCCATACACACCCTAATACCTGTAATGCCTGATCTCCATGCATTCTGAAGAAGTTGATTTATACTGCAGACTATGTCACAGCTTCTGAACCAAAATGACAGACCCGCATTGTTACTTATAACGAGTAGTAACTTCACTTTAAGATAAGTGAAATAAGTCTCCCCAGTTTGTGTTACGTGTATTGAAGTCACCTGGTAATAATCATCGGCTATTTTCACTCCAGAGTTTAGCGTATTCTCAAATGAATCCATTTAGACAGACATATTTGGCTACGGTGTAAGGTGCACATTGTAAATGCATATCTTTTGTTATTGAGTTCATAACTTATAACCTCACAAGCCCAGTTCTTGTAGGACTCATAATTTAAGGAACGCATATCTATACTATATCACACAAATAATAGCACAGTACCTCTTTCATGGCATTCATGGTCACTTCTTATGTTGGTAGATCCCAGTTATATATTAGTTAAATTCCAGTAACAGCTAAAATGGAT
The DNA here is from genome assembly GCA_025215515.1 of Schistosoma japonicum. Taxonomy (NCBI): domain Eukaryota; kingdom Metazoa; phylum Platyhelminthes; class Trematoda; order Strigeidida; family Schistosomatidae; genus Schistosoma; species Schistosoma japonicum. The sequence continues at coordinate 45,722,955 of CM046061.1, forward strand.
GAGCTTAATAAGCCTCCGGACACATTAATTCATGTTATTTAAACAAGTTCAACAACTTATTCAGGCAAGTCTTTATAGCTTTCTCTTTCCAGGCGTGACCACTTAAAAACACACTATTTTTAAACCCTCTTCACCATTTTCTTGGACCGCACCAGCTAGCACAGCTGGATCCTTGTCTTCCACCTCCTAATAGTATGCCAGATTCCATTTCAGTATGCTACGCAAAACGATAGCGATTTTGTTTAAATGATACATAGCCCACATTCTGGGATTAGAATATTTCGACCCCTTAGGGTTTCTGATAATAATATTAAATTATAGTTGAATCTATATCAATGAAGCTTGGAATTCAGTTTCCGTGATAGGGGTTTCACGCCCCACCAGACGATCCCCCAAGACCAGCCTCGAAAGTGGCAACCAAGCTTTTGGCGAAAGAAACGCTTGCTATGGGTTATATTGTATTTAAAGTGATAATAATAGTAAAAGTTACGAAGACAAGAATTCTGGCCAGTCACTAGAGATACCAGGAAACATTAATTATCCAGCCATGTTCGCCTTTGATTTTTAATTACTAGCAAAATAAGGACACGCTGGTTGTTCATTATCTATTGCCATCTTGTTCCTGCAATTAAAAACAAATGGGAGCAACTTCAATTGCTTATTCACGCAGTACAACTGTTTAATTGGGCAAACTTGATAATTGTACATATATTTATATATTGTAGGATATGTTTAAACCCACAGAGCGATTTCCGCATACTGTCGATTCGTGGTCAGGGCTTAACTACAATCAAAACAAGGAGAACTGAGATTAAACTTATATCCGTTTCTAGAACTTAATCTGACACAATTAGTACGACGATATAATCAATACAGCCAGTCAAAAATGGAGTGAAAAAGCACATGCCATACAGTTATGGGAAATGCGTCAAAATGGACGATTATGATTATTAGTCATGACTACAGAAATAATACAGCGTTGTGATTGGCTATCAAATGAATATAATTTATCCAATCACACCGGGTACAAGTGGTGAGCGTGATTAAATGGATGTCATTAGTCCGGTCAACTATGAACATAATTAACATATATGCATTTCTTTATTCGAAAGGCACATGTGTCTGCACTCTTATTAGTACTGTTTTAAGCTAAATCGTTGAACAAGTAATATAAATCGTTAATTTAAAACAGTAACTTACGACCGTTGCCCCACCCAAATTAACATAGACCGCTCACCAGTATTCTCTATTGAACTCCGCCCTGAGCAATCATTTCTAGCTGTTTCCAGTTGCTGTTCATCCTTTTAATATCTGCTTCCGATTCTCGACGCAGTGTGTTCTGTGGCTTTCCTCTTTTCCGTTTCCCAACAGGATCTTTTTCCTAATTTCCTCTTCAGCCGGAAGTTGGTTTGTTCTCTCCCATAGTAGGCTGTTGTTGATGGTTTTCAGCTAACGGACATTCAGTATATTGCGTAGACAGTTGTTTATAAATACCTGTACCCCCTCCTGAGGATGTTTGAAGTAGCTCTCCACGTATCAGCTCCACACAGCAGAACTGTCTTCACGTCTGAATTGAGGAGTTCGACTTTGAGGTTGATTGATAGTCCCATATGTTCTTTAACTGTAGGAATGCTGCTCTTGCTTTGCCAATCCTTGCCTTCACATCTGAATCGGATCCTCCTTGTTCATCTATGATACTTTCCAGGTACGTGAAAGTATCCACTTCTTTCAGAGTTTCTCCATCAAGTTCAATCGGGTTGGTGCGTCCTGTGTTTTATTTGAGGATCTTGCTCTTTCCTTTATGTATGTTCAGGTCTATTGATGCTGCTACGCTGGTTTTCTTTACATGCATTTGTTAGTGTGTATGGGTTAGAAGAGCTAGATCATCCACGAAGTTCAAATCATCGAGTGGCATCTTACTAGTCCGTTAAATTCCGTGCTTCCCCTCAGATGTGGAGGTTTTCATGATCCAATAAATCAGCAGAAGGAAGAGAAGAGGCGAGAGTAGGCAGCATTGTCTGACTTCGGTCCTCACTGAGAATGCACCTGTCAGCTATCCTCCGTGCACAATTTCGCACTGTAGTCCGTCGTAAGAATTTCGGATAATATTGACGAGTTTCTCTGGTACGATGTAGTGTTGAAGAAATGTTCATAGTGATCTCCTGTATACAATGTTAAACGCCTTCTCATAGTCGATGAAATTGATGTATATTGACGAGTTTCATTGTACTGGTTTTGTTTTATTTTCATAACATGCCGGGTATTTACCAGAAGCGTTATGCAAAACTGTTTAGGGTTTCATCAAGGGAATACACATATACAATGGTTAAAATTTCTTTACAAGGCAAAATAACATTTGGAATAAATCGCAAATCTGAACTATCATATATATATATAACACTAAAGAAAAAAATGGATGATGGAAAAGGAGTAAAAAATGATTGGAACAAACTTGGATAGAAAACCAAAAAACATTTGGTGCACAAATACAGTGCGATTAGGTTTATTAGACAGCTGTGCAAGTATCGATAAAATTTTGAGTGTTTACACAGTTGACGATAGAAAGCTGAAAATTCTGTATAAAGGTAAGTGTGCATGAGTATATGTTCTGGAAAATCAATAGGTAATTAATTTGAATTTAATCACACACAACCTATTCACAATGAACGTTGTGGAGAAAGGGTTTTGGCTTCATCGAATGAGTATAAATATAAAACAATGATCTGTGGTGTCGCGACTAGGTCTGCTTACTACTGATCCCTACGGAAACAAGCCTATTCACCTCGAAGTTAAGCATCTATCGAATCGCTCATTCTGTTCAATAACACTCTGCTGAAGACTTTCCCTGGTACTGACATTAGTGTGATCCCTCTGTAACTCTCACAATTACTCACATCTCCTTTCTTTGGTATCGTGATGAAGTGCCCATCTTTTCAGTCTTCTGGCACTTGTTCTTCCTCTCAGATCCTCCTCAACAAAACGTGGAGCATCTTTGCCGTTATGTCTATATCTAACTTGAGTGCTTGAGCTGATATATTGTCAGGTCCTGCTGCTTTTCCGCTTTTGATCTATCTGACGGCTACGCTGATTTCTTCCATCGTTGGTGGAGTGACATCTATCGAGAGATCTGTAGATGCTGCTTCGATGTTTGGTGAGTTCAGTGGGGCTGGCCCATTCAAGAGTTCCTCAAATTGTTTTACCCATCTCTCCCTTTATTCTCGAATTTCGGTTATTGGCTTGCCTTCTTTGTTCTCGACCGGTCGCTCTGATTTACTATATTTGCCTGTTAGTTTTTTTCGCAGTGTCATATAGCTGGGAAGTGCACTTAGGTATACGACCAAATTACGTTTGTTTTTGGATAATCAGAGCAACTTTCAACCATTGAACCCACTCGTATGAATGAGTATGAATCAGAAGGCAATTAAGAATAAGGGAGACGTTATACTTGATCGTAAATAGAGTGTCAATGAGATAACAACGTCTAAGCTGACTAAGTAGAAAGAAAGATGCTTCCCACGTTGGGGCGTGTAGTGATCTGGTGGTGATATATAACCGAGCGCCTTCAACTAGTCGTGTCCGATAAAACAAACATGGTCAACATCAATGTCGAAAGCCCATACAACTATTTATTTTTGGGATAATTTACAACTACAGCTTACTCCCTCTTTAACTGGTTTGTGAGAACCCTAAGACATACCAACCAAAGGATAAAACCCATTACGTTAGGCATCGGTAAACGTTCCTTTAACAGCCTGTGATGTTATGCAGCTTTTGACGTCAGTGGTTTATGGTCGGTGAATGTAGCAAATCTTCGGCCTTCGATAGATTGTCGAAAATATTGTACTGCAAAGTACATGGCTAGTAGTTAACGTTCGAAAGTGCTTAATTTTGATTTAGTATCTTGCAACAGTTTAGAGAAGAATGCTAAAGGTTATCAAGCTTTATTTATCCATTGTTCCAGAACAGTGCTAATGGCTGAATCAGATATGTCAACCACAATGCTGACGGGAGCTGCATCATTGTGATGTGCCAGCATAGTCTTATTGGTTATTGCTTTTTTTAGTTGCAGCAAAGGCTTTCATTTGACTCTGCATCCATTGTAACTATCTTTTTATTACCGTAAAGCTGATCCGTTAGTTATTACATGATAGATGCACAGTTATGTATAAATCATCTGTAAAAGCTAACCAATCTATTGAAAACTCGTAACTGCTTAATGGTGTTTGGTGCCGAATATTTCAGAATAGTCCCCCTCTTACCTAGTGGTTTTGAGACTGCTTGCAATTAGCACCATTAGTTTGCACTAAGAAGTTGATTGCGGCTGTTCTAATTAGGCATTTCTGTGTGTTTATTTTAACTCCATACTGTTCAAGTCTTCAAAAGCTGTGTTTTATTTGTGTTTCCCAGTTTGGGCTCGCTATTAAGCAGTCGTCGACATATGCATGGACATAGTCAAGGGCACGGAACACGTCATCAATGAAGAGCTAAGATGTTTTCCTACACTACTCAAACCAAAAAGCATTTGGAGGAATTCGTAAGGGTCGAATGGGGTTATGAGTGCGGTTTCTAGGATGTCATTTTCAGACAGCGGTATTTGATTGTGCACCTTTACTGGGTAAATTTTTTAAAATAGTCATTTCCTTCAAGGTGGCCGTTACGTGGTGAATGTGTGGTAAAATGTAACGATCCGCTGTAGTTTGAGCGTTGAAGCGTCGGTAATCACCGGTGAGACGACAATCATTCCTGTTTTTCTTCGGGACCATATTTAATAGAGACGACCATGAGCTACTTGATTAACGGATTATTCTCAGATCTATCATATGATCGAACTCGTTCTTTGCGATCCTTAATTTTTCGGGTGCTAGTCGGCCTGCTTTGGAGAATGCAGGTTGACTTGTAGTCGTTATGTGATGTGTAACATTGTAAATTACACATGATTATTTCGACGTTGCGTTGTTCAGACTAATGGTTCATTCACAGGCATTTCGCTACAGTAAATCATAGTCTTGCCATTTACCGTGGGTTACGACTAAGTTGTGCAGTCAAGATACTCAGTAGAAACGCAAAGCAAGAAGAGGATACCACCTGTTACAAAAATGATGCTGATAACACTGGTTGTGGTGTGCCTGATGCAATTTTGATAAAATTGATAATTTTAGTGCTAACACTTTATGTTGTCGTTATTCTGATGTTGCCAAGTTTAAGTCAGAATAAGGCTTAATTGAAAAAAAAACAGACGGAAAGAAGACTAGATTTGGAAAAGGAATTAAAGTTGTTAGATGTGCAGGAAGAGATTACAAAATAGCGAAATTAGAATGCATTGCTTGTGAATCAAAAGATAAACCACTTCTTATTGAGGATTGTGACGTGAAATCTAAGCTTGATGACTATTCGGAATCTAATACTTGCAAGGACTATTCAGTTAGAAAGCCTGGTTACCTGGATAATGATCTAACTGGTAATATAAACGTCACCCTAGGCTTTGTTGTTAATAGTATTGGCTTACCTCAGATTGATATTGAGTATTTCAACGGACTACTGAGTTAATATCATGGTTTTATTAATCAGTCCCAAAGTGTAATAGAGACCAAGCTTACTAGTAAAGATCAGATGTTATACCTATTTAATATTTGATTGTAAATGAAGGGCTGAATCGGCTATTGAGGCATGTACGTCAACTGCTTTAGAACTTGGATATGATAGGAATTGACTGATCCTGCAAATTTTATTTGATCAACAACATTTAGTTGCACGTGTTTTGATAGATGACTTGCTCAACCATAAGACAGTGAAATTTCGCTCTTAAGATTTAATAGATTTCGAGATTGAATTGTTGTAAATTCGATATGAATCTGATGAGAATTCAATGGCTGATCTGAAATTCATTGTAACGCTATTCCTGTTAGATTAAGTGGTCGTTACGGAAGCATGGAAACTTATACCTTTTTAGACAGTGGTTCTGATACATCCTTTATATGTGAAGAAAGTGTTAATCGCTTATGTTTGGAAAGTATAGTTTCTTCGATAAATGTGACTACTATAAATAGGACTTTTGTTCACAAGTGTCTATAAGTGAGTGTAGAATTGTTTTCTTCATACAGCAAAGAGTTTATACAAATTAGTTAAGCTTATACTCTCAAGAAATTGTTACTGGATAATCCAGTCTCTCGCTCAACAACAACTGTGTCAATGGAAACATCCTCAATTGCAAAATAATACTATAAACATTTTTTTATTGTGATGTTCCAGATGCACGCTGGGTGCTAGAGCAAAGTTTGGGAGACAGAAAAAATCCATTAAGAATGCATACACACTTGGTCCAAGGAACTTATTCGAAATAATACGTAGAGTTGAGTGGCGTCGACGTACGTGTAGTCCAGATATTTCAAATGACTTGGAAAGGTCATACAATGAGTTCAGTGGTTTAGACAATCTTCGTAAACAGAATTTCGTTGAAGACAGGAAGGCTCTCAAAATGATAGAAAGCTCAATCAGCCTAGTGGATGGTCACTTCCAGGTTGGATTACCGTGGAAACTAGGGAGACTCGAATCGCCAAATAATTATGAGATGGTCAGCCGTAGATTAGAATATTAGCGTAGGCGATTTTCCATAGATTGCCATCTTTTAGAAAGATACCAGCTCCTTATGAATGGACATTTGAGCAAGGATTATATTGTTAGAGTTGATAAGGGTGAAGTTTGTTGGAGTTTGTTGGTACATTCCAGATTGTCCTGTTATTAATCTTAAGAAGCCAGGAAAGCTGAGATTTGTATTTGATCGTGCTGCAGAGTATCCAGATTTATCGCCTAATGATCAGTTTTTGTGCGGTTTAAACACGGTTAACACTTTAATACGTTGTGCTTCTACGATTCATACTAGGTGGGATAGCGTTATCAGCCGACAGTGAAGAAATGTTACTGCAAGTAAGGACCTCACAAAGTCATAGCAGAGCGTTTTGATTGTTGTGGTGGAAGGACGGCGACAATCGACAAGAAGTAGTTGAGTATTGCTTGACTGTTCATTCGTTTAATCCAGTATCATCTCCGTTCTATGCTAATTTTGCTCTCAGGAAGACTAGACATGTTTAGTGAGGGTACGGTGGAAGATAATCGGAAAGTTGTAGACGAAACGTCTATGTTGACGACTATTTAGCTTGGAAATCGCACCCATTATCGAAGGAGGAACGCTTGACCGTCGCAACAATTAATGGCACCCTTGTTACCAGTCAGGGTAGGGAATGGTGATTTTTCATTTTTGTCAGTGGGTGTCAACTATTTTAAGCCTCTAACTGTGGGGCAAACAGATGTTTTCAGAAAGGGAACCAGTGTGCATTCACATGTTTGAGAGTCATGGCTATTTATTTGAAAGTGACAACCAACCTCGCGACAGATTCGTTAATCATGGTGTTGATGAGGTTCATTGTTAGGACACAGATATTCAGTGACAATATGACTAACTTGGTTGGGGCCAAGCGTGAATTGGAGACTTGTCCCCAAAATTGAAAACAAGATCGTACCCACAAAAATCTGCTTGTAAAGAGCATTAATTGGCATTTTAAATCCACTACTGCCAGTCAGTGGGGTGGAGTTTAAGAATATATGTTTTGATCTATTCTTAACATGTTAAGTGCTCTTATGCACAAACAGGAACTGATGGATGAGTATCTTGTCACCTTTATGATCTAAGCTGGGATCACTGTCACTATTCGACCCGTAATATCTATCACGGCTGACACAAAGGATCTTGAGCTGCTAACGCCTGCAAAGTTGATACTCCTAAAAAAATGTCACTAACTTCAGCGGCTTACCACTAATTGGCAAATATTATAAAAGACTGCGGCAACCTAGCTATTTAGCGGAGGTTTTATGGAGACATTGGTTTCGAAAATAAGTTTCCTGTTAAAACAGCATCACGAGTGGACAAAGTTAGAGAGGATTTGACGAGAGGATGACTTGGTTATGATCAGTTTTGACTTCAGTCTGAAAAATAAATGGCTAGTGAATTTGGTTAAGTGTGTAATACTACGTAAGGACGAACTGGTGGGGAAAGTAGAGTTAGGAACAAGTTACGGAATCCTTGTGAGGGACAGAAGGAGAGTGTACTTTTTAGAGGCCGTAGATAGATATAATAATCCCTAGGCGTACTACCGTAAAACCTAGGGATCATCAGGTTAGGTGTGGTCTTAGGCGTACTGTTGTGAGACTTAAGGTTCATTATCTTCATACTATTAATATAAAATGTGAGTTGGTTGATTGTTGTTCACATTTGTTTGTTGATGTAACTGATTCGTTTGCAAGGGAAAAGAACTAATGTTTCTTTGAAAAGTAGTGTTGCGGCAATCTTAAAAACTATATACATTTAAGAATTGTTCTTATCAAACTCTCCTTGATACAATTGATCTATTTGTTGTATTCGATGTTGTGCTCGGTTTATTTGTCATTGCTTTCTTCATTTTTGCTCGCTCCATTGTTTCGGGCTATTTGACCCCTTGTTCTAGACCGGGCGCCTATAATACTGGGAAAAATGTTTGCTTGACAGGCTAATAAATAAATTATTTGGGCTTCATTTTCTTTTGGTATTGGCTAAATCGGATCTTTTTCGGAAACCCGTTTAATTGTATCTTTAGCTCACAGAGTTTAAACGTTTGGTTTATCATTACAGGAACCATTCTATTGCTTACAACTTGGTTCATCGACTTTATCTATCTTTGCAGTTTGATAAAAGACAAGCATCCAATAGAATATCCAGAGACGTTGCTGTTGTAACAGTCTATTGCGCAGTTGATTAAGGTGTCTTATTCAGTTATCTAACTCCCTTCAGTCACGTCAAACAGCACTGCACCCTGTCTTCTTGTCACATATCCTCTTATCCATCTGTTCTGATTATCGTGGTAATTATTGGCGAATACTTTTGTACCAACTTCGAATCCCGTAAGAGGTCCTTCAGTTTTTAGGTGTCTTTGTGGTGGGATGGCATAATGATTTGTCTTCAGTTTTCGATTCATCATGGCTTGAGCTAGCAACACTCTGTTTGCAGTGACATATTTTGGTGTAGTGAGATTAACTAACAAAATCTTTCCCACGCGGACTTTGATGGTTGTAACTTTTTTCACGTAGTCTATCATTTTTATATTTAGTTGAGTTCTTCTCATATCTCAACTTGCAACACTATCATCGTACTTTACTAATAACTACATCGTGTGTTCTAATACTCAAATGGTACGCAATAAGGCTAGGCGCTCTAAACTTAGTAGGAGTTCAATAAAACCAAGTAATATACCCTCTGTTAGTAACTCTATTCTTAATTCTGCGGTGACACAGCAGCTATCACCACTTGTTAGAACTGTGAACATCATGAAGGCCGACATAAATTATATGACTGAATTAGGAGAAGTGAAGTCTACTCTCAACCAAATCAACAGTATTTTATCAGATTTACAACCTAAATCCTATCTACTACGTGAAAAAGATGACCTGGACGTTGGAAAACTTAAACATGTGGAAACCTTCATTGACGGTTTGTTATATGATGCTGCATAACAATGTAATTAAGCCTGAATCAAAACATTATTCAAGCTTATGGTCTGTAGTGGTGAATAATCCATTATATAAATTGTTGCATAGGCTGAATTGACTAGAACGAATCTACACTGGACACTTGGATCTATACATACATTTTGCGGTCATCTAGAGAATTCATCAATACAGTATCTATTCTATTTGTAACTGTTTGTAAGGCGTTACTAACTCGATAGTGATCCAAGGCCCTTACACCGTATCCTAGTGTCAGCTGTACTCAGTTGGATAAATATTCTCTGCTCTACAGAAAGGTAACCAAACCTGAGAGCGGTAAATATGTTGATTCGAACATGTCAACAACTCAGGAGACAACAGATAACTCAAACTTCCACTTCCACTAGAAAATGTGGAAATACCAGTAGTATCTCCAAGGTTGCTCTCATTCTTAGAACCTCACACCAGATCTACTAGATAGTGAACAACTATCAGAAGCTAGCCAAATATTTACCAGCCAAAATACGACCATGCATAGTAAGCTAGAAAGACCTGACTGGATATCTCAATATTACCCTAAGGTATCAAGGCACTCCATAACCCAAGGCCATAAAAGTGTGCAAACTCTGTCCATAACATCTAAGCAGAGATAAAGTAAGTACTTCTCCCGAGTTGCAGGATACCATACCATTCACTACAAATAATATTTTACTTGGGACCAACCAGAGCTTTTTGAAAATGCCTCCAAAACTAAGCCGGACAACAAAGCAGTAAAGGTATTCCTAGCAAGTAGACTTTCTGCACATCGCATCAAATACTGGTAGACGTATTTCGTTGCAAACCAACCCCCTGTACAGCGGACTACTACCAAAGACAATCGTAGCAAATCTATGTACCACATCTCCAGTAGGGCAGGACGCACTTCCAATCCTTAACAACTCGTCAGGGCAGACCTCATGTGCCTAAAAGTGTACAGTCCGCATATTCTTTGCAATGTCGATCAAATGTACTCGGACTTCATACCACTAAACAACAAAAATCAGCATTAAGACCGGATGCAATACGCCTACAAGATAATTATAAACTCTTCTCAGCAGACTTATTACACCTATACCAATAGCCCTGCACTTCCCTCTAGCAGCCACATGCTCACATCAAGTTCGCACATATCATTAATAAATTTCCCTCAAACTTCAGTGCATCATAACCACGGGTTGCGTGGCAATGCTCTAATGGCATACAATAACAATGTACCACTGTATAATTACTGGCTACCTGCCTGCAATCCATTAGATTTTATTTACATGAACAGCTATCCACACTATTCCTTACCCCAATGAACTCAGATGGATCCTCAACGCATAACGTAGCACGTTTTACGAAAAACGAATCACTCAAGTCTACCTTCTCAAGGTCCTTGTACGCAGATAGACCTATATCATTCTGATCATGCCAGTAAACTGGTGTGCTCTCATGTACAGAAAACTACTTAAGAATAAATCTATTATTATTATAGTTGCATGCGTTGACTAGATCGGCAAAAAATAGAGAAGGTTCAACGACATCTTACTAGACTGCTACTACCTGGCCGACCCTATAATAATAAATGCTGTGCTTGGAAATTAGACCCTTTATGGGTCAGAAGGAATAATCTTTATCTTACGATGCTCTATAAAATTCTCCATAATAAACCATAACTGATTAACATTTGCTCAAAAATGTAATTGTGACATGCGTAACCGAAATTCTCTGGTAAGTGTGCAGAAAGCCACTAGTAAATTAAAATCCTCCTTCTTTGTTGCATGCTATTCCAACATCTGTAACCGATTACCAGAAAGCAAACGACAATGTAGCTCCCTACCACAGTTTGGACTAACAATAAACCTCTACTTAGACTATGCCGATATCTACAACTAACTGAATACAACTTATGTAGAATGAGGTACATTTATCAATGGGCATTTAGCAGTTAGGCACGTTCCGTTCTATTTAACAGAAGAAACAAGAATATTTGGTAATAGGTTTTTATTTCAGTATCGTGGGCATGAGACAGTGGAGCAAAATGCTAGTCATTCAAACACACAATGCTTCTCAACACTCAATATGAGATAATAGGAAATATAATTCCTATGAAGAATAAGGAAGTAAATGAATACTTAAGCTCCATTGTTTCAGTGTATACATAAGTTATGAAGTCAACTCTTAGTTAGTCAACCCAAGTTGCTACAAATCTTCTGACATCTAGTATTTTTAATAACACCTTTAAAATAAATTACCTCCAGGTCTTAAGAGCTTTCCGACTATTCACCTACAGGCAATAAAACGTTTTCCTTCCTGGCAAAAGTGCTTTGGAATCTCGTAGTGCCTATACATTTCTTTGAGGTGATGCAGTATACCTTTTTTTTTTCCATATACTAGACTTCGCTGAGCTCTTTATCCTAGAGTAGACCTAAAATCTATCATAGCTATCTCTAGTATTGGTCAATGTTTTTCAGAATAAAACGGAAGAAATAACAAATGGGTTTCATTTAATGCAATAGGTACACCTCATGTTCCACTGCAAACAGATGTGCTTAATTGGTTATATGTCATCTCGCCCTGCTACTTGTTCCCTTTTCTTTATCTTTGTAGTTCCCAACTGCTGTGTCATGTTGACATTATCATCCAGAATCCTCACTGAAAAGGGAAGTGTGTCTTCGTGGTCTATTCATGATACGTTGATGTGATACCTCCTGTCTCCATTGTTCTTTTACGAGATGCTGTTCACGCGAGGTCATATTCGTGCTTGACGCTACAGTTGACTATTTCAAACAACCATCTATTATCTAAATCTTCCTAATGTCACGTTTATGACACTCCTTTACTTGAACTTATTGCATATAATGGTAAGTGTTATCTACTCATGTATCCCTGGAAACTTAGGATTACAAAGTACCTTCCAGCTGATGTTTACAGATTTTGTAGCCTACATTTAATCTCCTTGCACAATAATCTAGTGTTCTGTAAATGTTATTGCCATTCAGGCACTTATTTGTGTAAAACTTTATGTCTTGTTGTGTAAGAGCTAACCATCCTGTATCATAATTATCATGCCTGTAAACTAGCGTGAATTCTGCACAAAGCTTAAGAGTAATGACCTATAATAATAATCTGAAACTTTGTAGACCATCAGTCGCTCTCCACGCCTTTAATTTTAGCAGCTTTATTCTGAATATCTCGACAAAATTTCTAACCCGTTTATTTACTTGGGGATAGTTCAATGATGATCATACATGGTTGATTGCAGACAAGCGATAGAATTCTTGTAATTGTTCTGGCGTATACTGAGATCCGTTATCTGATACTATTATGTCTGACAATCCACGCCGATAGGAAATTTCCATCGGTATTTGCAAAGTTCTTTTGCTAGGTGCCGTCACTACAAGGACAATTTCTGATTACTTTATGTAGTATTTACTAGCTTGAGATATATATCACCAATTTATTGGACTAAAAAAGTCTATGTTCAGTCGCGTCGATGGTTGGTCTGCTTGTTTTCAGGATATTAAGTTGATTTGCTTAATCTCTTTAGCATCTGGTTAGCAATTTTAAGTCTTTTTCAAAGTTGACGATGTGTTTATCTATTTGCGGCGAATAGGCGAAGCTTACGTGAAATGGATTTCTTTCAATGTTCCTTGTTATGTTCAATATGAAACTGACGCAAGACCTTGGTTTGCAGATATTTCAAAATAACCACATGTAACGGAGCCAAAATCACTGTGTATGATTCGCTAACTCGTTCTTTTTTCTTGCTATTGCAGGGCGATCAAACATAAACGCTTCGGAAGCCGAAGAGCGTGTCCTGCGTGCTATGACCTTATAGGATGATTCATAAGACTCGATAAAACTAGCCACTTCTTTCCTGTACAAACCCCGCGTAATTTTAAAATAAAGAGTTCCGTGACCACCGCTTCGTGTTCTCGTCTTGGTGTGGAGTGCTGAGCTAACTCTGTGTGTTGTGGTCTTAGATCTTCTCCGTCCTTCCGGACTGATGAATACACGTGTTACACGCATACTTGCTAAACATTAGGTGGTCATTAAAAGTACAGAGTGAGTTTTGTTTGTATAAGAATTCCTTATCATAATCCTTTCAGTTCTTTGACTGTGTTATGTTTAACGGAGTCGTTGTGTTGGACAGTCAACTATCTCCACTGTACCCAGTTATAACTAATATCAGCTCACTAATGACTATCTCCACGAGGTAATTCCTGCAGTTCTAGTGTGAAGATGTGACCAGTGGAGTTCAACCGTGTCAAGTGTGAGGCAGTTACCCATTGATGGCAATGATGAAGTCTCACAAACGTAGCACAGATTGGACTGAATTAGAAATATCAACCGTCAGTAGCCGACTCAGTGGTCTAATGGCAAAGTGTTTCCTGCGGAGCCAGAGGGCCATGGGTTCAGTCCCCGATGGGGTCGTGAATGTGCACTGCTGAAGAGTCCCATACCAGGACAAAACAGCTGTCGATAGCTTCCAGGTGATTCAATGGTTGCATAAGTCATACCAATTCGTGGTTTCAAAACTGGCAGCTAACTGTCTCCACAACACTCAACTAGAGAATAATAACAATAATTTATTTCCTGATATCAGGAGCAAGCCAATTTTGCAGGCAAGATCAACAAAAGCACTGACAATAGCTGTGTTTAATTGTTGCACAGACTGCCTATATTGTGATATATAGAGATGATAGAATAATGTTTTATAGTTAGTTATTTATGCAGCGTCCATTACGAACTAGACTTAGGAACGATTTTGTGATACAGAAAAATTGCAAGGTAGGTTTAAGTCGCCATATCGAAGGATCGCATTGTGGCAGGAGATGCAAATAATCAACATTTCGCTTAATATGAAGCAACCTCTAAGTGCTGAAAAGAAAGAAGGAAAAAAAACAGCATGACGAAACAGCAGCATTATGACAGCTATACTTTCCTGATTATTTTAACAATCGTAAGAGTATAACTGTTTCAATTGGTGAAGATTTCGGCATTAAAGTTTATTTGGAAAAAATCAGTCTGTTATCTTTGATAGGCTGACTATCACACAAGGTCAAAAAAGTAGTGTTCAGACTGGGTTTTGAGTAAAGTGAGGTGTACAAGGGAGCCGATTTTGATAGGTTGCAGTAGTTATGAAGGGTACTTGATGGTTTCGAATCTAATCCACAGTGTAGCGCTAGGTGCAACAAATAGTTATTTGTGTTTGGTAATTAATTTTTGTTATTAATTTTAACTTACTAGGTATCAGCATCATAGTCTGTAGTGTAGAGGTCGGGTTTAACTTACAGTAGAATTGCTTGCTAGATAGGTAGTGCCAATCAGACCTTATGTGTTAGTCTGATAAACATATATTGGAGCATTAGAAACAACATTACTGAGTGCTCACTCCTGCTAGAGCCGCAGTACGTGGTCGTAAACATAAAACACATTTCTCACACAGATAACGGGAAGTTTGGAATTATCTCCCACACCATCATATCTACTGGCTGACGAATAATTAACTTTTATAACTACTTTCTCGACGACATTTATAACTGCTTAAATTATGTCTACAGTGAGCATTTTAATTCCTATCATTATTATGCCTTCGTGTCATATCATCCGGTTTTGTACACTAACTGCTATTACATCATTTCTCATCCATGAACTACGTTCAATTGGCTGCTTACATGTTATCTGAATTTACTGTCACTGTCTCCCTTGTATTGTGCTAGTATTAAATCCCTAGTTAGCTGCCTGTGTGGTTTGTTCTGTGCATATATAAAGGGACGTCTGCGATATAATACGATTTGTCTGATTGATTCATCTGCTTGTGTTCCTTCTGCTTTCGGCTTTGGACTGAGTGTGTATTGAGCAGACTTCTAGGGATCAAATAGACACTTTAGTTGGCATTGTTACTGTAACCTAGTGTACACAAAGTTATATCAACCAATCGGTCAGACGCATCAGCTCATAACTGCTCATCTTTACTCCATAACACATTTCTATAATCCTTTCTTTTTCGCACTTATTAACGGCAAATTTGAACAAGTTTTAAATTATCATTGATCACTATTTTCCAATCAGTTTCTACAGCCTCCTATTAATTTTTCAGACTGTCAATAGTTAAAGAAATTTCCCCTTCTTCTTCGGTATTCCCCGAAGCCTGAATATTCATTAGTTTCGAAATCACATCAGACTCGCTTTGGTTCTGATAGAAGGGTAAGATTGTATTGTAGAGTCACTGGATATCCTACCCAACCACACCCATCGTCCTACATCATAAAAGGCCGATGAATGTAATGTTATTTAAAGACGACGATAAAAGGGCGATGCAGATGATAGAGTAATAATTAATCTGAGTCATCGAGTCCATCCCAATGTAATGCGCTTTATGACTCTTCTTATAATGTTTTCTATTGTTATTACGTCTGAGATTCACCCTGCGAATAGCTAAGTTGCGCTTGTCATGTGACTAGAGTAGTTTCTAACGATTATGCTCACATGCACAAATAAGGACAAATAAAAAAGTAGTGGTTGATGGAGAAGAGGGTATATTTGATTGCGGGTGGAGTGTTAATGTGATAACAGCGTCTATGCTGGCTAATAGAAGACGAGTTGCTTCCCACGTGGCGTCGTGGAATGATCTGATAGTGATACTCGACTGTGAGACTTCAGCTGGTCATGCACGTTAAGACAAACATGGTCAGCATCGGTGACGAGAACCTTGCAACTAATTATTTTCGGAATTAGTTACCGCTACAAGTATAATGTTAATCATTGTATGATCTTATACAGATTTGTGAGAAAAACTCGATTTAATCTTAAGAACTTAAGCCAACTTTCTTTGCTAACCTACTAGTAGTTTCTTATCTATACTTGATTTATCTACCTAGCTCCGTACCTAGCAGAGTTGGTGAGCCATCGTGACTTGACATGTTGTTGGTACCAATTTATACTGCTGGATTCGCAACCTCGTTAGGTTCAATAACTATATGTATGTTATCAGTAATTTTGCCTTCGTCCATAACAAGACTCATGCACACACGACAGTCGCAAATTACGTGTATGATCAGGAAGTCTGGAACGAAGATGCGATCGATACATGTAATTGAACCCGTAGAATCCAGCGTCATAAATTGTACAATGTACCAACATTAAGTAGTACAGTGCTGTCTAACTCTTTGATACAAATATTAATAAAGAAATATTCAGTAAAAACACCATTGTGTTAGGGGGTAAAAATGGTCTCTTTGGCGTATGTCCGTGTAGCGGAAGCTTACTTTTTTCTATTCGCAACTGTTATAACTTCGTGCTTATAACGACCCAGCTACTCCTATCGTTTAGTATTCTTAGACAGTGAACACTCGACAAGACCATCAATCAGAACACATTTGAACAGCAACGAAATTGTATTCCAAATAACAAGGGTAGATAGAAGTAAGAATTCACAGTTATAGAAACATTATACTATTTTCATAAGAGGCATCCAGAGTCTTCACCAATAATCCGCTAAAGCTGATTGGTTTAGGAGTAGCTGATCAAAGTGCGCCATCACGATCATGCCCAGAGTATGTCTTAGTCCAGTCTATATCCCAGTAATGACAACTATATGAAACATGTCTAGGTAGACATGACTTTTACGACCGAGCTTAACCGACCATAAAATGATCTTAAAAGCCTTATTTGGAATAAACCAATCACGGATCTCTAAATCAGAAACGCCGATTTTTCTCCGATTCTAGTGATTTATTAAAGAATTCCAAACTAAGACTCGTTGTAGCATGCCTCCTCCATGGAAATTTTTAATAAACGACAAAATATTAGCCCTTCGATACGATATACAGGTAATATAAAGGCTTAACCGTAACCTAAAATGTAATGAGAAATCCCCAAACTCTTATAAATTACTTATAATTAAAATTTAAATGTTATACAGGATATATTATTTTTATGTCATCAAAAAGCTTATGTAAGTTGTTCTCGAACTCCCCAGACTTAATGTTACGATGCATTTTATATAAATATTCATCCAAATGACTCCACAGAATTCTTCCTTGTGATTCAAAGTATGGTGGCAAGTGACACCTAACTCGACTCTACACTGATTTGATTTTGCTGGTATGAACTCCAGTAGTCGGATCAACGAAATGTTTCTTGTGCACAATAACTTTGTGTGCGTACTCCATGTTTGAAAGTGATTCATAGGCCTTCCAGTTGTCACTATAGATTACTATCCCAGGTAGGATGTATTTTTACACCAGCTGAACAAGTGTAGTGGTCGATTTGTCAGGAATTCTTTTACAATGACCTTCATTTAGTGCTTTGTCCCATATACCAAAGAGCTACAAATATTAGAAAAAAGAACTGCTTACTTAGTCTTTCTTAACCTGGCGTTCTCTATTATAGTTTCGTTTACGAATCAGTGTTTCGTCTATTTCGACTATCTTTCCTTGTCCTCCTTATTGAATTTGTAAGGGGACTAATATGCCAGAACATATTTTACGGCAATATTAATACCACTGGATTTCTGCCTTTGCAGAAACCTCTGTGAGTAAGGCGGCTGTCGTTACTTTGATTCCAATCACCCATTCGGTAATTCAAACGAGGATTTGTTTCAATTCTAACCTTGAACGAGCAAAAAAGAAATCCGTTCGAATGGACGTTTCGCACCAGCACGAGGCTGCTTATAAGTCAGCTTAGGTGTTCACGTGACATCGTAACCAGTTATCGTGTCTATATAAAAATCGTCTGTATTCAGTTATTTTGGAAAATTATACTATCCGTCATAGAAAAACGTAACTGTACATGCATATTAAAATATTCTACGCAAACGTAGTTTGCACACATTGCGTAGCTAGCACAGAATCATAGGGCACATTTTTTTGGAAATATGATTTGTATATGGATTCTTTGTTCTGAAATATGTCACTTTAAGCTTTAAAACGAATAATGATGACATTTTACTCTTCTTAAGAAGGAATTGCAGTGTATTTACGTTGTCTAAGACCATTTTGGTAATCTAAGTTTGGTTTACATGATTACTAATTTTCCTGGATGATTTACATTGTTTTTATTTTGTAGTGAATAAACTATAAACCACTGATGTAGTATATTTATATTTTGCGTGCAATAGTTGTATAACTGCAACTTACGTTTCTCATTTACATTCGCAGATGGTGCTGTAGTGGCCTGATTTTATCTCAATCAACTTCTTGAGACTTACGAAGTTCATACTAAGCACATAACTTATATGAATAGAGTGATTGAAATTGCAGTAAGGTTGCTGATGGATGGTCAGTTTGTCACTAAAAATGCGGAACACTCTTGGAACGATTTACCGGGTGCCTGACGAGTTATCAACGAGTAATGAAAATGTCAAAAGGAACTTCAACAATGCAAAACTAAAGTTGTACGTAACCTACTCTGTATTAACAACTGGAATACAGAAACATTTCACCTATGTAATTCGACAGTCGGGCAGCATATTGAAAGTTAATCGTAGTTCAGTTGGAACTAAACTTTGGTGGCATATCCTTACCAATCAGTGTGTGTAGTTATATGAAGTTCCAGAAGTTAGAGACAGATAACTGTACTGATTAGCAGTAAAAGCAGTCTTGTTTCTTTGTATCACTTGTAGCTTATGAAAATTGTATGAATCATTCCACATACTGAATAATATATATTTGCACATATTTTAATAAGGCTTTTTCATTTTAGCTTGTTACAGAGAAAACAAAGTGGGGAAGTTAATGCTAATCGTACAATGAACTCATGCTGATGTTTACGTTAGCTACATTACGTTGTAGCCTTCCTTTTTGGTAACCGTTTATAATAGTATATCATACGAGAAAGATTACGTTCTGGGATCTCATCCAAATTTGTTATTTATTAGGCTATTAACTCGGAAGAATTACTGTTTTCGCCGTTATAATAGATTATTTATTATCAGCTTTCCTTACGCATAATAATCTATGCATCCATGTAATGAACGATTTTTATTATTCGCTGGACTAACTAGTTAGACAACTCAAGTTACTTGTTAAATAAGTGTTGACACACTTCGCAGTATTAACATTGTAACGGCGAATATTAATGACGCCGATTATAAGCAATTTGTATAACTCGTACCTAAGATGACACCACTCACCTATCACTTACTTACTTACGCCTGTTACCCCTCTCGGAGGAGCATAGGCCGCTCACCAGTATTCTCCATTCAACTCTGTCTTGAGCAATCCTTTCCAGCTGTCTCCAGTTACTGTTCATCCTTTTTATGTCTGCTTCCAATTCTTGACGCAGTGTGTTAGTTGGCCTTCCTTCTTTCCGTTTTCCAACAGGGTTCCAAGTTAGTGCTCGTCTCACGATGCAGTCTTATGATTTCCGCAATGTATGTCCTATCCATTTTAAACGTCGTTTCCTGATTTTCTTTTCGGCTGGAAGTTGGTTTGTTCTCTCCCATAGTAGGCTGTTGTTGATGGTTCCCAGCCAACGGACATTCAGTATCTTGCGTAGACAGTTGTTGATAAATACCTGTACTCTCCTGAGGATGTTTGCAGTAGTTCTCCATGTTTCAGCTCCATACAGAAGAACTGACTTGACGTTCGAGTTGGTAGACAGTTGTTTGGACTCCCATATATTTTTCAACTGTAGGAATGCTGCCCTTGCTTTGCCGATCCTTGCCCTTACATCTGCATCGGATCCTCCTTGTTCATCGATGATGCTCCCCAGGTATGTAAAGGTGTCCACTTCTTCCAGAGTTTCACCATCAAGTTCAATTAGGTCGGTGCTCTCGGTGTTGAATTTGAGGATCTTGCTCTTACCCTTATGTATGTTCAGGCCTATTGATGCTGAGGTTGCTGCTACTTTGGTTGTCTTCACTTGCATTTGCTAGTGTGTATGGGATAGAAGTGCTAGATCATCCGCGAAGTCCAGATCATCAAGTCTCATCCAATTTGTCCATTGAATCCCGTGCTTCTCTTCAGATGTAGAATAAAACGTGGAGCATCCTCGCCGTTATGTAGATATCTGACTTGAGTGCTTCGGCTGGTATATTGTCAGGTCCTGCTGCTTTCCCACTTTTGATCTGTCTGATAGCTGTCTTGATTTCTTCCGTCGTTGGTGGATTGACATCACCTATCAGTTCAATAAAAAGCAGACTCGACGATCAAAGCAAGTAAGCTGTCGGCATAGGCCATTAAACCTATTACTAGAAATATACTATGCGCAAACCACAGTAGGCGAGTACCTTGTGGTTCTGAGTACTGTTTACCGCACAGAAACACATTTTAACGCGCTTTGTTAAATAGGCGCTAACCGCTTAATTAGAAATTAAACTGTCGATGATTGTTAGCTAACAATTACATTTCGTAGCATCGTATCAATTAGTCGCACTTAAGCTCCTGAGACATAACGCATACATTATCGCGTGCACTATGAACCCAAATATACACCAATGTACTACTGCAAATATGGAAATACAAAAGACATTTATTAAGTAATAACCATTTATTATAGAGAAATCGTCAATATTGTATAATACAAGCAGATATCCCGTAAAGAAGGCGATTAGGCAATCTGCAGAACAAAAACAATTTTTAGAGATGAGAAAACTAATTTCTTACTTATCTTCTAAGAATTTTTTCGTATAATTTTCAAGCTTCGTAAACACTCGCATAGCAAAGCTTTCGCCAAACTTTTGAAAAATTAATCGTCCATTTCTTTGTGTATTTATCATTTTCTGCAGTAGCTACTTCGATGGTTTAAAACATGGAGTCGCGCTGTTTATTGGAACACACAAGTTGTAACTGTGCATCCAGCGTCTACAGTGTCTCAGCATAATATCAACTGTCGATGTAATAAGTCATAACAAAGATAAAACTTACTAGTAAAATTACTGTCTCTTAAATGTGCTAGCAACATGTGCCGACATGGATAACGGCACTTGATGTACGTTGGACAGGTGCACTCACCCGAAGTCAGATCCACTTCATATGATTTCGATCCATCATTAATGAACATGTAGTTTGGAGTGGCTAAACTGACTTACAGGTTTCTAACTTTCTTTAATTGATACAACACTCTAGTTGCTGCAAACTTCGTTAGATGTCTAAGGTGCTCCAAACTAGCGGACACATGATAGGTATAATGTCTTGTTGCAGCTACTTCAGCCTCAATCTCTATTCGTCGGGATACCTTTACGTTCCATCTGTAAACTTTGAAAATACATTTATTTAGAGAATCTCTTTTCTGAAGAAAACGCTTCACTTGTCGATGTAGAGATTCAACTCTGTTATTAGTGCTGTTTCCTAACGTCAATATATGATCAGTGTAAGCTGCGGCCCACATATGTTTCTTGGGCATCCAGTATCTTTGCACGTAACCCGTGACGTTGGGTGCCAGCTGCGTTGCGATTCTAAAATAATTGTCAAATCTAAAAAAATATTTCATTGGTTGATATTACCATTTTTTACTTTCTGTGCTGACCAAGCGGCATAGATAAGCTTTAGCGCGACGATCCCGAGTCTATTCAAAGTAATATAAAGTTAGTTAGGCTTGCTTTACCTTTCTGCATAGAGCACGAAAGAACATAGTTGTATGTTAGCATTTCTATGAGTCTGGCTTACAGCCGCTATTTCTGCATGGGATGAGTCCATTACGAAGGTTTCGGTGGACGAGGTATCACCCATGATTTCTTGAAACATATTGAGAATCCACCTTACGTCTTCCGTAAATTCTTTTTTCGTCCAGGCAAACATTACCGGACGTCCACGTCCCATGTAATCAGTTATTACCAGCTGAAACATAGAAAATCTACAACTATTGATAAATAAGGTAGCTTTCTTACCTCGCCCTATTTATGTTATATGTGGAATCAATGCCTACCACTTCTGGGAACGTGCGATACAAACGAATTTGATCCTCGGTTGAAAAGCATACACGACTTAATCTTCTTACATTACCTTCACCATTATGAAACTCACGTAGGTGTCCACGTTCACGGATATAATCAAACACTTGATTACGTGAACGGAAGGCTACAATTATATTACTACACACCTACCTAGGGCTGTTTTTGACTTCATATTTCGTATATCATCAGAGATAAGCTCTTTCTGATATTTATTTCTCACATGTTCCATAACTGCATCACATGAAGATGACTGTTGGAGAACTGGATTTAGACTTTCCTCTTCCGATAAGCGTCTGAACCAAGGATCGCATCTCATAAAAGATTTCGTGCAGGGATGGTTGTGTGTCATGATGTATGAACGGACGATATACTCATTGACATTCAGAACTACACGAAACATAGATTTACAATCCAAGTATTTAGACCTAAAGTAGTGATTATTACAGTCCAACTTACGGTTTGTTTCTCTGACCAGTCCCCTGAAGTTTCCTTTTATTACCAAACGCACATTTAAAAACAACGAAATTGTATTTAAAAGAAGAAAACGAGGCACGTTGACTTTGCGAATGGATATAATGAGTGAAGGTGATCTACGATTGCATTAAATTTATTAACTTACAGACTGAAACTCTTCAACAGCTCGCTCTACATCCTCCCAACTGAAAAATCGTCGGTTAAGCACAACATTTTCAAAGGCTGCTTTCAGATAGACATTAATTTCTTGTGAGGAACAGGCCAAACAACTATTATTCAATAAGTAGATATATATATACTATAGACTCACCTATTATTAGTCATATTCCTTCGTTAAAACAATTTTGCTGAGATTTCTGAGGGTGGAAAAAGGATGGCTAGTCTGCCACGCTGCTAATGAGGAATGGCCGCCACGCACTTAATCACTCAAGGTCACAAAAATGTCATATTGCGGCAAAATCAAACCAGGTTGATGATTATCTAGTGCCCACCAGCACCCAGTACAACGATAGCGATGGTCGTTTCGTGCACCTTTGATTTCAAAAACCGTCATTTCCTTACCACATTGACAATTCAACGCTTTTCTTAGCAATCCCATAGTTCGCAAACAAATAACGAGATTTTTTTTATCACTACTTTGAACACCCTCTATCGTTAATATTGTTTCTGGCAAGTGTCCTCCGTGACCTTAAAACGCTTCCTTCGTTTCTTATTAGTTTAGCCGTAAAAGTCATGTCCACCCGTGTCTAGGTGTCTAAACTCATCCCATAGGACTTGCCGTCTTATACACTTCATCGCAAACAAATTACTTGTAATCGCCTTCAAATACCTAAAAGAACCAACCAATAGGATCCCAACGGGAATTTGGCGCGATTTGTAACGGATTCGGAATTAAACTTCATCGACTTCTGGTTCCGATTAGGAATTCCCTTTATTTCACTCTTGTATCATTTCGTACTTTCATCAGTTGCTTTTATTACCGTATGTGAGTTCATCTGCTTAGCTTGCTAAGTCGCCAGCTCACCCTTTTCTCATATTCTTTTTCAGATTACACATTGCTCTACGCCCCCTCTAGCACACAAAGCACCTTCAGGCTAGACGCGAGCAACTAAAGACCAAACGTTAGATTGTCTTTGGTTAGTTTCTAATATACATTTGAGCTTTTATTTCGTGTTTTTATATGAATCTGTCTAATAACCTCTGTGTTTGACGTGTTTTAGTTGGTGAAGAACCCAATCATTTTAACGCATCACATTTCTACCAAAGACCTTCCAGTAACTCTAAAGGTTAAGAAGTCAATACATTTTTCCAGTAAAATGAATCTTTTTGGGCGCACAAAAGACCCGAGAACTAAGTTAAACGAAATGACTTCTCTCTTAAGGAAAGAAAAGCGCCCTCTTATGAGAGACATTCGGACCCACTTACAACAACAAGATCAACTAAAATTGGCTATCAAAAAGTGTGCTAAAGAGTCGGACATTTATTCTGCCAAAGTTTACGCTAAGGAATATGCGGAGTCGAAGAAAGCTGTTGGACGTTTATACCTAGCAATAACGCAGATTGATAGCGTGGCTGCCGAGTTGCGCCGTATGTCTTCAATGAGAAAACTAAGTAATGCGATTGAAAAGAGCACAACAGTTATGACTCTTATGTCGTCATTAGTAAAAGTAAGTATTTTTTTACTTTGTTTATTTTTTTTTCCACTAATGAGACCTGCTGACAGTCTAGCAAAGTAAATACTAAATCATTTATCAAATTCAAAGAAGGGGTTTAAAAATAATTAACGAGTGGTTTTGGCCGTCGTAGTCATTGATCTTTCAAAACGTATGTTGGCTTATGGCAATCTAGTTCAACTGGCTTTAATTTGCAACAGTATTCATACCGACATTTATGTTGCTCGATATATCAGTCAAATGTAACTTGCATGGCTTAACCCGAATTATTATTCACTTCAGTATGTAAGATTTCACTTATGCTAATATGTAATGGATGGTGCTACTTAACATTACGTCTTTATCTGGTTACCACCCTTTTTCTTAGGATTAATCATTGTAAGTTGGTTAACTTGTGTTAGTCCCTGCATTAAATATCTGTGTAAATATTGAGTACCACCTTTAAGATGTTCACCGACGAAGCTGGTACTGCCTTTCCTGCAGTTTTAACCACCACATGAGTAGTAAAATTTCGTTATGTTGTCGTTTGTAGTTCTTAGACCTTATTGTAGCCTTTGAGATGATCAGGGCGAAATAGTACAAGGATGTGAAATATCAATCACACAATAACTTGATTTGTCATCTTGCATGTATCTTAAACAACTGGTCGTTTTGTATTACCTTGTGATCATGATACATGATTTTTAAAATCGAGAGGACATATATTTTGTTGTTCGGTCAAAATGTTTTCGAAGTTTATCTGCATATAGTGGGGTAACTGACTGTGTTAATATGATGTGATCTGAAATTCTGGTTGGTGGTAGTAAGTTATTTGAAATGATTATAGACTAATCGGATTGATAAGCTTGACCACTGCCATCCCTGATGTATAACAATCGATGACATAACTTAGTGTTAGGTCGGGGAAACTAAGAGGCTATTTCAAGTTTTCGACTACTAAACTAAGGGATGCGTATTCATTTAGGGTTGCTAGTTAGAGTAAGTCGTTGAATACCTTGAGCAATGTAGTTCAAAATTGGTTGGAATTTCGCATTTTTGTTTATACGTTGTCTTTATGTCTGTACAAGTATTGCGAAGTTTTTTTGTTATCAATTTCTTGAGTTTGTTCGTTATTTTCAAGTTTACTTTCTATACTCAATTTCTAACCAAAAATGGTATTCTTTCGGATCTTATTTTTAATCTCGTTAACTTCTTACAGTGTAGTTACGCTGAGGCACCCTGAATCAATACACATTTGTGCATACATTACCTATGCGTCAGTTGATTAATATTGATGTGCCATGTGCATTGTACACATTATTTTCGTTTCACAAACCTCAGTATCTCGAGTTTGTAGTAAGTTTTCTCAGCCTTATGCTATAGCTTTCAATGGATACACTGTACACTGATTTGTCCATCGGATAATACCAAGAAATATTTTTATATTCCTGGTCATAGATATAGATATTTAGAGTAGTCAAAACTTTAAGGAAATAGTCTACATATTAGAATCTGTATAGTACACTTAATGACATCACTGAGCAATCACGTTGAACCTAAAGACCTTGATGGATGTTTTGATAAGAACGATAACACTAGGACAGTCAGTCAGTCAGTTATAACGTAGAACTTGGTACGTACATACATCAAGTTGCCATACCCCAATCATCAGATAAAGATGAATCTGTTGCACCAAATCCCAGAGTACTAGAGATAGTAGCAGAGTTAGTATTAATGAAGACGATTAGAGATCGAAGATAGGGTGCAAGAAGATATAATTCAGTAAACAGGAAATTATGATGAATTTAGAAGATTAGAATTTGGAGAAGAACAAAGAATGGATACAACTTCACCATTGAGAACGGTTTTGAATCATGTCACCCAGTTTCTAACCATTGGTTACGATTATCACGCGGACCGCCAATCGGGTAGTCTTCATCTATTAACATCGCTCAGCCCAATTGTCAATGACTTCATGGACTGATGACATGTTTTGGTTTGGGCACCCCTAGCTTTCTTCCCGCCTACTCCCACACCAGACTACATCGCTCATCGAGGTAGACAGTGGTTGGGCATACGTAACATGTGTTGTAACTACCCCAGCTGATGAAGATTCATTAATTCGTCAATCGACTTACCATATCTACCTAGTAATCTATTCCTAACCCACGTATTGCTTACTCGGTGGTCCCAAAAACATGAGCAATGCTTCGAAGATATCTTTAGTCGAATACTAGGAGCCTACGAATATCCTTTATATTTAATGGCCATCTTTCACATCAATAAAGTAGAACGAATCAAACTGCTTCGCAATAAACGCGTGCTTTCGTCAGCAAACGAATGTCTCGCCTACGCCACAAGTGATGCAGGTTGGCAAAAGCCAATCGGGCTTTATGTATACGAGCCGAGATTTCATCAGACACCAGACCGTCAGGATTGATGACGTTTCCAAGATAAGTAAAGCAGTTAACACATTCAATTGCTTCGCTCCCTATCACTAACTTCGGTGCCGAATTGAGCCAGTCCTAAAGCATGTTTAAGGTAGTCAAAAGATTCTGCATTTTATCAGCATCTTCATCCAATAGAACTATATCATCTGCATATTCTAAGTCAGCAAGTTTATCTTCTGAAGGTAGGTCGACCCCAGAGAAATCAGACGACAAAAATGGTATCTCTAAAAGTATGTCAATGAAAAAATTAGATAAAAATGAGGAAAGCGGACAACCTTGGCGAACACGACTTGAAGTAATCAATTCCGACGACAAGCTTTAACTCGACATGTGGTGTTCGAGTAGAGAGCTTGTATAAAGTTAATTTACTTCCCTGGTACGCCTTTCACTGATAGACATTGCCGCATAACCTTACGATCGATAGAGTCAAACGCCGCCTTAAGGTCAAGGAATACAGCTATTGTTGGGTATCTGAAAGTGTGCCTATGTTCCAGAACCTGCCTAAGTGTGAATATTTGGTATATACAACCACATCCGGGTCTGAAACCACCTTGGTTCTCTCGAGTTAGTTCTTTACGAGCTTTAGTTAGACGTCGAAGTATTATTGAGGTCAATATCTTTGACACTAAATTCGTTAAACTGACTCCTCAGTAATTGTCACACGAGGACTTCTGTCCTTTCTTATAGATTGAGACGGTTAGTGATTGATACCAGTCAGATGGGATTACCTCCAGTTCCCAAATTCTAGCCAAGATCTCACTTAATCCCGCTGCTAAGGCTAGACCACCTTCCTTAAATATCTCAGAGGTTAATCCATCAGGTCCTGCTGCTCTCCCTCACTTTAAGTTTCCTATAGCCTTCTCAACCTCACTGAGACTTGGGGGACCAATGTTAATTTGCCATTCAGATCGTTTGGGGATGGTGGGCAACTGGGATGAAGCCGAGGGTCAGTTAAACTGTTCCCTTAAGTGTTCTGCCCATCGGTCCAATCTTCTAGATTGTTAGTGAATAGTGGAACCATCTTTTTCGGAGATTGTTTCACTTACAGTAGGATTTCTGATACCCGTTTCCTTGATAAGTCTGAACGGTTGCCTACTGTTGCTTATTGTAGCTGCCTTTTCCATCTTTTAGACTTTCTCTACCCACCACTACTCACGATCATTGCGTAAGCTTTTAACTAGCTTGTGTTTAAGTTGTCTTCGTTCCTCATCATGTTCAGAACCAGACGGGATGTGTTGCCGAGCATCTATCAGTTCAGTAGATGCAGCTGGAATTTACTGAGTTTTCCTAACCTTTTGGTCTAGTTTATTAGTAGATATTACTGCTCTTTCAACAGCTTTCTGGATATCATTCAAAGCTAGCTCAGGATGAGAACAGTTTACGCAGTTTACTAGTTGGTTTTTAGTTTTTCCTGAAATGTATTCTTGACTTTTTCATCATTAAGTTGAACTCTAAGGGGGATCCTTGTCGTGTATCTTTTACGTACAGTGAGACGCAGACTAATACGCGCTCGCACTAAAGCATGATCTGAGTCTGAACATGTGCTCCAAAACAAGCGGCAGTCTTCTATCGAGCCTCTCCAACGATGGCTGATAGCAATGTGGTCTATTTGAGTCCAGCGTTGAGTTGATTGTGGAGGCCGCCATGTCAATTGATGTCTTTTGTTATGCTTAAAGTCGGTGTTTGCGAGAAATAAACGCTTACCTGAACAAAGTTGTAGTGACCAGTCGCTATTGTCTGTTCGTTGAGCCTCAACACCATAGGATCCACTTAGGTACCATTCGATTTCGCTTAATCTACCTACTTGGGCTCTAAAATCACCAGCCACTATTACGGCATTAGTGTGCTTTTCAAAGGAGGTCGGAAAGCTTTCTGTAAAATTCATCTTTTACTTCATCTGAGCTGCAATCAGTGGGAGCGTAGACAAAGATAACGAGAGGTAACAGCATGTGTCCCTATCTTTCTGAGTTTCAACGTCCCGTTTAGACGGACAGTGCGTAGGTGACTTTCTTTTGAAGTCCAGTCAAGGAGAGCCTGTTCAGCTTTTGAACTTAGTGTTATACCTACACCTGCATGTCCTCGAGTGGTATCGGTAGGGTTTCCGGAAACACGAAAAATGAACGGAGCCGGTTCCTTTTTTTCACAAGGTGAGGTCAAGCGAATGACTATGCTTGGATCCTGTATACGCGTTTCAGAGATGCAACAGACATCAATGGAGAGGGATTCTAAAGTCATAGCTAAGGAAGCCTGTTGTCCTATTTGACATAAGGTTCGAACGTTGTAAGCTCCTATATATAACTTAGTGCGTTGTTTTACGAGGCCAGGGATAACGTTTCGTGAACTCAAATCATTAGCAGTAGAGACGTGAGGTGATAAAATTATGCTGGAAGGATCAGGCATGGTGATAAGAGAGTTATTAAGAGTTGATGGTGGGATTTATCCTCGAACAAGATGATCTCATGTGCTGTCAGAGGTATGAGGGCAATTTTCACTTCCTGGCTGCCCACACCATGGAAGGATATTACTTCTTGAGGTACCTGAAAAAGGAACTTGGATAGTATTGGTCATGGTGACCCTGAAGCGAGATCGCAGAGCCCAAGGGACAACTGCTTGAGGTCGATTAAGCACGGTCTTGTTATGGAAAGTTTTTGAGATGTCAGTTCCGTTCTTTAGAAGGCCTTACTGCCGGAGACGGAAATCCGTGAGGTTTGAGATTTTTAGGGTCGACTTTTTCTAACCCCTTCCTTCCGTTAAGAAGGCAGCATCGCTGCAGATGCTGGTTATCCGAGGGAAACAACTTACTGCTGTCACACCCCACTGAAGTCAGCAGTACAACTTCGCCCTCAGACCTTAGGTTGCTGCCTTTAGATTTATCACTCTTCAACAGACCTGCTTGATATGGTAGGACCTTGAGGAACATGTGTTCCAGCCAATATAGCTCAGTTGGGTCATTACGATAGGCAAGCCCGACCACCACGTCAAGGTAGCAGCTACGGTCAAGCGAAGATATCTATGCGCAAATATCAATAAACTACGCATGTTATGAAATCCCTATGGCCACGTTTCACATCCATACAGCACGACAGAACGGATTTCTGCTCTGTATACTTGTCCTTTAACAATCAAACCAATAACTCACCTATACTAAAGGTGACGTAAGTCAGTAAATGCCAAACGAGCATTTAAAATCCGTACTGGGATCTCATTAAATACTAACGTATCAGTGATGATAAGACATCCAAGATAAGTGATTAACGCGCTAAACCACTCAGACATCGGTTGACATGGCGGCCTCCACAATCAACTCAACGCTGGACTCAAATAGACCACATTGCTATCAGCCATCGTTGGAGAGGCTCGATAGAAGACTGCCGCTTGTTTTGGAGCACATGTTCAGACTCAGATCATGCTTTAGTGCGAGCGCGTATTAGTCTGCGTCTCACTGTACGTAAAAGATACACGACAAGGATCCCCCTTAGAGTTCAACTTAATGATGAAAAAGTCAAGAATACATTTCAGGAAAAACTAAAAACCAACTAGTAAACTGCGTAAACTGTTCTCATCCTGAGCTAGCTTTGAATGATATCCAGAAAGCTGTTGAAAGAGCAGTAATATCTACTAATAAACTAGACCAAAAGGTTAGGAAAACTCAGTAAATTCCAGCTGCATCTACTGAACTGATAGATGCTCGGCAACACATCCCGTCTGGTTCTGAACATGATGAGGAACGAAGACAACTTAAACACAAGCTAGTTAAAAGCTTACGCAATGATCGTGAGTAGTGGTGGGTAGAGAAAGTCTAAAAGATGGAAGAGGCAGCTACAATAAGTAACAGTAGGCAACCGTTCAGACTTATCAAGGAAACGGGTATCAGAAATCCTACTGTAAGTGAAACAATCTCCGAAAAAGATGGTTCCACTATTCACTAACAATCTAGAAGATTGGACCGATGGGCAGAACACTTAAGGGAACGGTTTAACTGACCCTCGGCTTCATCCCAGTTGCCCACCATCCCCAAACGATCTGAATGGCAAATTAACATTGGTCCCCCAAGTCTCAGTGAGGTTGAGAAGGCTATAGGAAACTTAAAGTGAGGGAGAGCAGCAGGACCTGATGGATTAACCTCTGAGATATTTAAGGAAGGTGGTCTAGCCTTAGCAGCGGGATTAAGTGAGATCTTGGCTAGAATTTGGGAACTGGAGGTAATCCCATCTGACTGGTATCAATCACTAACCGTCTCAATCTATAAGAAAGGACAGAAGTCCTCGTGTGACAATTACTGAGGAGTCAGTTTAACGAATTTAGTGTCAAAGATATTGACCTCAATAATACTTCGACGTCTAACTAAAGCTCGTAAAGAACTAACTCGAGAGAACCAAGGTGGTTTCAGACCCGGATGTGGTTGTATATACCAAATATTCACACTTAGGCAGGTTCTGGAACATAGGCACACTTTCAGATACCCAACAATAGCTGTATTCCTTGACCTTAAGGCGGCGTTTGACTCTATCGATCGTAAGGTTATGCGGCAATGTCTATCAGTGAAAGGCGTACCAGGGAAGTAAATTAACTTTATACAAGCTCTCTACTCGAACACCACATGTCGAGTTAAAGCTTGTCGTCGGAATTGATTACTTCAAGTCGTGTTCGCCAAGGTTGTCCGCTTTCCTCATTTTTATCTAATTTTTTCATTGACATACTTTTAGAGATACCATTTTTGTCGTCTGATTTCTCTGGGGTCGACCTACCTTCAGAAGATAAACTTGCTGACTTAGAATATGCAGATGATATAGTTCTATTGGATGAAGATGCTGATAAAATGCAGAATCTTTTGACTACCTTAAACATGCTTTAGGACTGGCTCAATTCGGCACCGAAGTTAGTGATAGGGAGCGAAGCAATTGAATGTGTTAACTGCTTTACTTATCTTGGAAACGTCATCAATCCTGACGGTCTGGTGTCTGATGAAATCTCGGCTCGTATACATAAAGCCCGATTGGCTTTTGCCAACCTGCATCACTTGTGGCGTAGGCGAGACATTCGTTTGCTGACGAAAGCACGCGTTTATTGCGAAGCAGTTTGATTCGTTCTACTTTATTGATGTGAAAGATGGCCATTAAATATAAAGGATATTCGTAGGCTCCTAGTATTCGACTAAAGATATCTTCGAAGCATTGCTCATGTTTTTGGGACCACCGAGTAAGCAATACGTGGGTTAGGATTAGAGCACTAGGTAAATACTGTAAGTCTATCGATGTAGTAGGTAATCTCCATACTCTGAGGTGGTTAGAACATGTGTTGCTTATGCCTGACCACTGTTTACTGAACCGAGAAAGTTTGTCTGTTGTAGGACTAGGCTGGAAGAAAGCTAGGGATGGCCAATCCATGAAGTCATTGACAACTGGGCTAAGCAATGTTAATAGATGAAGATTACCTAGTTGTGTCCTGCGCGATGATTCTAACAAATGGTTATAGACTTTAGGTGATATGCCTC
Organism: Schistosoma japonicum; assembly: GCA_025215515.1. Classification (NCBI taxonomy): domain Eukaryota; kingdom Metazoa; phylum Platyhelminthes; class Trematoda; order Strigeidida; family Schistosomatidae; genus Schistosoma; species Schistosoma japonicum. Next base: position 45,755,463 of record CM046061.1, read on the forward strand.
AAAATCGTTTGCAATGGCGCAGGTGCATCCACTTGTCTGCCGCCGATTTCTAGTTTTTAAGCTTCTTATAATTTTGTCTTTACTGAATCACTTTATATCAAATCTTATTTCTGATCTCTATGCCTTTCCATTAGTACTTACTCTGTTACTACCACCCTACTCTTGGATTCTGTCCTACAATTTAATCTCTATTTGCTTATTGAGGCATGGCAACTTGAACTGATGTACACATGTACCAAGTTCTACGTTGTAACTGACTGACTGATAGATAACTTCGAAACATCACTCGCGTTTGTTGGGACCAGTGGATAAGTTATAATTAAGTTAGAAGCAGAGTATTGAGGAAAAATAGTAAGTCAGTTGATGCGGTTATGAATCTTCGTAGATTTGAGGGGTTTGAACATACATTACGTATATCTAACCACTATCTACCTCGACGCACAATATTAACTTTTGGTGTTGAAGGAATGAAGAAAGGTAGATGTAGCCATATTGAAGTCAATGACTGATGGTTTTACCCCTTGTCGGTAGATGCAAACTACTCTTTGGTTCGGTGGGTGGGGGTGGTCTGCACGAATGCTGTAACCAAGAGTTAAGGACTAAGTGACATGGTTCAGGTATATTCACTACTTATCCTCCCTTAAATCGTGAACCTAAAATTATTTTATGCTTTTTTTCAATGAATAACTTCTTTCTTTATGTAACATTTTATATTTTCACAGTTTTTTTTTACTACGATTAAAATAACTACTAATTTGATGTTCATCTTTCCGTGTTACTTAGGTGTGGCAACTTCATTCGATGCATATATATACCAGTTTCTACGTTGTACACACATACAACGCATTTATAAGGTGGAATATTATGTCATTAAAATAATTAAAAACATCATATTCAGCATATTTACAATTTTCATTTTGTTATTCGTTTCACAGATGCCTGAACTTCAATCTACAATGCAAGGTTTAAGTAAACAAATGATTCAAGCTGGTATCATAGAAGATATGCTCAATGACACTCTCGATTCAAAAATAGGTTTATCTGAATATGGAGAAGATGAAGAGTCTGATGAAGTGGACAAAATTTTATGGGATGTGACGGCTGGCCAGCTAGGTAAAGCACATGTGCCTGCAAACGATCCACTGTCAATTTCTAAAGCACAGACTGAGCTTTCAGTTCTATCAGTCGATGATGGTGAATCAGAAATGAATGCTCGTTTAGACGCTCTTCGAAGTTAGACTTTTTTTTTTGTTTTTTTGTTTCATCATACGAAGTTTCTAAATATGGATTGACTTAAATTTACTATACATTGTACAGGGAATACAATTATACTGTTTCTGTATGTTATTTCTCGTAACTATAAAAAGTAAATTGTTTAATTTTATCTGTGCTTCAGGTTTTATAGCGAATTTTAGTGCTACTAAAAGCCCGTGATATTTTGTATCATTATTGGAAATGTAAAGAAACTAAAAGGCTCTATGCACTTGTGTATATTTAACGTGACTAATTTTATTTTAATTTCTTTTCGTTCCTGTACAATCACATCAGTTTGCTTATGAAATTACGTTCGTTTTGTAGTAACATCAACTTGCACACATGCTTTAATGCGTAATTACTTATATGTTTGATTTTTGTCTATAACAAGATACCAAAAGCGTTTTCGCCATAATTGTTTTTCATTGAGTGTTATTTTAATTTACGTTCTAAATATAAAGTCACCATCAAGTAGTTAACAAGTGATTTAGATCACATTAACTACTGTTGACGTTTGTATTAGTTTCGTAAAACGTAAGTAATATCTTGGATGCAAAAGTTCAGTTGTTAACTGAAGTTTTGATTCTGTTAATTCAAATCATTGTCAGTCGTAGTTTTTGCAAAAATTTGTTGAATTCCTGAGCTTGCCTGTATTGTTGACTATTTTTCTGTGAATGTAACAACTAGTCTTCTCGTAGCTTATTTACTTAAAGCTGACTGACATTTGTGTTTTCAGGTTTCGGGATGCTAGGAAAGTTAAGAAATATCTGACTAAAAAAATATCCTATTATACATTCTTCTCTACTGATAACTAACTTCTTCCGAAATTTTCTTTTACCCTTCTCGAGAGCAGTAAAGAATTGTCGATTTCAAAACTGGACTTTAAATCATCCACAGTTTTTTGTCGCTTTCAATAAAGTTCGTGCTAATAAGGATGAATACATCTTTCTAATCGTAACATGGGTAATTTGGTATAGTACTACTAACCATTATTCTACTTTTAGATAATTCATGATAACTTTATAAGTGGGACACATAGGACTGAGCCTCTTCCTGATTTCCTTTTAGGAATTTTTTTGTATTTCTTAAGATTTGGAGTGCCCACACTTACATTTGTTGCACTTACTCATCAAATGATACTGGTTAGTCAGTATTTGTGATTTTTGATGGGATTCTACATTCATGTCCCAGCAAATTGGTGATTTGCATGAACCTTCGTCAAGATAGCATTGATTATACTAATACGATGCACCTAATATTCAAAAAACCTGAAATTTTTTATTGTTGTTTTAGAAAATTGTAACGGTTTGATTAAAACAGTCACAAAGGCATCCATCTCTTTTTAAGGTACAAATCAATAACGTCGAATATATACATGACAAGAAATAGTTCTGCACTGGATAGTTTTTTAATCATATTAGAATGTTGGTTCTGTTTTCAGCGTGTTGGTTATTTATTGTGAACTACATTCTTGTTGTAGCTTGTTATTTTTTTGTTTCCATCTTATCTTACTCCAATATATGTTTGAGACTCAGAGATTGGAGCCAGAGTCGTGTTATTTATTATTAGTAGTTATTTGTATACGCGCCCGACCGTAGCTGCTACCTTGACGTGGTGGTCGGGCTTGCCTATCGTAATGACCCAACTGAGCTATATTGGCTGGAACACATGTTCCTCAAGGTCCTACCATATCAAGCAGGTCTGTTGAAGAGTGATAAATCTAAAGGCAGCAACCTAAGGTCTGAGGGCGAAGTTGTACTGCTGACTTCAGTGGGGTGTGACAGCAGTAAGTTGTTTCCCTCGGATAACCAGCATCTGCAGCGATGCTGCCTTCTTAACGGAAGGAAGGGGTTAGAAAAAGTCGACCCTAAAAATCTCAAACCTCACGGATTTCCGTCTCCGGCAGTAAGGCCTTCTAAAGAACGGAACTGACATCTCAAAAACTTTCCATAACAAGACCGTGCTTAATCGACCTCAAGCAGTTGTCCCTTGGGCTCTGCGATCTCGCTTCAGGGTCACCATGACCAATACTATCCAAGTTCCTTTTTCAGGTACCTCAAGAAGTAATATCCTTCCATGGTGTGGGCAGCCAGGAAGTGAAAATTGCCCTCATACCTCTGACAGCACATGAGATCATCTTGTTCGAGGATAAATCCCACCATCAACTCTTAATAACTCTCTTATCACCATGCCTGATCCTTCTAGATCATTTATATACACGAAAGTGGAGGCGCGACCTGCTTAACTGTCTTTTTATGGATTACCATTTTTGACAAATATGTGTCGTCTACTATTAATAAACTGCTCAAAAATATGGAAGACATAATTAAATGGTCCCAAATTTAACGACTGAGTTTACTTACACATAAATCACTTCGTGATGTTTCAATCAATAATTGTATTGATTGAAACTTAATATTTGTGTCACATGACTAAGAATGTTATTTTCGCAGTTTCTTTTATAAACTTGGCATTAGGTGCGTAAATATGAGACAATATATTTCTGTCATTACTAACTGTAAACGGTAACCACTCCTAAATAACATTTGTAAAGCTAGGGCGTTCGAATAAAGGAAACATTCTCTGGTGGAATGTCTTCATTTCGGTTTAATTACGCAACGCGCTTTCTTAGTTATTTTTAAAGCTGTACACCAACTCGTTATTCTTTTAATAAAGAGTACCACAATTTAGTACTAGGTGATTATTCTTTTCTAAAGTACTCAGTAGTAGTTTTCTGCATAGCACTTATCTTCATGCTAGACTGTAAAGGTCTATTTTATGGGATTATATGAATCATATTGTTGCCGTTAGCAAAACTGATGAGCTGAGTTTACAATGGAGTGCTTGGATCGCTCGGTCACAACTCTGCGACTTTCTTCATACTTAATAATAGTTGTGTGATTAATTATGATCATCTCTGTAACCCCCTTGCCTTAAAATAGAACTACGAAGAAACGTAACTGGTTTTTAATTCACAATTATGTTAGCCAATTCCTCCCATTTTTTAGTCAATCCCAGTGTTTTCAAATCGTTCTCAATGTAGTAACCATTGGATGACGTAAATCTAGCAACGAAGTCTGGTATCACGTTATGAATTCCTTAACCTAATAAAACTTAGGATCAAATATGTGTCACCAATCTAGGACGTAAGTTGTCGGTCACTTAGTTTCGGTTTAATTATTTTAGCTACTACATCAATTGGTGTTTTAAAATATTTTGTTTACCTTCTAAATATATTTATAACATTTTACTTAACTATCTCAACTTTACTTATATATCTATTACACCATGGTGTTTTTTGTCCAAGCTCCAATCAACTTTATTTCTGTTAGTATGTTAAACTTTGTTTAAATTCTCTTTTATAATATTATAGTTTGTACGGATCTGATGTGAATCAAATCACTTCATCGTATTCTACTTAACTTTTTATTCTTGTCATTTTCCAGCTAATACAGTGAACGATGCTTATGGAAGATCAGTTCTGTTGTTTACTTACTCGATCGTTAGTTGTAATTTATACTCATCAACATATGATATGGATAAAAGCACATTTATCCCAGTACACATAACACACTACTTTGTCAACATATCGTATTCCGAAAATCAAGAAGAGTCATATTTCTCGCAAACAATCCTTATAATACTTGCTTAAAATTCAGACTGTTACGTTTCGTACACTACGAATGTTGTACATTGGTGTGTGGTGGAGCATTTCCGGTCATACACACCCTTAAAATTCACTCGAATCTCTAACATGGATCTCTCTTTCGAATTTTAAAAGGACTAAGGAATTCATCTGAGCTTTTTATATGGGATTTCGGTATTTTAAATTATTTTTCGAATTCCTACTTCCGTAGATGAAGTGTATCTGAAATGGCTGAAGTGATTCATCCATCTTTCCAGGTCCATCTTAAGATAGTTGATCGGTTTGTCAAATACTTCCCAAGCTACTCAAATGAAACTAAGCTTTTTGTTGCAGGTATCTGGTGGTTCGGTTGCTGAAATCATCATTTTCTAAACAGACAGTCATTTGATTCTTCCGTTTCTTGAGCTGTGTTCATAAGCTTTGTGGGATTTTCCGTGTAAGAAAATTAATGGATACATTATTTTAATTATTCATCCAAACAAATCATTGGTCGTTTTTCTGAAATAAACTTAATAGCGATCTCCTGTAAATTCCTCGAAGTCGTAGATCACATTTTTGACTTTCTTTAATGTTGTCACAATGTACATACATAGAATTTTATCTGTAGACTAATGAATACTTTTGTTACCTAAATTGTCTTTATTTTCATTTCTCGCAATACGAATACTCGTGATGATGTCCTTCAACGAGTTCATATAAATCCGGATTATTGTATGACTCATGTCCCCTCACTGTATTTGTAACTTTATTCACATGACTATAACATAGCATTATTCATGTGTCTTTATGCAATTGAGTGTTTGTTGATTCTTCCGATCGCATTGGCCTAAGATACTTCTATATTAGTTTGTTCTTCTTAAACCCTTCTTAAACCTAAGATATTAATATACATACCGATACATTCTTGGTTTGACTGTATACGTTTCTACTACCAATCGATTCAATACAATCCGATTATTACTGATCTGTTGCTTTATTGCGTTATTCTATGACGGGTATCTCGCATACTTAGTTCTGAGAATACCGCACTTACCGAACCTCATAACTCAAGGTGCGCAGTTCGAGAATAATGGTTGCATGTACATGAGATTTGTCAACTCAAAGAATATAGATTTAGAGTTATCACTTCGTTTCTTTCTAAAAACATTATAAAAAATAGCACAGCTAATTACATGTAAGATTTAGGGCACTATTAATAAGTAACATTATGGGAAAACGGATTTTTAAAAATAAACCCTAATCTAAAAACGGTTAACATTGGAATGTATTTTGCATATTTGTTAAAAATTATATTACTACAAATTTTAAGAAAATGTGTGCAAATTTGCGTTTAATATGTGAACTAGAATACAGTCGAATATCTTATCATTAGCAGCTTCACTTTGTTGCTTACTTCCACTTGACCCACCAAGGAAGTTGATGTTCACTCAGTTTGTTATTTTTTAAGGATGAATAAACAGAAATGCACTAACCTTCATATTTATCGCCTTTTGTCAAACTGCCACATAATACTTCTCTGAAATTGCTAATCAGATGAGGTATCCTATCTATCTTGCTTAATCTTAGAAAAGTTTCAATCAGAAGATACCATGTGTAATCTGACTTTAATATTAATGCAATTAAAATTAAAGTTGCGTACTTACAATAAACAAAGCTCAACATTGAAGTAAATTTTTATGCGTACAAATTTTCAGTAATGAAAATAATATAGCGTTTCAAAATTTGATATAACGAATTGATCAGTAAAGTAAGAGAAGCAATGGATAGCTGCTTCATTGCAGAATAGGACTCCTTAGGAGTGCGTACTGTATCCTTACGGGGAGTCGAGTAGTAAAATTGTAGGCTTTGCGGCGAACGCTTTAACCTTTAGATTGCTGAGTTAGCATCCAATGATCTGGGAATAAGTGCATGTGGGGGGGGGAGATCTCGTTCATTAAAACTAGTGATGTTTATCCCATACCTGATATGGTTGGTTACGTCTTCTCACTAGAGCTACGTCCTGTACGATATGATATCAGATATCATTAAATGTAGAAATCAAATTTTCCAGTGAAATTAATGAAAATCGAACTCTCATATATATATATATATATATATATATATATATATATATATATTATTATTTATTTATTTATTTATAGACCATAGTAACGACAATGTTGGAAATGTCAAGCTTGTTGACATAGTTGAGTTGTTACTAAATAATATTCATTAATTAAACATTAGCATGAGTCTCAGTCTGAGGTATCCATTATGGATGGCTGGTCTTGCTATTCAAAGCAGTATTATCTCGAACTAAGGATTACTAGTATGATATAGACTTCGAATGCTCCGATACTTTAGAGGCAATAGTGATCGAAACTAGAAAGTCGTATACATCAAAAACCAAAGAAAAAAAATGATCCGAAAAATGTCGAAAATTTACAAGAGAATTAGTACAGAATCCATTACAGATGTAAGATCTGCCACAAATATGCATTAGTTTAAGATGCTACATGTTAACCTAGTGAGTAAGTTGACAAGAAGAGAAGTAAATAAAAAATACTGGTGGAATATAATACATAATAGATCCAGTCTGAATGGAAAAAGCTCTAAGGATATGAAACCGCGCTGAACTTAGACGAATATAATAAAAGCGAATGACGATGCTATTTAAAATCACTCGTATTCAACAGAAAATTGTAATTGTTATGAGGATCGAAATCTATCAAACTATACCTGGTTCAGTCCAGAAATGTACGACATTATGACAACAGTAGCTGTGAATGAAACACCGACAAGAGTCTGGGACAGTGAAAACTGATCACCTCTGCTATACACTGTACGATAACTCAAACAAAAAGGAATGGGTCTTACTTCTCTTGATAAGCATTGACTGTAGTATTCTAATACCAGTATTATTCATACAACTAAAAATTAATACAAGATTAGAAGAAAATAGCAAAGGAGCCGACTATGAGCACTTGTTTCTAATTAGGATTTGTCAAATCAACGTCAAATAAAATGGTACGAAATCCATTCATGATGTAATAGATATCATTAATAGTTACTAGACCACATTAGTATACTCACATTTTAAACAGATAGTTCATGGAAGTTATAGGCTTACTGTTAAGATCGCCGAATAACAACCATTTGGTCACAGGTTCGAACTAGGTCGACAAAATTGTAAACAATCGGGCCTTAAAACACTCATGCAAAACGTTTGGAGATATACTATGTTGGTAACAATATGTAGTTTAAAAACTGAAGGTTCATCTCATGGTAATAAGTAAATAACTATTTTATGCTTTTATTTAGCAAGTGTAAGTTTGCAACATACTTTGTTACAATAGCTTATGCTTACCGAGAATAAAATCCACAAACGTTTAGAATTTTCTATTAAATTCTGTTGTACTGGTTCCATCACAGTTATTGGCTAGTTCGGACAATCAAAACTCGGTATGCTTATCATGATGCAAGCGGAATTAAGTATACGAAACATGTAAGTACAAAGATGAAGTGATTTATGAGATGGCGGGAAGTATCTATAGCTCAGAAGGATGGTTTAATTGCGAATCTGTCGTCATCACTCTGGACGACTTTATTGGAACAAATTAATGATAGACAATGGAAGTCCCGTAATTAAACGCAGTAAAACCAAGTTTGATTCAAGTAAACATTGAGCACTTAATTTATACTTCGATGAAATATAGGAGAGCTCGGCTACTGTAGTAATCATAATGTAAATAAACTACAAAATGTTGAATACCTATACACTTATAAATATTTCATTAGATATTACTGAACTACTTCATTAATTTATGCTAAACCACATGTATAATATGGAAATGTTGGATAAAAATTTAATTAAATCGTAAATCAGGGAATAGTAGTTACAGTAAAAATTATTTATTGATACATAACAAAAAGAACGTTAAACTGTTGTAATGAACATTATAGGGAGAAAACAATGCATAATAATAATAACTACATGATTGAGATGCAATGCTCATAATAAAACCACTGAAATATCCAGTGCGATAAAAGATTACAATTTGGTTTAAAAAAAGAGTAGTTCGTAATACTGCTACTGTAGTTTCAAAAGGTTATGTTCAGCAATAATATCAATAATAATTAATTAAAGGTCGCTTATATGTGTAAAATGTTGAAGTGTACTAACAAGAATAGCTTTTTCAGTAGATATATCATAGAACAGTACATGATCACAGGAGGGCTATTGCACCAAAGAAAGAAAGCTGAACAGAAAACTCTTGATAAACAAGGATTACTTTTTTTGAAAAAAAAATCAACTACAATATCATACTGATTTTGTCAACAAATTAATAGATAAAAGAATTAACTCATTTACATAACTATATACAAAAATTAACAAATGTTGCATTATTTGTCAGTATTTTATCATAAATTACTTATGTCTGATGTATCGACAGCTGTAACATCTGACCCTATAAGGTAATGATTCATTTGTTCTGGTTTCGGTGTCATTTGTGAAGGTTGTGGTTGTCCTTCTAGTTTTACTCTTGTTAAATCGGGACGAACAGCGTTCAAACATTCCCAGCTAATATCCAACGACGAACGACGCCCACGCATCCATGCCACATATTCTTCTAATTTATCACTGCCAATGGCAGTTGTTGCATTATCTTGAAAGAAGTAAACATAATAGATTTCCAGAAAATTAATTATAAGGTCAGGAAAAATGTGAAATCTAAGAGAAGATAACGGAAATCAGTAGTTTGTTACCTAGAAAGCACTAACGACGTTACTGCTTTGCTTAGAAAAATATAATTGAAAACATGAATTACTAATTAGTATAATCAGCATGATGATTAAATGCAAGAATGTATCAATCAGTAATTAACAACGTAGAACCTGGCATACATCCCTATAGGTTCAAGTTGCCATACCACATTAGTACGACGAGATCAAATATACAAAAATAACACGATGATCGAATACGATAAGGAAAAGTAAAGATTAGTACGAAGGGATAATAGAACTGAAGACAGACAAAAATAAGCGGTGAATACATTGCGCCACTGTGACTGACTTTGAACCATGTCACCCAGTCTCCAACTATTGATTATTACAATAGTGTGGACCCCAACCAGGTAGTCTGCATCTACTAACATAGCTCAGACTAACAGTCAAAGACTTCATGGACTGGTCCTATGTTTTGGTTTAGTTGCCCTTACCTTTCTTCTATCCTACTCCTACCCAAGTCAATATCGCGCAGCGAAGTAGAAAGTGATCAGGCATATACAACACATGTCCCCATCATCTCAGTCGATGAAGGTTTATGACCTCTTCGACTGATTCGCCATGTTTTACTAGTGCTCTGCGTCTAATACCAATATTAATTAATCACTCATTTCATGATAAACGAGCAATATTGCGAAGATTTCCAGGATCAAAGACCTGAAGCCCAGGTATATCTTCCACTTTTAGGGCCCATATTTTGCACCCATTAGTTAAAACAGAGCGGACTGCTGCGCAGCACATTCGATTTTTTGTTTAGAGACAGATACCTCACGCCACGAACGACGTAAATAGGCAAAAGCCAAGTGGGTTTTATGAATTCCTGCAGAGATTTCGTCAGATACCGAACCACTAGAGTTAATGACACTTCCGAGATAAGTGAGGTGGTCAATACAATTACTTCACTCCCAATGGCCAATTTAGGCGTTGATGCGAACTAGTCCTACAGTAGCATTTCGCATTTAGAAGGGGAGAAGCGCATTCTGAATATGCTTGCATTGTTACTTAAGGTGTTTAGGAGATACTGGTTATTATAAGCGTCTTAACCAAATAGGACTATATCGTCTAAACATATACTAAGTTAATGTGTTTCCTGGAAAGAGATGAATTCCTTAAGAGTTGAATGAAGAAAATGACACTTCTAAGAGAACAACTATGAGGGAATTAAGTAAAAAAGTATAGTATATTGTCAAATTATTCGAATAGGATAGAATAATTAGACAGTAAATAAACGATACACATAATGCAGCAGATTTTATAATGTCGTTGCATAGTTAAGTAGTGTCACTCAACCCTATACGAATAAGTGCTCTAGTACTTACTTACTTACGCACGTTACCCCACCCAAATTAACATAGACCGCTCACCAGTATTCTCTATTGAACTCCGCCCTGAGCAATCATTTCTAGCTGTTTCCAGTTGCTGTTCATCCTTTTAATATCTGCTTCCGATTCTCGACGCAGTGTGTTCTGTGGCTTTCCTCTTTTCCGTTTCCAAACAGGATCTTTTTCCTAATTTCCTCTTCAGCCGGAAGTTGGTTTGTTCTCTCCCATAGTAGGCTGTTGTTGATGGTTTTCAGCTAACGGACATTCAGTATATTGCGTAGACAGTTGTTTATAAATACCTGTACCCCCTCCTGAGGATGTTTGAAGTAGCTCTCCACGTATCAGCTCCACACAGCAGAACTGTCTTGACGTCTGAATTGAGGAATTCGACTTTGAGGTTGATTGATAGTCCCATATGTTCTTTAACTGTAGGAATGCTGCTCTTGCTTTGCCAATCCTTGCCTTCACATCTGAATCGGATCCTCCTTGTTCATCTATGATACTTTCCAGGTACGTGAAAGTATCCACTTCTTTCAGAGTTTCTCCATCAAGTTCAATTGGGTTGGTGCGTCCTGTGTTTTATTTGAGGATCTTGCTCTTTCCTTTATGTATGTTCAGGTCTATTGATGCTGCTACGCTGGTTTTCTTTACATGCATTTGTTAGTGTGTATGGGTTAGAAGAGCTAGATCATCCACGAAGTTCAAATCATCGAGTGGCATCTTACTAGTCCGTTAAATTCCGTGCTTCCCCTCAGATGTGGAGGTTTTCATGATCCAATAAATCAGCAGAAGGAAGAGAAGAGGCGAGAGTAGGCAGCATTGTCTGACTTCGGTCCTCACTGAGAATGCACCTGTCAGCTATCCTCCGTGCACAATTTCGCACTGTAGTCCGTCGTAAGAATTTCGGATAATATTGACGAGTTTCTCTGGTACGATGTAGTGTTGAAGAAATGTTCATAGTGATCTCCTGTATACAATGTTAAACGCCTTCTCATAGTCGATGAAATTAATGTACAGTGACAAGTTCCATTCAACTGATTGTTCAACGATGATCCATAGTGTTGCGATTTGGTCTGTGCACGACTGATCCTTACGGAAACCAGCCTGTTGATCTCGAAGTTGAGTATCCACTGAATCTTTTGTTCTGTTCAACAACACTCTGTTGAAGACTTTCTCTGGTATTGACATTAGTGTAATCCTTCTGTAATTCTCACAATTATTCAAATCTCCTTTCTTTTTTATCGTCATAAGGTATCCTTCTTTTCAGTCTTCCGGCACTTGTTCTTCCTCCCAGATCCTCTGCAATAAAACGTGGAGCATCCTTGCCGTTATATCTATATGTGACTTGAGTGTTTTAGCTGGTATATTGTCAGGTCCTGCTGCTTTCCCACTTTTGATCTGTCTGATGGCTATCTTGATTTCTTCCATCATTGGTGAAGTGACATCTATCTGGAGATCTGTAGATGCTCCTTCGATGTCTGTTGGGTTTGATGGAGCTGGACTATTCAAGAGTTCCTCAAAGTGTTCTACGCATCTGTTTCTTTGTTCTTAAATCTCGGTGCTTAGCTTGCCTTCTTTGTTCTCGACCGGTCGCTCTGATTTACTATATTTGCCTGCCAGTTTCTTCGTTGTGTTGTATAGATGTTTCATATTTCCATCTCTTGCAGCTTTCTCCGCTGTCTTTGCAAGGTCTTCAATGTACTTCCGTTTGTCAGCTCTAACGCACTTCTTTACTTGATTATTTGCTTCTGTGTATTCAGTTTGCGCCTTGATTTTCTCTGCTCTAGTTCGGCTGTTGTTGATTTCTGCCTTGCTGTTCCTCCTTTGCTGAATTTCGCTCAGGGTCTCAGTGGAAATCCCTTCATTATGTTGGTGCTCCTTGCAGCCCAGAGCCTCTTGACACGCTGAAGTTAGTGCTTCTTTGATTCCTTTCCAGTTGTCCTCCATAGTAGTGTTTTTCTTTCAGCAGATCTTGTAAGTCTTGGAACCTGTTGTTGAGAGCTATTTTGAATACCTTGAGTTTGTCAGTATCTCGGAAAAAGGCTGTATTGAACTGTTGTAATGCTGTTACTCCAGTTATCCATTGCTTCTTTAGCTTCAGCTTCTATTTGGCAACCACCAGGTAATGATCTGAAGCTATTTCAGCTCCTCTCCTGGTTCTCACATCTTCCATTGATCGTCCGAATTCTTTATTGATGCATATATGATCGATTTGATTCCTTGCCGTATGATCCGGTTAGACCCATGTAACCTTGTGTTAGCGTTTATGGGGGAATATTGTACCACCTATAACCATTTTATTGAAAGCACATAGATTTGCAAATCTTTTACCATTTTCATTTCTTTTCCCCTGTCTCTGTTGTCCCATGATGTCTTCGTATCCGGTGTTGTCCATTCCGATTTTGGCATTTAGGTCCCCCATCAGGACTAGCAGATTCTTTCCTGAACACCTCGTTATAATTGATTGCAGCCTATCATAAAACTGATTCTTATCCTCGTCATTGCCGTCGTTGGTGGGTGCATAACATTAGATAATATTCATTGTAATCCTCTGCTTCATTGTCTTGAAAGATGCTTTGATGATCCTGGGTCCATTCGGTTCCCATCCTACAAGTGCATTGTGCGCTTTCTTGGACAGCATCAGAGCAACGTCACACTATATATATATATATATATATATATATATATATATATATATATATATATATATACTACCACGTATAAGAAAAATAACAAACAACTGCACCTACCATGATGAACTGAGTTCACATGTCGATAAAAATCCCAACGACGTACAAAACCCTTGTGACATACGTTGCATTCATACGGCTTTTTGTCTAAAATTTCAAAAGATAATTATGTTATAGATATTGCCACATTGAATTTAAGTGAACAGTAAAAAGAAACGGTTTGTTATAAACAAGATGCCGTGTTGATGAACAAGACAGTAAAAACAAAGAAACGTGGTAGACTTTAATAGTTATTTATTTGTTGCACTTACGTATATAAATGTTTGAGAAAGATGTTAATTGAGTGTTTGCTTTGTTTTACCATTACTTATTTTCACTTTTCTCAATAAACTGCTGATTTAGGTTTGTATAAATATTTCTGCCTTTTGAAATATTATGACATCACTGATGCTAAAGTTTTAAGCGCATACTCTACTTTACGAACACAGAAGAATGGATCTAGCGATTTACACTGAATAGATTTTTAACCTGTCAGTTCAAAAACACTTTATATAAGAACATTAGTAATTAGAATCAATGGATCACACAGATTAAAACTCGGTAGGAATGGCAGAAAGTTTTTTAACATCTGGTTAATTATATCATTTATGGAATACACGGAATAAAATAGGTTAATTGGAAGGAAAATGTATACTGTATATGTGTTCGTAGTGCTAATACACTGATGCGATATGGAAAGATTAAGAGATATACTATGATTGTTAATGAACGAGAAAGTTTCAAACAGTAATATAAAAGAGTGGACTGAAAGTTATTAATCAACACTATTCAAAAGAAGAATTGATATGAATGAAAGTAAAGTAACTCATAATTGTGCTGTAAGCTACATCTATTCAATCTAACCATATTAATTGGTAGATTGGAAAATCAAACCACCATTCAAGCCAATAAATGACTGATAAAGTCAAGTGGCTACAGAGGTGTAGGAAAATTTTCTTCGTGCACTCTATGCACATTATTTAGTCACGAAACTGCCAAAAAAGTGTGTACGGAAACGCAATTTATTATTTAGTAAGGAGTTACAAAAAATAAGAGAATAAAATGTAAACAGATTAGTAATTAGAAAATTCGAAAGAAAGGTAAACGGTTAAATAATGCAGTCCTCTATGAAAAGTAACAATGTATCAGATGGGGCGATGAACGTCTCATTACAGGACAATACAAACGACGTTAAAAGTTCAGGTAAAAATAAATACTTACCTGTATGTACTTGTATTATGTGGGCCTGTAAACTTTGACGTCTGGGATAAACTTTGGAGCAAGTTGTGCATTGATATTCTTTTGATGGTCTAGAAGGCGATGGAGTTGAAGAAGCTAAATATAACAAAATAAAACTGAGTAATATAATTTTAAAAACTCCAGTTCACGAATTAATGATTAGAAAATGGTTAAAATGTTATTGACTTGAATTATTATAATAATAACAGACAGATTCCATTGGTCACTTTCGCTATGATCACTTAAAAGTCCATTAGAAGTGAATGTGCTTCAAATCTACTACAATTTATTTAGACTTGAATACTGGGAGTTCGAAAGTGAATGCCTATAATATGATAGAAACTGAAAAATTAAGCACTAGATTAAATAATATTAACAGTAACTTTGTACTTAAAACTCAACAAACAGAGATGACAATAAAAAGTTAAGGGAAATAAATTATCTCTACTACACATAAGTCTTAGATGAGTGATTTCGAACTCAGTTACAATTGGAATTCAAAAAGTTAATCCAACAGATCCTGTTGATTATACTGTAAGCTACGTATATACATTACTTTAATAACCCTATATAGCAAATGAGATTTATAGAACCCAGTAACGAATGTTACAGTGACTGAGCTTGAGTCACTCAGAAGGAAAGTTATTGGACGGACTATCTTGTATTGAAAAAAAAATAAATAAAATAACAGGATATAAACTTCTTTAATGTTACCAACAAACTTCCGGAAATGATAAGAAGTCATAAAATGTGACTTATCACGTATGACACTTTAAGGTCACGATACGTCTGTGAATGGCTCGGTATAGTAGGTCATGTTAACCACCCATATTCGTAATGAAATAAGGCTGTTTTATGCAGTAGGAATCATTGTCATTTAAGAATTAATTAATCAATGAAAACTATATTATTAAGAAGGACTAAAGTGTTTGGATAAAATAGGAACTTCAAAAATAAATGGTAAAAAAATAATAATTACTAGTAACAGCTATCGGTGTTGAATTAAATGTGATCGGTTTCACAGGTAAATGACTAACACCAAATGGAGATGTGATAAATGTTGCTGAAGTTGTAGCACAATTGGAACGAAATAATGAATTGGTACTTGTTGGGAGGACTGTTGTGTGTGGATTCATCGTAAGTGCATTTGCGAATGGAGTAGCTTGTTGTGGTTGAAAAAAAAAAGCTGGCATAGGCATATTCATTCCAGGAGCAACCATCATTACCTGTGTACCAGAAGGCATCGCATTTTGAACAGAACCCGGTGTAGCAATTATAGTACCCATAGCTGTAATGGAAATTACAATAACTTATTGAATAGATGATTAACACACTCAAAATATACACTTTTAGACATAAAAATAAGATTGGGCCAATTCATTTTATATGTGACGCCAGTATAAATAAATATCACAGATTGATTGTGGCTGATAATATAATATTCAGACATCAACTCAATA